>OY856412.1:453779656-454199656 GCA_963693085.1 Alisma plantago-aquatica
GAGCGACATAGGTCTCCCGCCTCTGCAGTCGTCCACACGGACTACCTGGAACTCCGATCTCCTTGTCGCACAAGGAATCAGAAGGAGTCACACCCTCCAGTCGGCGTACTAGTCGCCAACACACTCTCCTGCCACCAGTCACTTTATGCAGTTGTCTTTCCCTTGTTGTGCCTCCCTTCACTGATCGGTTCACCAAGCTCAGTCGATCAGTTCATCACATGAGCCGATCAGTTGGGAGTGCAAATTATGCAGAATCAGTCAATCACAGTTTTAGTCAATCTGATACTCTAATCAATCAGTCCAACACCTTGAACACTATGATATTGAGCTATCAATTGATTGAGTGTTTAATTGAACTACTAAACTCCTTTAGTAATTAATCTAAACATGTTTGTGGACAAACTCCTATTCCAGGTTAAATCATATGTGTGTGACCATATAGGTCCATTTCACATTGGCAGTGAAAGTCCATAACACTTATGACTTCACAAGCAAAGAGCAGTGCCTAGTCACACATCAGTGCTACCCAAGTGAAATAGAAAGTTGGAGAACAACTTTCAATCCTACAATCCCTGAATGGTGTTACAGTGAATGTATAATTCCTTTGTCACTGATATCCTGAATGAACTCGAGGCATGGAACAGTCATCATGTCAACGTTCATTCATTTCCTTGATCTCAGAGCAGACTGGGTGAGATGTGTATGACATCAATATCACATATTGATTCACACGTGCATGTGCATGCCTTTCTCAATCCTACACATCAAGTGGCTAAGGACATCAAACTCTCTCAGGAGGGACAAATCCCATATCTATCACTCACCCCTCAAAAGCCTCATGTGTCAAAGCCACCCAATCATCGCCTTTATAACAACCCATGTTTCAGGACTGTGTTTGATGATGTCAAAGTGTACCCAACGACATGTGTTGAGTGTAGTGATTTTAGGTCTAAGAATCACACTCACCACCATCACTGTGAGAGCTGACTGTGACTACCAAGTCATGGTTCCATGTTTCACTCTCACGGTGGGTATGTCTGGTACCTTGTTCTCTAACAAGTACCTATGTGCTTGGTTTGATATCACTATATCATGACTAATGAGATTTTGTCATCAACCAACACACAATCTAGTCTTTAGTGTTATTGATGTCTATGGTTATTTCACAATAACAACCGACTAGGGACCAAACAAGAATGTATACTCTTGACATCCGCATGATCTCATCGTTTAGGTCCTTAACCTAAAAGCATACATCATTGAGTAAAATCATTCTTTAGATATCTATCATGTTACACCATCATCTCAGAAATAGTTTAAACATATATATCGGAAATTTCCTTTATTATTATTCAAATCATTTACAAAGTATCCCACTACAATCATCATATGACTTGCTCTATGGGCATACATACCAACAGAAATTACATATGACCTTCGGGAAAAAGAAAAATAAGATAGACATATTTGATTTTCTACTTAACATCTAAATAATTGTGAAAATATTGAATGATCAACATCTAATCTTCTAGATATTCTTAATTGTGTTTATGTGTTATTTTTTAGTTTTCTTCTTTGATTTATATATAAAGATAACATGAATAGTAGCGCATGTGTTGGAAATGAATTGCATATATTTGTAAGGATACAAATAACATGCTAAATTATTACACAATCTAAGAAGATGAAACTAGAGTACATGAAGCAAGACAAGACATTGATGAGCACCTGGGACTGTTGCATGTGGTTAGGAAAATTATGTTAATGATATCATATGGGAATATTTCAATGTTTCATCCATGCATCAACTTTTGGTGGAGATACATATTCAGATCTCATCTTGTACAACCTATATAATTTGTTTTTTTTTATAATCTCATCTCCCTGCAAGGATTAATGGGACTTACAGAGGAGTGATATATTTAGTATCACCATAGAAGGATAAGTAGCTAACAATTGTTGTGTTTTATCAACCAGTACCGAATTTAGATCGGCATGCTAATGTAATATATCTAAATGATCTATTCATATTTTCACTATACATATGTTTGTTCTGCAATGTGTAGATAGGATTGGAAGTGAAAGGCCATTGTAGAAGTCCATGATGGACCAATGGATGAGGAATCCTTCTTTAGTCTTATCTATGGGGTACAAATACCCATGACTTAGTGATGTTTAGATTGATGGGCATCTATGAAGGAACTACATGTCTTCTTGGTCACCATCATGCTCAATCTCACTTGACTTGCTCGATGGGGCTAATTCAATAACAATATGCTTATTCATTCTTTCTATGAGAGGATAATAGAGATTTGAACAGTTCTCTATGGATACTCTTAGTTGGTAATACCTGTGAATCTCTTGTGACTCAATGGGAAATGTTTTTTACGAGTGGAAATATTTATAACATTGTTAAGTTGTTAATAAATGACTATGCTATCCAGTCTCCATAGGATCTCAACACTTCCTCTGTTCTTATGTTGATCTTCTACTAAGTATTGAGGCCTTATTCTTTTGGAGCTCTATTGACTTGAAGTTAATTAAGGTAATGTTGCTCCCTATTTCCTTAATGTGCATATCTTTGATTCCTTCCTTTGATTTCACTGCCTTTTGTGATATCACCTATACTCGTTTCAACCATCATTTAACCAACCAAGGGATCCAAATAGAAAGAAAACAAGCAAAGAACTTAGCAATATGATTTCCATTACTGGTATATGTAAAGAAGGTGATATTTCTTGGTTTCTTTGTGCACATAATGGGGAACTTTATTTTTTAATGTTCAGGTGCTTGAACCTGCTAAAAAAGAGCTTCTTGGTGATTTGTCATGTATGATCTTTCTTGTGAAATGGGTTCATATACCTTGGGTCATGAATTTTAGACCCTATTTTGAGGTCTTTTTTTTGTCTTTCATGAATAGCACATGATGTTACCAATGTTCTATTGGGTTGACAAAAAAGGTTTTGAATGTTACCTTTTGTTTCTCACGTGATTGAGTTACATATACACTAGTAATTTTGGTTGTGATTCATTTGAGATGTTATCAGTTATGTTTCTATGTGTTGATGAGTATTAACTTGATGCTATGATGATCAGGCAGAGTAAAAGAAGATGGGTGATGCTAGGGATGGTGTTGTCAGTTGTGATGTGAGTTAATACTTAGATGGTAGCTACATGCTCTGGCTGAGAGGATACAAAGTCGGAAAAATGTTTTGAAGGTTCCATTTGTTTTGATTATCATGATCAATCTAAGGTTGGTGGCTAGGAATGAAAGTTTGTTTATTTTTGTTGAAAAACTCACTCTTGAATAAGTAATCTTCAAACAAGTTCTGCCCCAAGGATGTAATGTTTTTCTTATGCCTTATCCCATTTTATATCCAATTAGTTTCTCAGTTATCAATTTAACTTATCAATTATGCATGATCTTTTTTGTCCTTCAAGAAGTTCTTATCATTACAATGTCATTTCCTTATCATTGCACTGTTAGATATATGGAAAAAAAATTATCCATATACATCATGATCTATCATTTTTAAGTCTTTATCATCTGATTGAATAATTTTTAGGTCATGTGTGTTTCTAGGAAGTTTGGAATGATGCATGATGGTCTGAGGTTTGGCACCTTGTATTTATTGAGTACCATCATAATTAATATGGAAGCTCTTATGATGGTCTTAACTATCAGCAACATGGAAAGATTAATATCTCAACCTAAAGTTATCAGTGAACAATTAGGTGATGCATTGATCTCTTGTGATGATGTTGAAGACTCACAATAGTTTTCTTTTGAGTTTATGGAAAAGCTTATAGGCACTAAGTCTAGGAACCTGATTCAAGCTCGAAAGCTTGGTATTGAGATACTGAGAAGTTTAGAACACACATCCCTGAGTTCCTCTAGGTTTTAAAGAGAACACATAGAAGGATTTAAAACAAGGAAACAAGAATTAGGTATTGTGCAAGAACAACTACAACTAGGGAAGAAATCCAACCAAGGTAAACAATTTCAAAATTTACATGAAGGACCATAGTTTCAACAGAATAACTAGTATGTTAGATCATATTCTTTGATGTAGGACACATTGGCATCCCTTGAGAGGATGATTCTTAATGTGGAAGACATAAATTCAAATCAAAAGGATTACAACAAATCCATGGAGGCACAAATGGCTCAACTTACAGCTTCTCTCCTCCCCCAGTATGCACCTTCACAAGGAACCTAGGGAAATTGAAGTTAGTGATTACACACCTAGTATGTTGCCTACTAGGATCATGATCTAGTTATAAATTTCTTTAATGACTACACCAGTTTGGAATCATAGAAGATGTTACAGACTAGGTGGGAAAGAATGATTACATGCAATGCACATCCATAATCTTATATTAATTCTATCAATGCCATGTCATCAGGTTTCGTGTGTGGTGGTCCAACTCTGCTCCTGCCATGCATTCTACTGTGAAGGTGAACAAGGAGAATATTTTTGGTTGATGCAAGTTCGTTAGGTCTCAACTCTTCCAGGTATGTTATGGTTATGCTCGTGGTTGTGCAATTCCTATTACAGATTATTAATCTTCATATCTTAATCTCATAGCTCGTGGTTGTGCAATTCCTTAAACTTCTCAATTAACATATCATTATCAGTTTTTAAGATAGTCCTATGTAGCTTTCCTAATAGATTCACACTCATTCTGCCACACTTTTGTCTCTGCTAGAGCATCTACTTTTAATTTTTGGCTCTGTTCAGAACTGAATAGCAGTTGTAACTCAAATTTCATTCAACGAGTCTAGATTTCTTTATCAGAATGAGAAACACTCAGACCCTCCAAAGAAAGAGAAAGTTTTTGGAGTTTCTCTTTAGTTTCTAGAGTTTCTCTTCAACTGGGCATTGAGGACACTGATAGTAAGTGATAAAAGAATCATACAAATAGGTAACCCCCCACCAACTTGTATCTTGGTGCATCACAAGGGTTTTACCACTATGTCTTTCCTATTTGGCAATGCACAGATCTGTAAACAATAAGCACAAAATTGAGTTTAACTAAGATTATGGTTGGTTTAGAGGTAACACATATGCAAATGACTGAGCAATGACTTACAACTCACCTCACTCCTCTAGTTTAATAATCTGAAAGGTAATAGCCTCCATTACAATGGTAAATAGGATATGGATGGAGGATCTACCTACCTTACCATATTAGAAGCACCAAATAGGCCTTTGGGAACTCCACTAATTAGAATAGAGAAGGAGGTATATTGGATGCATTGCTTCATCAATATCATCCACTAGAAGAAGAATCATATGGTGCTCATTATCTCCCATACAGTGTGCCAATTGACATGATCATACACCTTTGAGATGTAAATCTCGACATAAGCTTTCTTTGTTTTGTTTCTATTTTTGAAGTCAATAATAAACTCCTTGGCAAGCAAAGAACTATCTAAGATTGAGCACTCATTGATCAAAGTTAACTGGTTGGGGGAGATGATATCATGTATCACCTTTTTCAACCTCTTAGAATTTAGTGAAGATCTTGTAGAGAGTAAAAGCATCAATCAATTGGTCGGTAGTCTGCAAGTGACACATGAATCATCTCCTTAGGGATAAGCCTAAAGAGGAACATCCTACTTTATGATCGACTAAGAATTAATGTGGTAGGACTCCTACCATTATACTGTGAAATTTAGTTCCTGATATATCTTTGAAGATATAAGCTGACCTACAGTTTTTCTCTAAATAATAGGATTGTGATTCTTATTACCTGTTCACGCATGATCTTTGATCTACAAAGTTGATATGCATTTTTATTTTATTTTTCCCTCTAGTCCTGTATTAGTTTCACGATGTCTGGAACTTCAAAAATGTTATATTCTCCGGTGAGTTTTTTATGCTTGAGAATTATATTTGTTATTTACCAACATTGTATTTTTTTTTTTGTGAAAATGGGAAACTATTTCTTAAATTGGTATGCGATGCACTTCTTATTTGGTGCTAGATATATTCCTGGTCTTATAACTTTGCGACAGATGATTCTTGGTCTAAAATGCATGGTATGCCTTCTTCACCATGGCACCCTCCACAAGAAACATGTGGATAGCACAAAAGAGGTACATCCTACTTTATGATCGACTTGTTAGCATGGAAGAATTTTCCATTAAATCTGTATAGGCCTACTACCTTTGAGTCACCAATAAAGAGTCAAGCATCAATCAATTAGTCGATAGTCTGCAAGTGATACATGAATCATCTTCATAGGGATAAGCCTAAAGAGGAACATCCTACTTTATGATTGACCAGGAATTAATGTGGTAGGACTCCTACCATTATACTGTGAAATTCAGTTACTAATATATCTCTAAAGATATAAGATGACCTACAATTTTTCTCTAAATAACAATGTTATGATTCTTATTACCTATTCATGCATGATCTTTGACCTACAAAGTTGATATTCATTTTTATTTTATTTTTCCCTACAATCCTGTAGTAATTTCCCTCCAGTCCTACTAATATATCTCCCTGATTTCTTCGTTAGTGACCAAACCGTACAATAAGTGATTCATCTCAATTTTGACTCTCTCTTGGGGTAACTCACCAATCAAAATACTATGGTCCTATTGAATAGGCTTATGAAGAAATCCATGGCCTCATGTGCCACTTCAGTCGGCTCCATAGTAGAGTTGTTGTCTTCCTTGATGAGGATGTAAATACAATCCCTTATATGGTTATTCCTTGTGACCTCGTGATGTATTTTAGTGTTATAATCTCCATCCCTTATACATCTCAACCAACTAATTTGCTAGTAGATAACCTCTTTTGAACTAAATCACCCTCCTATCAAAAAAAATTTCTTTAGCCATAAGGTCTTCATTGAGCAAATCACATCTCAAGGCAGTGGCTACTTCACTAAAATTAGTAGTCACATTCTTTAGTTGAGTAGGGAGGTCATAGAGATCCCTGGACCAAGCCTTCAAGGAAATCTTAGTGTGCTTTAGTCTTTTAAGCAACATATAAGATTGGGTTCCCATACACTATCACTTCCCAAGCTTCCATTATAGTCTTCTTATAGCTAGGCCAATTTTACAAAAAATTAAGGAATCAGAAATGTTTGTTAGCTTGAGTAGTAGTCGACAACTTGATATTCATCCAACCATAATCACTATGCATATGGCCTCCTAATCCCACATTGGCTTCGCTAAAGGCATTTAGCTAGCACGCGTTCATAAGGTAACGGTCCATATTACTGGTGGTTCTAAACCTAGGGGTTCTATTGCTCTTCCAAGTCGAGATGCCTCCTATCATGCTTATTCAGCCAAATTTGAAACATGCACCACTGCGTTTAACCTACTCATGATTGTGTCAGGTATTAATTTTCCCAGGATGATTTGGGGAACATTGTGTTGAGTCATGCTTGTGATTGTTCCCCAAATGGTGTTTCTTTATATCTCACTATCAAGGTCATACACTATTGTAATATAAAAATGGAATCCACCACCCATCTTTATACAATTGAAAATCATCACTTGGTCTAATTCATAGATTCAATGGGAATCTCACACATCTTTGTTCTAGATCACTACAATCCTTCTTCCCTCAGCTTGTTGAATATTAGACTCAAAACCCCAGCCAAGTGGAAAAGAGTTTGTAACTTTATGAGCAAATTTTCTCTTGATTCTAGTCTTCAAGTAGATTGCAATCTCATTTGTCATGTGATACTTTGGATAGGTTTTCATGCACAAGGACATGCATGCATGCACATGCACACTTAAATATGTAGTTATACAGCACTTGGATGATTCTTTAGGTGGATCTCTATTGGTTCAGACTTGAAGTTTGATGCTCGAAGGGATTTAGACGATGTTAGAGATAGTTGTATTGAAGGTAACTCCTATGGTATAGAGTGTTTACATTCATTATTTTGAATCATGTTTTCTTGTCAATGCTTGATTGCATTATCTTCTTCTGTATTCAGCTTCTCTATATTTTACTTACTTTTTTATTATCTTAGGTGACCGACTATGAATTGATTCTCGGTGGTCACAATATTAGAGTAACTGATGCAAACAAGCCTGAATATGGTGATGTAGTGGTTGAACACTGCCTTATAACTGCTATTCAATGACAAATCAATGCATTTATGGTGGGCTTAAATGACCTGGTACCCAAAGATTTGATTTGTATATTTAACGAGAAGGAACTACATTTGCTTATTACTGGACTTCCGGATATTGATTGTAAGTATTTGTTGTTTGATATCCACACTCTACAGTTGTGTAGTTATATTAATTTCTTATTTGTCTTATGGGCTATTGTAGTGGAAGATTTGAGGGAAAATATAGAATACTCCAGCTATAGCAATGCATCACCTGTTATCTAGTGATTCTGGGAAGTAGTTCAAGGATTCCACCAAAACATAAAGCTATTTCCTGAAGGAGCTCTGAAGTCGGCATGTTGAAAAGTAGATAGTCATATCAGGGAAGAGACAGATCCAATGATGTAGAAGTTATTGTATAGAATAGAAAAATATTGTATGAAAGTATATCATGTGTTATTCAATATAAAGGGTAAAGGTAAAATGTCCTCCCCATGTAATTTGCATTTCATTATAAATAAAAAAATATTCATACTTTCAGAAAAGTGAGTTCCTCTACAATTGACATTTATTTATAAATCATGATAATGAATTGAAAACTGAATGACTAAAAGCCATGAAAATGTGGTAATACAGAACTAGTATGTCATTAGTGGCTTTTTTTATACGCCATTAAACTCAATAAGAACATTTACATACAACAACATAATACAAAATAGTGACATTTGTATAAAATCCAATTGATGGATAGTTGCATTTTTATAAATGCCAAATGATATTTTAGGGGCATTTATTGGAAGCCACTAAAGCCAAACATTTAGTGGCATTTAAAAATTATGCCACTGTCTTTCTAGTGGCATTGGTACTAGAGGCATTTTTTAAATGTCAAAAAATGCCACTAAACATGTTTAGTGGCATTTTTTTAGTGGCATTTCTAAAAGGGGTCTTGATGAATATTTGATGTAGTGATGCTTTGCCTTATCCTCTTCTGAGATATTGAGGATCTTGAAATCCTTTTCAAGCTCATTCATCCACATATCCGCATCTATCGGAGATGTTGTACCCGCATACTCAATTGCTCCAACGCATCTCAACCATTCAAAAGTCTTCGTAGAACCCTGAGATTCCACATTAGGAACATCTTCCCTAGCTTGAGGTACGGGAGTCCTATCCACTAAATGTGTAATTGTGGCCATAAGTTGTCCAAACATGGACTGGAATGCTAGATTGGACATGGTTGTTGGGTCAAACTGAGGCATCATTGGCTATCCGGCCCCGTCTCTAGCACTCTATCTTCCTACGCCTTCCTCCTTGTGCCACCTCCTAGCACAACATAACTACTCTCTGCATATTCTTCACATTCTCCAGACATATTTGCATAAGCATAAGCTATAATCAGATGTGTTGCATTACGTAAGTACAGGCAAAAACCTAGTCTTATGTCATGTAGACTTAGTGAACCTAGAGCTCTGATACCAACTTAACTTGTGACACCCAACGCCACTCTAATTGAGATTACTCAAACCAAAATGTGTGATTAACAGCTAAACAACCACATAGTTGGAAAAGAAGAATAATTAAAACTGATGTCAACATTAATATCATGTTCTAAAACAATTACATAAAGGTCCAACAACCTAGATCACATGACATACCATACCAGGTATTTACATATTTGTCAGTGACCTCAGCCACAACCTGTATACAAAAGAGATGTTCCACATATACATGTAATCTATATAAACATAGGCATACTGCCAAAACCACATATCGATATACATGTTAGCTACAAAACATATCCCATTACTAGACCTGGGAGTACAGGGATGACACTAGGACTCTACTACTAATAGCCATAGTCCAACCTTTTGCTTCAACTACTCTCTAAGATTCTCTTCCTCAACTAAACAATCCTGACCACATTGCTGGCGGCCACCAAAAAAGATATGGTGACCCACGAGGCAAGACCAACGTCCCAGCGAGAGATGTAACTCTCAACCAACAATTAAGTAGATTAAGCATATTAAGAAAGATGAATAGTGAAACTGATAAGAATAGCAACATGCATTATTAACAAGATGTATGAAGAAACAGATATAAATATCATTCACTAAGCAGTTGGCTACATATATAGAATCATAAATAGATAGTAGTATAAGAAACACAACAAGGGTAAACATCCAATGTGAATCATGTTTAACACTAAACAAATATACAACACGGTTGGATTACATATTTTAAGACCTAAGGAGTTTTAGGTATACCACTCAGACTCCAACCATCCACTACTATGTCAAGAATAGTGTCATACAAGATCTAGGAGAGACATACTCCTATGATCTCATCCACCCTCGGTCAGTACGAGTCAGCCCAGTGACATATAAATTCCAACTCCAAAATACCCTAGTCTTCCTTGGTATATAGGTCATGAAAATAGAAAACAGGGTATACAAACCCTATCATTCGGGGTACGACCACGGTTGTCCTCATTCACATCATATATTTATATATATACATATATATATATATATATATATATATATATACATATATATATATATATATACTGAGATATGATAGTAATAGTTCTCCTACTAAGGCATGATCATAGCCATCCTCAAAATCATTGGAATAGGATGTCAAGGACACATAATCACTTGTACCCCACATACTTAACAATATGCGCTCTGAGTTTCCCTCAAGAATGCTCATTTCACCATCCACCTAGTCCTAACACTGGAATGCATCTAAGGCACAGGGAATTAGGTGATTGGGGTTTCACTTCATTAGTTAATACCAATTTGGTATCTATTAACTGTGTTAATCAAGTTACATGCAAACCCTAAAAGAGTTCTACAAGGATAAGGGTGTATTGCAATTTCATAAGATATAACACGTATAAGACATAAACCTTATCACACCATCACGTGGTACTTCTCATTGCTATACATGAGTCCATACTCATCAACGTACCATCATGGGATACAATTCCCTTGTCACATCATTTAGAGGATATGGCCTCAATTAGGGTAACAAACCTTGACCAAGGTCATAAGACCATTCATACTGTTCCCTACAAGAACATCACATCCCTCCATGCCTCATCAAGGCTTATCATCATCTACACATGTGATACATAAGTTCATCATAACATTGAATTTAAGAACCATGATGTTCATAAGATAACAAATTAGGGTTACAATAACATTAGGAGAGAGGAATTACTCCATCATCATGATAATCACTCAAGACAATTGAGCATTATCATCACATACTTGTATTAGGGTTAAGTTCAACAAGGTAACTGAATTAGGGTTTCAAAATAGCAATTAGAAGTAAACCTTAATTCTCGTCATCTCTGACAATCATGGAAGTAAATAGGTCAAACATCATCAACATAGAGTCAAGAAAACATAATGACCCTATAGATTGAATATCTTCATATGTCTGATACGATCAGGGATGTCATCACCCATTGAAAACTAGGTCACACCACCTTTGGTGATCAAAGAGATTAACCACCACAATGACCTTAGGTCAAGCACATTGGTAACCGATTGAAACTAGGTTCATCACTTTCATCGACCGTTGAGGGTTAGTCACATTGGTGATCGTTGAAGATATCAAACATTGGCGATCGAAGAAAAAGTAGAGAATTGGAGAGTGATTGAAATCACCATACTTAGCGACCATCAAAGCTAGTAAGGATAGCAACCTCAAGGAGGTGTAAAACCCATTGACCACTATGGGTCTAGAACCCAGCGACCACATAGCTCAAACCTTGGCGACCACTATCATCAACATTCTTGGCAACCACATAGGTGGATCTTGGCGACCAAGAAGATGAGAAACTCATCGACCTCTAAGAAGCAAAGTCTTTGGCAAGCAAAACATGAGATCAACCTCACCACCTCACAAAGACAAATAGAGAGAGAGAAAAATCTTAGTGACCAAAATTCCATCAAACATAAAGGTATACCAAGTTGATCATCACCATGAAACCCAAAAGCCATCAAGGTGTAAATCACAAGAAGAAGATCAACCCCAAAAAACTAAATTATCAACTATCATGAGGGGAAGAAAGAGCATGATTTATGAGAGATAAAAACCAACATTTCCACAACCATGCATGCATCAAAACTTCCATCACCAAAAAAGGATTCATGCACAAGGATTTGGGTTCATCCAAAAAGTGAAATCTACTCAAGAATCACCATGTAACACAAATCCTAGATCAAAGATACTATCTTTCTACTTGGAACCATATTTTAACGCAAGATAAAGTCCATGAAAGTTAAGTGTAAGTAATAATAGAGTAGAAAGTTACATAACTTACCTTAGAGATGATGAAGCAACTCTAAAAGCAAGGAATCTCAAAGGAAAGGGGAGACAAAACCCTAGTTTGAACACTATCTTGGCCAAGCTAGCTCCACCACCAAAAAGATGGAAAACCCTAGGTCAAGGAAGCAAGAAAGGAGATATCTTCAAGATCTAACTCAAGAACTACCATGGAATACCATGGGTTCATCAAAGAAGGGGGTAGAGCAAGGAAAATGAAGATATCACTTACCGAGAGCAAGGAGAAAAGTAAGATGTACCAAACAATCACAAGAAGGGTAGATCAAAACCCTAGCTCCATATGAAAGGGGGATCGGCAACCTTCTCCAGGATTGAGCTCCTCCTTTACCACCAAATAAGAGGGGACGATCTCTAAGGGAAAGAAGAGAGAGAGAGGGTTCAAAGGGTTTAGTTGCATGCAAATAGAGGGGGTTATATAGCATAGGGTTGGAGAGAGAGAAAGGGGATTAGGTGTCATGCAAAACATGGCATGTGTCAAAATCAAACACACCTCAACCATGCAAGTATCTTCATTAACCAACTAGGGTGTTCAAAAACAGAGATACCATTGACCCCTTAGTCCAAAAAAAAATCAAGTGACCTCTAAACAGTTTTAGCGACCAACATGGAAAAAACTCAACGATCGCTAACCGTAGGGTTCTTGGCAACCTAGAGGGGTGATGAGTCTCAATGATTGACAATACAAGAGGATACACTCAAAGCTTCACTGACTACTAAAAACATGGATAATAAGCACATTGGAGATTGCCAAAACAAGGTGATCATCGGTCAAACATACCTCAAGGTCAACCACCAACTAGGGCATCCATGCAAACACTAAACTCACACATGATATGTCATCACTCAAACTAAGGTGTGACAAGGCACCCCAAATCTCAACCATATCAAACATTATGTTCAAAAATGTGAGGCACAAAAAACATGTGAAAAATTGTAAGAAAACCCCTAGAATTGGGTAGATTGCAATTAGGTCCAAAGTAAGCACATAAAAGCATAACTAGCTCTAACAGTGTCCAAAATGGACCAAACTGAAAACATAATCCCATTACATGTTATCAAAGCACATCATAAGGTTTTATTAAGGTTTCAAGAATCTAATTTTTCTAATAAAACAAGATCAACCAAAAAGCAAGGTTAGTGGTTTTACAACTTGGGTAGCAATGCTTATTTCTTTTGATGGCATAAATTAGTTATGAACATTCACTTCCAAAGTAACCTGGAAACTATAGGGTCACACATATAGGATACACTTGGAATAAGAGTTCATTCATGAATATAGTTTAAACTTGATTACCAAAGAGTTAGGTATTCAATTTAAACGACATTGGTTAGTATTGACTGACCGGACTGTGAACTAACCGGTTCAAGTGTTGAACTGATCCTTTCATAATGTCAAGTCAATTGAGCCAACATTGTCAATATGGACCATGAACTGACCAGTTCAAGAAGTGAACTGATTGGCTCTGGACCATGAACTGATCGGTTTAGGTTGTGAACCAACCATTTGGATTCATCAATTTGACTACATCAAGGATTATTATTGAAATCATGTTGAGAATTTATTCAATATTAATTGCTAAGAGAATTGTAATTAAGAAACATGATGAAATGACTAGTTCAAGGGTTGAACAAATTGACTCATGTGCCAACAGAACGGTTCATCTGTGAACTGACCATTTTTCCTCTCGCAAGATGTGAAAATCTGTGAAACCCCATCCCCTTTGACTCGTTCTCAGAGTGGGAACCCTGACCCTAATCCTCCTATAAATAGAAGGGTATTGGGGGCTTTTTAGACACAACATCAATCACTATGACAATTATTGTCTTTTTTGGTTGTGAAAAATAAGAGAACTCGAGTAAGTCCGACCTAATAAAGGGAGGGATATCAAGGGAGAACAATAGTGGGAGTGTAAGTTGGTGCTAGTACACCGACTAGAAGGGGAAAATCATTCTTGTCTGTTCTTCTATAACGATAGGAGTTCCCGGTGGTCCACATAGGAGTTCTCGATGGTCCGTGTGGACTACTATAGATGTGAGTAGGTTCTTGCATGTTGCTTAGGAGGACAAGGTCAACTCTTATCCATGGTGATAAACTAGGACATGTTGCTGACGTTACCAAGGTGTGATTTGATGAAAGGTGCATAATGTAGAGGGTGTTGTTGTTGGAATTGCTCCAGGACCAGGTATGACCTCACAAACATCATTCCCATTACATCGTTCTTAACGCTATCATATGTTAAAGGGGAATATGGCAGATTTTTTTGTTTCTGCTACCTATCTGTATCCATATTTCCATACATAATGACACGTGAATGTTAATAAAATGAGAATGATCTAACTTATTCTCTTAGTAATTTCAAAAACTATGTCTATTAGTATGATTTATCATATGAACTAGAATAGTAAGTCTTAATAACTACATTACAAAGCCTGGATAATAGATAGTTAAGACTCACCTATGTGACTGGGATCTATACTTGATGTCCTTTTGTGTTTCCTAGATCTAAGACAAAGTTGATCTCCTCGTTGATGGATCGAGCAGCAGTAGAAATATATGTGGTTACACCTACGTTTGCTTCCAGACATGGAGTGATAGTGTGATTTTGTAGGTGGAGAGGAGGCTAGGTAGACATAGACAAAGGTTGACGCTAGAAGGGGAACTAGAGAAGGAGTTATCGATAGGTTGAAGGGTGAAGGTAGAGGGCGTTTCATGACAGGTGGTCATCATAGGGGTCGTTGTCATCCACAGCAGTTGTTGGCGGTGTTTGCCTTGTTGTTGTGGCTACTAGGCACTAGTAGAAAGAGGTAGGGTGAGAGGGTGAAGCAACAAATGTTGGAGGTTGGCACTGGTTCATGGTGATGTTGTCGAAGCCGACGGGAAAGGCATTGGAATGTCAAGGAGTGTCAAATGGAGAGGAGGAGAGATTGTGGTTTCACAGTGAAGGAGAAGGGGATTCCTTTTCTTGATGTTATCTCCTAGAGACAACAGTGGTCATTGCACTAGGTGGGTATCTGGCATGAAAAGAGAAAGAATTGTGAGCGACTTAGGTTCTGGGTGGCTACGGGAATGAAGATGGAGAAGAAGGGATCAACATTGTCATCAATTGTAGGTGCCTTCATTTGGGCGAGGGTGAAAATGTGTCGACAATTGGATGTCAATATGGCGGAAAATGGTTGAAGAAAGGACACGCTTCATTGCCTCCAGGATCCATCGGTTCTCCTATCATCCTTTGTAGGAATTGGCAGTCGTCTCCTTGCCATCAATATTGATGGGCACATCTAGAGGAAGTTACAGGTGGCTAGGGCTTAAAAGTGTGGAAGGGGGAGGGAGAAGATGGAGAGAAGGTTGGCGTTGGTTATTTATCTTACGGACACGATCGTTGTTGTGATGAGAGGGAGAAAATTGAGGAGGGAACGAAAACCAAAGGGGAGTGAATAGTCAGGTGTTACAGTCGTGTAGACCTATCAAACTAGGTCAAAATCCACGGGTACCCATGGGTCAACCCATTTAAGTTGGGTTTGGGTAACAAAATTTGCCACCCACTAGAAATCACCCAAAACCCATACCCACCCGTTTATATAGTAGGTTTCATGAGTGACCCACAAACACCCACGGGTGCCTATTTAACTAAATAATATATTATTATAAATATAATACATATATGACTCTTAAGACATGCCAGACTCATACATTTATAAAACAACTAAATTTATGATGTGTAATGTATAAAATATGAAGAGTTTAAGTCTAACTTTCTTGATTGATATCCTTTGTTAATTTTTTATACTAATTGAAACAAAGTATTTATCTTGTATATTGTTGTTTATGTTGATGAACATATAGTGTAATGAATGTTTCAATCATAACAATTATATTCTCTTTTTGTTCATTTTATGCAGTAGACAATTATAATAACATGATATATCAAGAAACTTTAACATAAGATGATAAAATATAGTGTTGTTATGGTGATATGTTATGCTCTCTGTAACATCTATATCATTTAATTTTTTTTATTTTACATTGTAGAAATGGTTGTTTGTTTTTTGTCTCTTACAATTTATTTCAAAACATCAAAGTATATAATACATTGTCTTTGACACAAAAAGTAGTGGAAGGTTTCCCTCATTTTTCTATGTTGACACCAAAAGTTATTAATGAATCATTCTACCTTTTGTTTTAGAGCAGAAACCAACAATATCTTTTCATTGTGCACATATTATATGGGCACCCGCGGACGACCCTCAACCCATTGGGTCAGGTTTGGGTGTGATACTTCTCCACCCATTTAACATTGGGTCTTTTTAACCCACACATGCGAGACCCAAACCCCCAATTACCCAACCCAAACCCAACCAACCCACCTATTTGACAGGTCTACAACCGCATCAAAGGGCACTCCATGGAAGAGAGACACATGCAGACATCGGGGAGTAAGAGTGACACAAAAATGTAATAATGTTTGACCTTAGGAAATGATGTTAATAAACGTATTCTATGGATTTAAATTTGTATCAACTAAATGTGTGGTCAAATGAATCCCAAATAGGATGAAATTTTGATGGAAGATAAATTAGAGGTAGGATAATTTAAATAAAATGTCAAATTTTTATTTTTGGATAATTTATGGTCACAAAGTAGGCACCTGACACTTTGACATATTGGACTTTAGATGGGTATATGAATCAATTTGTTCTATAATACTTTTATCATAACTAAAATATACAACACTATACATATAAAATATTTCCAATAATTTTAATGAGTTAATGAATTTTAGATGCCATGATTTATAAAAAGTAAATACATGAGCTATTTAATACATTGTTAATTATTTACAAATATTTTTGCCATTAAAATTGAGGAGAGAATGTATTAGTCATTCTAGACATAAATAAGATAACAAATTTGAGTTTTATCAAATTAAAACATTCAATTATTCTACGGTCAAAAAGGTCCTTTTTGATGTAAATGAAAGTTGGTAAATGAGATATATATAAATAAATATTCAATTTTAATTTCAATACTACTATATTGGTTACAATTACATGGGTTAACTATTTTAATTAAATAAACACTCAATGCATTTAATCTCCTCTTTTATTTATTTATTTAATTCCTTTCCTCAATTATACTTATTATAATGTCTAGTCAATATTAACTTCTGATGAGTTTATATCATTTATTCCTAATTGAACCTAATTAATTAATTAGTCATCAAAGTCATAAACAGGTTAAATATTATATTATCTTGGTCCCAATTAATCTTATTTAACCTAATTCAAGACAAATATATTAAATACTAGAATTAAAAAAACATAAATAAGGGTATATATTAGACAAAATATCTAAATTTGAGTATGTCACAATTAAGGTGCTTGGGTCAATTGCAAATTTACCCTACTTGTACTTTCTTTAATTTCTCCAAAAAAAATATCATAAAATTTTATTGAAAATAGTTTACTAAATAGGTCAAACCTACTCCAAATATTCTGAACAATTAGCATATTGGCAATCATATAATTTTAGAGCTCTAGATAAAATTTTAGATCATTTTGAGTTACAAATAAATAAATCAAATTCAAACACTACACTACTAAATAGTAGCACGTTCGATCAAAGTGTAACTCGATTGAGAACCACATTCAAAGAACATGAAAATATTCTTAATTTTTTTTGTGACACGAATTATTGAGTTAAATATATCATATCCAAATTTCAAGTAAATATAAATTACATAGAAAATATAAAAAATCATTTATTGCTACTACCTATCAAATTTTGTATTTATATATTATCACAACCCTAACTTAGGCCAATTTGGGTTTACACTTCTCAAAGCCTAATACTTCAAAGTAAATCATGATTCAAGTTCCTTCTTATGTTAAAAACATCACAATTGAGCTACAATCATTAATCAAGTTTAACTGATGATCAATCTAATTAAGCATGTAATCATCCAGGGAAACCCTAATTTATCAATTAAGCTCAGACATGGTCATAATAGGTATTCATAGTGTAGGAGTAGTTGCATCACTCACAAGGTAAAGTTATAGTGATTTTAAATAATTACTAAATTTTAAATGACTAAACTACATGTAGTAGGTCCTGCACTTTCCAAACTAGCAGCAATTTGAATAACTAACTAAAGATCCAATTGAGATTTCAAGTTGTAACGCCATAAACTCACACCCATGGGTACCCACATAAACATTTGTTGATGATTTGATCCCTCAACCTCTCATTTTGAAACTAATATTCTAACCTATTCAGATGTCCTTACTTATCCTACAAATAAACTCTGCTTTGAAACTCAAAATCTTGATGATTTTACAAGGGATGCACCATCTAATGATAGAAGCTATATTTTTAGTGTAGCAAAAATAGTGGAATGGTGGAAGACTATGTTGTAGCAAAAGAAGAGGAAAATAATGCATGATGGAAGAAGAAGAAGAAGAAGAAGAATAAGAGAAAGCGGAAGAGGAAACCAGGTGAGTATTAAGAAGGGGAATAGAACTATCATCCAAATAAAATGAAAGTGGTAAAGATAGAAGAGAATAGGAAATACAGATGAAGGAAGAGGTGTAAGGGGATCACCTTTCCTGTGGAGGCCCTGGCGCATGCTGCTTGTAGTTCTACTTTCAACTTGTCGCATTGCATGTGGAAGCCTAGTTGCCTTCTCCTTACAGACACCTACTTTCTACTCCTTGTAGTGACTAGTCTATTTTCTCCTTGTTGAGGCTGGTTGGGTTGGTTTCTCTTTGCAACCAGAGTTGGTCCTCCTGATCTCCTAGCCACTGGATCAGTTCCCTGCTTGTGATGGAGGCAGGTTAGGGACAAGTTGAGTCAGTGCTTAGGACTAAAGAGGAGGCTAGGGAACTAGGTGAGAGATTAACAATGGATCCCATACGTGTAAATTCCTGCTCCCACCATTGATGCTTCTGATTGAGCTCCTTTGTACCGTTGTCAATTAAAGTCTCAACATGAAAAACCCTAGCACCTAGAAAATTGAGGGTGTGGAGCCACTGTCAAGTGACAATTGACCAGAAAGTCTGCTCTTCTCACAACTAATTTATCTAACAATTTAATATTTCCCCTTGAACATCTTTTCTATAAACAAAAAATGGCACATTTGTAATTGGAAAATGATGGAAAAATTGCATAGATAACTTTTAACATGTTGTCTTGTATAGAATCTATAATGTATATTATATAATCTATAATAAACCTATAAAAAGAAGGGAATGTCGTGTACGGTTCTTGAGTTACCTTTTTCTTAGCTTATGATATCATGATTTTCTAAAAAAAATAGCTGCTTCAAAATGCTAGATACTTATTTGTGATGACCCTAATTTTAGGATTATGATACCCAATATAGTATTTTAAGACCATGTGTGTCATGTAGATGATTGATAAGAAATTGAGAAATTAGTTATTCAATTATTGACTCTTTTCACTCAATGGTGTAACCAGATATGAAATTGATGATTAGAGCATTAATTGAGTTGAAGTATGATGAATAGGTTTCGTTAATTATTTTGCATATATATGACTCCAAGGAACAGGCGGTTCATTGTAGGGAGCTACCTGGATTCAAGTATAGGCATGATCTTGTTAGGGAAGTTCTCTATGACATACTCCGACATGTATGAATTGCTTCTAAGAAAGAGGCACTTGTTAACTTTTTGACTAATCTGTAGGAGGGAAGATCAACACTCAGACTGGCTGATGTCCTATTTTTGGATGGGTTGGAGGACACGTGGATCTGATAGGGGTTTCTCCACTTGTGGGCCTGAGTGGTGGAGAATTTACTGTAGGACAAGTTGCTCTCAAAGTTTCCTTAGCCAAAGTAGCTAAGCATGAGAAAGTGTGTGTCGACAATCAACACATTTTTATACCTTTTGGAATTGACACTTTTGGTTTCTTAGCACCAGAGGTTTGGGAACTTCTCAAGAGGGTTCAAAATGTTATGCATAATAACGTCATGAACCCCAAGTCTATGGATGTAGTATTTCAAAGGATTGGTTTTGCTATTTAAAAAGGATTGGCTGCGTAGATTGTTGCCTATTTTCCTTCCATCTCGATGTACGTAAGTTCTTATTTCTGATGTTGAATGAAATTGAGAACTTCTTAATAGTGTCAATGTACTATAGTGATATATTAGTGAACTTTGAGGTATGTTGGTATCATACCAAGTGCTTCTGGACTTGTAGGATCAAGATTTTATGATTATTCAAACTGAATTTAAGGTTAATATACCTATTTATGAGCTTGTTTGAAAAATCTATTTGCATGGATAAATAATAGACTTTGAGTATCAAACTTTAATAGAAGCTTCTTTAGGATTATGTAACCCTATGTCACAAAAGTAATAATGTTTGGAGATTTCTACAAAGATATGTAACTATTTGAAATTGGGTACATTGATGATATAAATGTGGTTGGACTTTGGTCCTTTGGGTATATAGTACTTAGGGCATACATCATTGCTAGGTCATAACGACTGAGGTTCCTGGGTGATTGTCTCTAAGTGCAAGTGGGAGTCTATTTGTATGTATGCTCATAGAGCAAGTCATATGATGATTGTAATGGGATACTTTGTAAATGATTTCAATAATAATAAAGGCAATTTCCATCTATATGTTTTAACTATTTTGAGATAATGGTATAACATGATAGATGTCTAAAGAATTGTTTTACTCAATGATGTATGCCTTCGGGTTGATGACTTGAACAATGAGATCATATGAATGTTAAGAGTATACATTCTTGTTTTGTCCCTAGTCAGTTTTTATTTTTGAAATAACCATAGACATCAATAACATTTAACACTAGAGTGTGTGTTGGATGATGATAGAATCTCATTAGTCATGATGTAGGATATCAAACCAAGGACATAGATACATGTTAGAGAATAGTGTATCAGACAGACCCACCATAAGAGTGATGCATGGAAACCACGCTTGGTTAGTCAATATCATCTCTTATAGTATTGGTGGTGACTGTGGTTCTTAGATCTGAAATAACTACACTCAACACATTTCGTTGGGTACACTTTGACATCATCAAACGTAGTTCTAAAATATGGATTGTTATAAAGGTGATGATTGGGTGACTTTGACACGTGGGGTTTTGATTGTGAGTGGTAGATATGGTATTTGTCCCTCCTGAGGGAGTATGATATCTTGGCCACTTGATGATTAAGACTGAGAAAAGCATGGACATGTGCATGTGAGTAAATGTGTGACATTGAACTTACATATATCTCAGACAATCTACTCTGGATCAAGAAACATGGATTGAATGTTTGTAGAGGATGACATGTCCATGTTGTTTGGTTTTAGGGGAGACAGAAAAGGCAGCGGAAACAAAAATTTTCTCCCCAACCCATACCGAGGAAACGCGTCAACGTCTATATAATAGGAAAGGATGGTTTGTGGAATCATACCTTGTCCCGAGGCTTGCTCGGCGACAATACCTCACGCAATGTGCGGTCTTCAACTTTGGACTTCGACGGTGTCTGTGCAGCTCCTGGTCGCACCGGGACTGACAACTCCTACTCGAACCGGACTGTTGGATGACAGTTATCCTCCTAAGCGGCAGTGTCCTCCCGCCTCTGTAGTAGTCCACACGGACCACCTGGAACTCCACTCTCCTTGTCCCACAAGGAAGTGGAAGGAGTCGCACCCTCCTATTGATGTACTAGTCTCCAACACGCTCTCCTGCCTCCCGTTGCAACTGCAGTTGTCCTTCCCTTGCTGCACCTCCCTTTTGCGGGAAGCACTTGCTCGGGCTCTCTCACGGTTACCAAAACCAGAGAGAACGACAACTTGCAGAGCAACTGGTTGCACTGAGCTGTACTGTGAGAAGCCCCCAAAACCCCTATATATATAGGAGAGTCATGGGACAGGGTTCTCCATCCCGGGCAATGCGGGACTAAAGCAAGAGTAGAATGGTTCGAGAATTTTCCACAAAAAGCAACCGGTTCGCAAATTGAAATGATCGGTTCACAACTGAACCGATCGGTTCGGCCATTGAGCCGATCGGCTGGACCTGAGCCGATCGTTTGGGGCACTCCAACTGATCGGTTGGTGCCCTGAACCGATTGGTTCATGGTCCTAATCCGGCTCAAAAAGACTTTCTTTGTTTCTTTCCCAATTGGTATCGAATACCAACATTATTCCCAATCGAATTGGGCAATTTGAAACGAAAGGAAAATTCTTGCCGACATGACTTTCCCAACTGGTTGGTTGCACCAGTTGAGCCGATCGGTTCAACTCTTGAACCGGTCGTCTCAACCTGGGCATGAGCCGATCGGCCTGGACACTCCAGCCGACCGGTTCAGCAACCTCAGCCGACCGGTTCATCTCATGAGCCGATCGGTTGGGAGCACAGGTTGGGAAAAATCAGTTAAATGCGATTTCAATCAATCCGATACTCCAATCAATGCGTCCAACACCTTGAACCATACGATATTGAGCTATCGACTGATTCAGTGTTTAATTGAACTACTAAACTCCTTTAGTAATCAATCTAAACATTGCTTTGTGGACAAAACTCCTCTTCCAGGTTAAATCCTATGTGTGTGACCCTGTAGGTCCATTTCACGTTGGCAGTGAAATTCCATAACACTTATGACTTCACAAGCAAAGAGTGGTGCCTAGTCACACATCAGTGCTACCCAAGTGAAAGTAGAAAGTTGGAGAATAACTTTCATCCTACAATCAGTGAATGGTGTTACAGCGAATGTATAATTCCTTTGTCACTGATATCCCGAATGAACTCGAGGCATGGAACAGTCATCCTGTCAACGTTCAATCACTTCCTTGATCTCAGAGTAGACTGGAAGAGATATGTATGACATCAGTATCATATACTGATTCACACATGCGTGCACGCCTTTCTCAATCCTACTCATCAAGTGGCCATGGATATCAAACTCCCTCAGGAGGGACAAATCTCATATCTATCACTCACCCCTCAAAAGCCCCATGTGAAAAAGCCACCCAATCATCACCTTTATAACAACCCATGTTTCAGGATTGCGTTTGATGATGTCAAAGTGTGCCCAACAACATGTGTTGAGTGCAGTGATTTCAGGTCTAAGAATCACACTCACCACCATTACTGTGAGTAGTGACTGTGACTACCATCTCATGGTTCCATGTGTCAAACTCACGGTGGGTCTGTCTGGTACCTTGTTCTCTAACAAGTACCTATGTGTTTGGTTTGATATCTCTATATCATGACTAATGAGATTCGGTCATCAACCAACACCACAATCTAGTCTTGTGTGTCATTGTTGTCTATCTACCTTCCACAATGACATCTGAATATGGACATAACAAGAATGTACAAACTCTTAGCATCCGTATGATCTCATCGTTCAGGTCCTCAACCTGAAAGCATACGTCATTGAGTACTGTCATTCTCTAGACATTCAATCTGTTCTATCACTATCTCATATGACTGAACCAGAAAGAATTGGAAGCTTGCCTTTGATGTTTATCAAATCAATCTTAATGTATCCCACCAATCATCACATGATTGGCTCTCAGGGCATACATACCAACAGACTCCCACTTGCACTGCGAGCCAAACACCCTTGAATCATATTCATAGTGATCTTCAAACATGTCCCACATGTTACTATGCTCTAGTGCCAACATAGTGAGAAATTGCAACACCTTGCCAAAGTCAGTATAAATTTCATGTCTCTCATCTCTTCGTTGTACGTCGCACGTATGAGATGGAGTTGCCGTAATATGCGATCTAGTATTCCTTTGCTAACCTTTAGCCACATTGCATGATCAAGGATTCCAGACTTGTCATCAATGAGTGGAATATAAGTTCATCTCATGAACTTTCAGATCCATATAGTATCCACTGCTGTTCACTAACACCTAGATACTCGGCATTTCCCTTTTAAATGGCTTTATTGGAACACTTCCAATTATCAACAAACATTCTCTTTTATACATCTCATATATATTTTGCGATTAATTTTATGTCCTTTTGGAAGTTCGCATCAATGTAACTCTTTACATTAAACTCTTCCTTATCTCCATAGAACTAGTACTTCACAAGCACTTATCAAGTTCTCATGGTATTCCAGTAACCCTTACTGGAAACAGACAGACATCCACTCGTCATGTCACATATGCGAGTTATCAGGATGAGCACATCATATTGCCATGTCTCACATACAAGATGATGAATGCATTTTATTCTTGCCATGTCATACATGCAAGATAATGGGATGATTACATACATGATAGATCCATATCTATTCCTAGTGTTCCCATTCTTCATAAGAATTGGTCACTTGGCCTTGGGATACTAACTCCATGTAACATGGACAAGTTTTCTCCCACTGAATCTGTGCATAGTGAACACTTCAGTACAGATTTCCAATGTATGCTCTGTCTTTCCAGGTCAAGAGATTTTCGAGAACTATCTCTATAGATCTCTATTCCTATCACATAGGAAACATCTCTATCTTCCTTAAAGATAATTTCCACTTTTGGATTTCCAATCTAGAACATTTCCATTTCACATCAATATGTGGAATGTGAACACGCTCCCACTAAATCACAGATCTCTTCTTTATCTTTGACATATCAGTCAAACCCTTTGACTATATCATCAAAATAAAGATCCAATTTTGAGTTTCTTGTACTCAATCAATCACATTGATTAGTCCATTGTAACTTATAGACTTCATTTGCATTAGTGGATTCATAAACCTTATAGGCTGTGTCACGTACACATCCTAGTTTTATTCCTCATAGGAATGCAGTTTTAGTATCCATATGCCAAATGTCTTAGCCATTAAGTTGCAATCAACAAGCATCATCCTTCTCAAAATGTTATCCATGTGTCTTAACACTTAAGACTCATCTGCACTTATGGATATGATCCAATGAGTGCTACCATCAAGGTCATACCTTATGGTTCACATGGAAGTCATTTAGGATGTAATGGTTTTAAACCATAACTCAAGATTCGATTCCTCATATTCATCTTGATAGTTGACTCATCACATGAACAACTCATCACATAGATAATTGAGGTGTATCTGTTAAAGATATAAGAACTGAAAACCCTTGTGATTCTTAATTTCTTTTATTAGTGTGGGGTATTCATTTATTAAGAAGAATTCAGTTATTTGATAATCATTCTCTAACTCCTTAGAGTATGATTCCTTCTTGATTCAGACATCACCATGCCTTAATCATGAGTTCTCTATGATACACTATCATAATCACTCATAAGGATCTCAAACATTTGGTCCAAGTATTTCATTCATTGATCTCATCAAGAATTAATACTTTACCAAATTTGTACTTCAGTTATGATAATCTTGAACACTTCAAGATATTCATATTGGTATTTCTCTAAACACCATTTGAAGTAATAGCATTTATTCCAGTAGGTATGCAAATACATCACATGTATTATACCTAATAGGATAATCATTCTCCTACTACATTAGTGAAGATTGATTAATCATGTCCAGAATATTCATGTCTCTTACTAGTTCTATAACCAAAAGAGTCTAGATTTATCCATCACATGGAAACTAGAAATGAATTTCTCATGATTAATGCTAATTAAATTGTTTGAGTTATCTATAACTTTTAGGTATCGTCTTATCTTATGCATATCAAATATCACAAGATAAATAAGGCATTGCCACAAAGATCACATCTTTATAAATTGAAACATCTCTTTATTAATTGCCATCATTGTCATACAATATGCAAAAATAAAGTGTTTCTATCTATTGGCAAGTATGAAATAGCAGTTCATAAGTGTATTACATGCCTTATTGGCTGAAAATAAACTAAAGTATTCCTATCTATCAAGGCAACACTTGCCCCAAGTAAGAATGCTTTACACTTTACATCTTGATATCATATATCTCAAAAGTGTTACAGGTTTACTTTCATGACACCTTTAAGTAGAGGTTTCAGTCACCTCCTTCTTCTTTTGTTCTTCCAGGTAGAGAGGACAATTCCTTTTCCAATGTCCTGGCTTTTGACAATGGTGGAAATTTCCTTTCTTGGTCACGCCTCGCTTGGCCTTGAGAGCGGAAGATGGCTTGGACTCCTGGCTAGCTTCAGAACCTTTCTTAGCTTTGCCCTTGCCCTTTGGCTTGGACTTGCCTTTCTTGCTCGTGATCACCATCACGGACTTAAGCTTGTCCTTCTTCATCTGTAACTCGGCTGTCCTCAACATGCCCAACAACTCTGACAGTGGCCTATCAAAGTTGTTCATGTTGTAGTTCATCAAAAACTGACTGTAAGTTTCTGGCAACGATTGCAGTATCACGTCAGTAGCCAACTCTTGGCTCAGTGGAAATCCCAGTCTCTGCAGGTTCTCCACATACCCAATCATCTTGAGTGTGTGAGGACCAACTGGATCTCCTTCTGTCATGACACACTTGAACAGCGCCCTAGAAACATTGTACCTCTCTTGCCGTGCCTGATCTTCATACATGTTCCTGAGATGCAGAATCATCTCTATGACACCCATGTTCTCATGTTGCCTCTACAACTCATGGTTCATTGAACATAGCATCAAGCACTTTGCATCAATGGCATCATCAGAATGCTTCTTGTAAGCATCCCTTTCTGTCCTTGGTGCATTAGGAGCGGGTTCCTCTGGAATTGGAGTATCCAGGACATAGAGCTTACGCTCTTGAGTGAGAACAATTCTCAATGTCCGATACCAGTCGTGGAAGTTTGTCCCATTTAGCTTGTCCTTGTCAAGGACCGATCACAAAGAAAAGTTGTTGTTGTTTGTTGCCATTTGAACTACAAAAAGGAAAATATGCAATTTTAGTCCAAAACTCATTTTTGACTTATTTGATTGATTTGAAAGTTTGACGATATAATTAGGCCTTTAATTAATTATCACTCCCACTATTTTACTTCAAATTGATAGCCCTCACCATCAATTCGGAAGATTGCAGCGTACAACCTTCTAGTGGGCAAGATCCTGAAATCCTCTAAGTCATGGACCAGCTTGGGCTGTCACCCACAACATAGATCTCTCAGGTAGGCAACTTTTGCCAATTGCATCATATGCAACTCTTGATAAGATGACATCTACAACTCCTTGCAATGATCATCTCCATGCCTCAAGGCGCTAGATCCTATCTAGGTCACCTTGTTAAGTCCAACCCAAAGCAAACACGATGAATATGCACCCTGCTTGGGCATACCCACACATTCATCCTTCACGCTTCCACGAGATAGACGGTGCACCACGCTTGGGCGTGCCCACACTTGGTCGATCAAGCTTTTCACGTGTGTCGCATTTGGAAGGCATCTAAAACTTAATATTTAATGAGGGATTTGGTTTTATATACATATACATATCCAATCACCACAATACATAGTACGTATCATATACATGCTATATCCCACAGAAAACATGCACAAACGATAAAAAGCGATGATTATGGCCATCCTAATGTGATTCCTCGAGCCAAGAGGAATCACGGTCATCTAGGTCAACATCACATGCAACCTGTACAAGATGAACTCTGTGCCTTGCCATCCGAGTTGATCAACTCATCACATGAATGATCTGTACTCTCCAGCCGGTCGTCTGGGTGCCACCAGCCGATCGGTTGGCTCCTCCAACCGATCGGTTTGCCTGGTCGTCGTCCATCTCGTCATGTCCACCACCCGCTTGTCTCGCTTCCCGAACCGGTCATCAACCGATCGGTTCACTCCTTGAACCGACCGTCTGGAAGGTCAACCGATCGGTTCACTCCTTGAACCGATCATCTGAGCAGTTGTCTTGATGTCCGCCGGTCTATGACATAATAGGAAATAAAAATCTATCCTATTTATTACATTGCGTTAAAAGGGAAACCCCGAGTTACATTCGGGGGGAGCAAAGGTAGGAAAGAATCTCGAATTATTTCGAGTTACATCAGGAATAAGAGAGGGAAGATCGGTGGGCAGACCGAGATGCAAGCAACCACAAACAACCACACACAGATAGGGGTTTATAGGCCATAATCACGCTACATACATCCACCACAAAACTCGTTTAAGGGCGACGCGTATCGAGTGCATTAATAGTACATATCATATATGTAATTAGGGATTTGTGGATTTAGGATTGGACATGCATAAAGCCGATATTATTCGCATCGTATGCAATAAATAAAGGCGACAAACCAAAATCGATCATATCGATATTCCTAAAATATAGAGCAGTTGACGTGGCTCTGGTACCACTGTTTGGTTTTAGGGGAGACAGAGAAGGCAGCGAAAACAAAAATTTTCTCCCCAACCCATACCGAGGAAACGCGTCAACGTCTATATAATAGGAAAGGATGGTTTGTGGAATCATACCTTGTCCCGAGGCTTGCTCGGCGACAATACCTCGCGCAATGCGCGGTCTTCAACTCCGGACTTCGACGGTGTCTGTGCAGCTCTTGGTCGCACCGGGACTGACAACTCCTACTCGAACCGGACTGTCGGATGACAGTTGTCCTCCTAAGCGGCAGTGTCCTCCCGCCTCTGTAGTAGTCCACAAGGACCACCTGGAACTCCACTCTCCTTGTCCCACAAGGATGTGGAAGGAGTCGCACCCTCCTGTTGACGTACTAGTCGCCAACACGCTCTTCTGCCTCCTGTTGCAACTGCAGTTGTCCTTCCCTTGTTGCACCTCCCTTTTGCGGGAAGCACTTGCTCGGGCTCTCTCACGGTTACCAAAACCAGAGAGAATGACAACTTGCAGAGCAACTGGTTGCACTGAGTTGTACTGTGAGAAGCCCCCAAAACCCCTATATATATAGGAGAGTCATGGGACAGGGTTCTCCATCCCGGGCAATAAGGGACTAAAGCAGGAGTAGAAGGGTTCGAGAATTTTCCATAAAAGCAACCGGTTCGCAAATTGAAATGATCGGTTCACAACTGAACCGATCGGTTCGGCCATTGAGCCGATCGGCTGGACCTGAGCTGATCGTTTGGGGCACTCCAACTGATCGGTTGGTGCCCTGAACCGATCGGTTCATGGTTTTTAATCCGGCTCAAAAAGACTTTCTTTGTTTCTTTCCCAATTGGTATCGAATACCAACATTATTCCCAATCGAATTGGGCAATTTGAAACGAAGGGAAAATTCTTGCTGACATGACTTTCCCAACTGGTCGGTTGCACCAGTTGAGCCAATCGGTTCAACTCTTGAACCGGTCATCTCAACCTGGGCATGAGCCGATCGGCCTGGACACTCCAGCCGACCGGTTCAGCAACCTCAGCCGACCGGTTCATCTCATGAGCCGATCGGTTGGGAGCACAGGTTGGGCAAAATCAGTTAAATGCGATTTCAATCAATCCGATACTCCAATCAATGCATCCAACACCTTGAACCATACGATATTGAGCTATCGACTGATTGAGTGTTTAATTGAACTACTAAACTCCTTTAGTAATCAATCTAAACATTGCTTTGTGGACAAAACTCCTCTTCCAGGTTAAATCCTATGTGTGTGACCCTGCAGGTCCATTTCACGTTGGTAGTGAAAGTCCATAACACTTATGACTTCACAAGCAAAGAGCGGTGCCCAGTCACACATCAGTGCTACCCAAGTGAAAGTAGAAAGCTGGAGAACAACTTTCATCCTACAATCCATGAATGGTGTTACAGCGAATGTATAATTCCTTTGTCACTGATATCCCAAATGAACTCGAGGCATGGAACAGTCATCCTGTCAACGTTCATTCACTTCCTTGATCTCAGAGTAGACTGGAAGAGATATGTATGACATCAGTATCATATACTGATTCACACATGTGTGCACGCCTTTCTCAATCCTACTCATCAAGTGGCCATGGATATCAAACTCCCTCAGGAGGGACAAATCCCATATCTATCACTCACCCCTCAAAAGCCCCATGTGTCAAAGCCACCCAATCATCACCTTTATAACAACCCATGTTTCAGGACTGCGTTTGATGATGTCAAAGTGTGCCCAACGACATGTGTTGAGTGCAGTGATTTCAGGTCTAAGAATCACACTCACCACCATCACTGTGAGTAGTGACTATGACTACCATCTCATGGTTCCATGTGTCAAACTCACGGTGGGTCTGTCCGGTACCTTGTTCTCTAACAAGTACCTATGTGTTTGGTTTGATATCTCTATATCATGACTAATGAGATTCTATCATCAACCAACACCACAATCTAGTCTTGTGTGTCATTGCTGTCTATCTACCTTCCACAATGACATCCGACTATGGACATAACAAGAATGTACAAACTCTTAGCATCCGTATGATCTCATCGTTCAGGTCCTCAACCTGAAAGCATACGTCATTGAGTACTGTCATTCTCTAGACATTCAATCTGTTCTATCACTATCTCATATGACTGAACCAGAAAGAATTGGAAGCTTGCCTTTGATGTTTATCAAATCAATCTGAATGTATCCCACCAATCATCACATGATTGGCTCTCAGGGCATACATACCAACACATGCCTCAAGTTCAATTCGGATATCAACGATAAAGGAACTATGCATTCACTGTAACACCAATTATGGATTGTAAGATTGAAAGTTGTTCTCCAACTTTCCTTTTCACTTGGGTAGAACTGATGTGTGACTAGGCACCGCTCTTTGCTTGTGAAGTCATAAGTGGTTATGGACTTTCACTTCCAATGTGAAATGGTACCTATAGGGTCACACACATAGGATTAACCCATAAGAGGAGTTTATCCATGAATTATGTTAGATTGATTACTAAAGTATTTAGGTATTCAATTAAACATTCAATTAATAGACTTGACTTAGAATCATCAAGTTCAAATGTTGAAGCAATTGATTAGAGTGTCAGATTGATTGCGAACTGCATTGATTGAGTTATGCACAACGTGGACCACCAACCACCCAGTTCACTTGGTGAAACATTCGACTCATGGTCTGAGAGATGACCAGTTCACCTTGATGAATCAATTAGTTCGTTGGACCAAATGAGCGAGGTAGGGTTGTCCCGATTTGTGAGAAAAGATTTTTGTTTCACTTGTACAATTCGATTGGGATAAGAATTGATCTTTGGATTAATTAGAAACAAATAAGGAAAGTCAATTTTGGGCAAGTCTAGGAAGTGAAATGATCGGTTCACTAAGTGAATCAACCGGTTCACACTCTCAACTGATCGGTTCATTTGTGAAACGACTGACTTGCCTGCTGCGCTACAATCAGTTTTTGGAAATTTCGGACCCTTCTACTCCCATTGTAGTCCTGCATTGCATGGGGTTGAGAACCCTGACCCTGACCCTGACCCCTCCTATATATAGAGGGGTACTGGGGGCTTCTCATAGGCACAACTCAGAACATCAGTTGCTCTACAAAGTTGTCCTCTCTGGTTGTGGTAACCGAGAGAGCCCAAGCAAGTGCTACCCAACTGGGGAGGCACAGTGAGGGAGAGACAACAACTGGTAGTAAGAGAGTGTGTCAATGACTAGTATGCCAATAGAAGGGGACGACTCCTTCTAGTGTCATGTGGGATAGGATGACTAGAGTTCCTGGTGGTCCGTGTGGACTATCTGTAGAGGCGGGAGGTTTCTATCACTCAGGAGGACGACACTCAACTATAGTCTGGGTCTGGACCAGGAGCTACACAGATACCATCCAAGACTAGGTGGTTGAAGACCACACTAGCTGTGAGGTATTGTCTCTGAGCAAGCCTCAGGACTAGGTACACCTCACTAAAACCATCCTTCCTATTTCATACTCGTTGATGCAATCTATTGTGTTATGGGTTTGTGATGATAAAATTTTTGTTTCCGCTGCCTTCTCTATCCCATAAAACCCAACAGTGGTATCAAAGCCACGTCAACATTTTATGTTTTAGGATTAATCGATATGATTGGTTTTTTTAGTTTTACACCTTTTATTTATTACATGTGATGCAAATATTTAACTGGCTTATATGCATGTCCAATTTAAATCCATAAATCCCAAATATACATATATGATATGGTGTATAAATGCATTTGATATGTGTTGCCTTAAAATGGTTTTTAGTGGATGTGTAGCATGGTTATGGCCTATAAACCCCTATGTGTGCTTGATTGGTTGTGGTTGTTTGCATCTCGGTCTGCATACTGAATCCCTTCTCCTATTCTCGATATAACTCGAGATAACTCGAGCTCTCTCTTCTACCTTTACTCCCCCCGAATGTAACTCAGGGTTTCCCAAAGTAATATGTAAAATAGGATAGTTTATTTCCTGTTATTTTGAAGAACGGTGGGTGCCCAGACGAGTGACCAAGACGACCATCTCAAGGAGTGAGACAATCGACTGGTGGACCGATACGATCGTCTCAAGGAGCGAGATGAGTGGGTGGTGGCCTAAAGAAATGCACAACGACCTGACAAACTGATCATCTAGAGGAGCTAGAAGATTGGGGGATGGCACCCAACCGACCGGTCGGGAGGTGAGCTAATTAGTCATGAGGTGAGCTGATCAACCCAGAACGACAACAACATAGGACTTGATCTTGTATAGTATGATGCATATGATAAAGACATAGATGACTGTAATTCCTTGTGGCTCAAGGAATTATAATAGGATGGCCATAATCATCGCTTCATTGCTTCAAATGTTTTCTTGTGTGATACATACTATTTATTATGGTGACTGGATATGTATATGTATATAAAAACCAAACCCCTCAATAAATATTAAGTTTTAGATGCCTTCCAAAAGAAGCACACATTAAAAACTTGATCGACTAAGTGTGGGCACGCCCTAGCGTGGTGCATCATCTATCTTGTGGAAGTGTGTTGATGAATATGTGGGTCTTCCCTGGCAGGGTGCATATTCATTGTGTTGGCTTTTGGGTCGGACTTAACAAGGTGACCTTGATCAGATCAAGCACCTTGAGGCATGGAGGTGATCATGGCAAGGAGTTGCGCATGACATCTTTCAAGAGTTGCATAGGATGCAATTGGCAAAAGTTGCCTACCTGAAAGAATCTCGTTGTGGATGACAGCCCTAGTTGGTCCATGATTGAGAGGAATTCAAGATCTTGACCCACTAAAAGGTTGTACACTGCAATCTTTTGAATTGATGGTGAGGGCTATCAATTTGATCAAAATAGTGGCAGCGGTAATTAATTAAAGGCCTAATTAAATATCGTCAAACCTTACTCAAATAAAATCAAATCAAAAATGATTTTTTTTTTAAAATGCAAATATTTTCTCTTATAGAATCAAATGGCAAAGAAATCATCTTTTAAATCAGGCAAGTTAATTGAGATAAATTTCCATAACTGGTTAAGGACTGTGAGAAGTGTTCTGCACAATCCTAAGATACTAGAGGCCTTAGAATCCGCTCTATGTATGCTTAAGGTGTTGTTTGAGGTTGATAAGAAGAAGGATAGTTCCATGATAGTGGTCAGTGGAATGGAATCCAAGGACAAAGGCAAGGGATAGAAGGGTTCTCATGCCAAGCTGAAATCCATGTCTTCTGCACTCAAAACATGGAGAGGATTGAAGGAATCATAAAAGATGGATCAAGAGATAGAGATCTCTACTTTAGGTGTATACGTGATAGATACTAACTCTACTACTTATTCATCATCGGTTCTTGATACCGGATGTGGATCACACATTTGTTCAAATGTGAAGGATCTGAAAAGAAGTAGGCCTTTAAGGAAAGATGAGTTTGAATTACGTGTTACTAATGGGGCAAGAGTTGCCACCAGTATCGTAGGAACTTGTGAGTTATCTCTACCTAGTGGGCTGATAATAGACTTACAAAACTTCTATTATGTGCCTACCATAAATAGGAATATCATTTATGTATCTTGTTTGGACAAGGATGGGTTTGAATTTCTTACTAAGAATGGAAAATGTTCCATTTCTAAAGATAGGATCTTTTATGGCAGTGCCCCAATGTCTTATGGTCTAAAATTGATAGATCTACAGAAAAGTGTATATAACATAAACACCAAATGACAGAAACTCAATGACTCAAACAAAACATACCTATGGCATTGTCGTCTAGGGCACATAAATGAGAATCACATATCTAGACTCCATATGGATGGTTATCTGGACTCTTTTGATTATGAATCAATAGAGACATGTGAATCTTGCTTGTTTGGCAAGATGACCAAGGCTCCCTTTTTAGGAAAAGGTGAGAGAGTCAGTGATATATTAGGACTCATACATACTGATGTATGTGGGCCTTTTAGAACAAGTGCTAGAGGTGGGTATCAATACTTCATTACCTTTACTGATGACTTCAATAGGTATGGCTATGTTTACCTGATAAAACATAAGTCTGAAACCCTTGAAAGGTTCAAGGATTTCATGAATGAAGTACAAAACCAGCTTGGCAAAAGTATTGAGGCACTTCGATCTGATCAAGGTGACGAATACTAAAGCCAGGAGTTTGAGGACCTTCTTAGAGCAAGAGGTATTATATCACAATGGAATTCGCCTGGAACACCACAACGTAATGGTGTATCAAACAGAAGGAATCACACATTACTAGATATGGTGTGGTCTATGATGAGTTTTGTCAATCTTCCAACTTCCTTCTAGGGTCATGCTCTTGAAACTTTCACGTTTACACTTAATTGTGTACCATCTAAATCGGTTCAAAAGACACCATATGAGATATGGCATGGGAAGTGTCCCGATGGGTCTTTTATGAAGATTTGGGGATGTGAAACTTATTTCAAGAAAATGTTTCCTAATAAGCTTGGACCCAAATCCGATAAGTGTTATTTTGTTGGATATCCCAAAGAGACAGGGGGATACTACTTATACCACCCAACTAATAGCAAAGTGTTCGTTGCCAGGAATGTTGTGTTCCTAGAGAAGGAATTTATTTCCAAAGGAAACAGTGGGAGGAAAGTGGAACTCGAAGAGGTTCGAGACCAACAAGAAAACATTGAACCAATGGATGTACAAGAGGAAGATAGAGATTCACAAGTGGTTGTGGAATCTCGATCTCCTCAAGTAACACACAGACCTCGTAGATCTAGTAGGACACTCCTTGAGCCTGAGAGATTTGGATATCTTGTGACTCAGGAAGGTGGTGAGTTGGTCATAGATGGTGAACCAACTACCTATCTAGAAGCTATGGAGGGACTAGATTCTGAGAAATGGCTTAAGGCCATGAGATATGAGATGGAATCCATGTATACAAATAAGGTATGGACCTTGGTTGAACCACCTAAAGGGGTAAAACCCATAGGGTGCAAGTAGGTCTTCAAGAAGAAGACTGGCATGGATGGCAATGTGCAAACTTATAAAGGCAGATTGGTTGCAAAGGGCTTCAGACAAGTTCAAGGTGTTGACTATGACGAAACCTTTTCTCCAGATGCCATGATTAAGTCGATCAGGATCATGCTTGCTATTGTAGCTTACTATGACTATGAGATTTGGCAGATGGATGTTAAAACTGCATTCCTTAATGGGAATATAGTAGAGGATGTGTACATGACACAGCATGAAGGTTTTATAGATCCAAAGAATGTCAATAAAGTCTATAAGATGCAAAGGTCAATATATGGATTGAAGCAAGCATTTCAGAGTTGGAATCTTCAATTTGACGAAGCAGTTAAAGACTTTGGCTTTAGTTTAAATGAAGATGAACCTTATATGTACAAGAAGATTAGTGGGAGCATGACTACATTCCTCATATTGTATGTAGATGGCATACTATTGATGGGGAATGACGTCTTTGCCTTACAGAAGGTAAAGACATGGATTGGAAATACATTCTTAATGAAGGACTTAGGAGAAGCATCCTACATCTTGGGAATCAAGATCTATAGAGATAGATCTAGAAGGCTTCTTGGACTAAGTCAGAGCACGTACATTGACAAAGTGCTAAAGTGGTTTTGGATGGAGAACTCAAAGAGAGGAGACATACCCATGGTGCATGGAGTTACCGTCTCTAAAGATCAGTGTCCCCAATCTTGTAAAGAGAGGGAGCGTATGAATGGGATTCCATTTCCATCAGCTATTTGATCCATCATGTACGCAATGTTGTGCACCCGTCCTGATGTCTCGTATGCACTCAGTATGACAAGCAGGTACCAGTCAGATCTCGGAGATGCTCACTGGACAGCCGTGAAGAACATCCTGAAGTACTTGAGAAGGACTAAGGATCAGTTCCTCATTTACGATGGTGAGGAAGAGTTGGTGGTAAAGGGTTACACTGATGCGAGCTTCCAAACTGATAAAGATGATTACAAATTGCAGTCAGGATTTGTGTTTTGCCTTAACAACAGAGTTGTGAGCTGGAAGAGTTCTAAGAAAGAGACAGTTGTGGATTCTATTACAGAGGCTGAGTATATTGATGCATCCCATGCAGCAAAGGAGGCTGTGTGGATCAAGAAGTTCATCTCTAAACTTGGGGTGGTTCCTAGCATCTATGCAATTGAGCTTTATTGTGACAAAAATGGAGCTATTGCTCAAGCTAAAGAACTCAGATCACATCAGTGATCCAAGCACATACTAAGGTGCTTCCATCTCATACGAGAGATTGAACAGAGAGGAGATGTGAAGATTTGCATAGTATCGACTGAAGATGATATTTTTGATCCCCTAACGAAAGCACTTTCATAGCAAAAGCATGACGGTTATGCTAGGTCATAAGGACTGAGGTTCTTGGGTGATTGTCTCTAAGTGCAAGTGGGAGTCTGTTTGTATGTATGCTCATAGAGCAAGTCATATGATGATTGTAATGGGATACATTGTAAATGATTTGAATAATAACAAAGGCAATTTCCATCTATATGTTTTAACTATTTTGAGATAATGGTATAATGTGATAGATGTCTAAAGAATTGTTTTACTCAATGATGTATGCCTTCGGGTTGAGGACTTGAACAATGAGATCATATGAATGTTAAGAGTATACATTCTTGTTTTGTCCCTAGTCAGTTTTTATTTTTGAAATAACCATAGACATCAATAACACATAAGACTAGAGTGTGTGTTGGATGATGATAGAATCTCATTAGTCATGATGTAGGATATCAAACCAAGGACATAGATAAATGTTAGAGAATAGTGTATTAGACAGGCCCACCATAAGAGTGATGCATGGAAACCATGCTTGGTTAGTCAGGATCATCTCTTATAGTATTGGTGGTGACTGTGGTTCTTAGATCTGAAATCACTACACTCAACACATGTCGTCGGGTACACTTTGACATCATCAAATGCAGTTCTCAAATCTGGATTGTCATAAAGGTGATGATTGGGTGACTTTGACACATGGGGTTTTGACTGTGAGTGATAGATATGAGATTTGTCCCTCCTGAGGGAGTATTATATCATGGACACTTGATGATTGAGACTAAAAAAAGCATCGCCATGTGCATGCTGAGACAATGTGTGACATTGAGATTACATATATCTCAGACAGTCTACTCTAGAAAAAGAAACATGGATTGAATGTATGTAGAGGATGACATGTCCATGCCTCGAGTTCAATTTGGATATCAGTGACAAAGGAACTATACATTTGTTGTAACACCAATTATGGATTGTAGGGTTGAAAGTTGTTCTCCAACTTTAGTTTTCACTTGGGTAGCACTGATGTATGACTAGGCACCGCTCTTTGCTTGTGAAGTCATAAGTGGATATGGACTTTCACTGCCAACATGGAATAAGACCTATAGGGTCACACACATAGGATTAACCTACAAGAGGAGTTTATCCACGAATGATTTTTCGATTGATTACTAAAGAATTTTGGTATTCAATTAAACATTCAATCAATAGACTTGACTCAAAATCATCAAGTTCAAATGTTGAACCAATTGATTAGAGTGTCAGATTGATTGAGAATTGCATTGACTGAGTTATGCACAACCTGGACCACCAATCAACCAGTTAACTTGGTGAACCGGTCGTCTCATGGTCAGTGAGATGACCGGTTCACCTTGATGAACTGATCATTTCAGTTGGACCAGATGAGCGAAGTAGGGTTGTCTGGGTTTGTGAGAAAAGATTTTTGTTTCACTTGTACAATTCTATTGGGACAAGAATTGATCTTTGGATTAATTAGAAACGAATAAGGAAAGTCAATTTTAGGCAAGTCTGGGATGTGAAACGACCGATTCACTAAGTGAACCGACCAGTTCACATTCCCAACCGACTAGTTCATTTGTGAAACAACTGGCTCGCCTGCCACAGTGAAATTAGTTCTTGGAAATTATGGACCCTTCTACTCCCACTTTAGTCCTGTATTGCCCGAGGCTGAGAACCCTTACCGTGACCCCTCCTATTTATAGAGGGGTACTGGGGGATTCTTGGAGGCACAACTCAAAACATCAGTTGCTCTGCAAAGTTGTCCTCTATGGTTGTGGTAACCGAGAGAGCCCAAGCAAGTGCTACCTGAATAGGGAGGCACAACGAGGCAGAGACAACTGCAGGATGACAAGTGGTGGTGGGAGAGTGTGTTGGTGACTAGTACACTGACAGAAGGGGACAACTCCTTCTAGTGTCCTATGGGATAGGACAACTAGAGTTCCTACTAGTCTGTGTGGACTATCTGTAGAGGTGGGAGATTTCTGTCATTCAGGAGGACAACGGTCAACCACAGTCCAGATCAGGACCAGGAGTTTCATAGACACCATCCAAGACTAGGTGGTTGAAGATCGCACTAGCTGTGAGGTATTGTCACTGCGAAAGCCTCAGTAACAGGTACACCTCACTAAAACCATCCTTCCTATTTCATAGTCGTTGATGCAATTTATTGTTTTATGGGTTTGTGGTGAGAAAAATTTTATTTATGCTACCTTCTCTGTCCCAAAAAACCCAACATGGTCAAGGTGCAGGCGAGAGGTTTTAGATCACCCTTTTCACCACCTAAGGGTTTATCAGGGTTGTAGGAACCCATTAGAACATTGCACGCCCAGATTCCAAGGTCCAAAACAACTTCTCATCTAAGTTTCCACAACCACGAGCTAGTACCTAGGGAGGAAAATGGTCAGGACCTGAGGGAATTATCAGGAGTTTTGGCATGCTTCAAGAAGACTTCCCTACTTTATGAGGCTATCCTAGAGGTAGAGTTCCATCCTAGTGCAAATGCCCAACCCTTCCAACACACTTTCCCTCTGATCCAGGCAAGACACCGCCATGGAGCTTGGAAGCTCCCCTCAATCCAGTGACTTAATCATCGCTTTGCCTTGGATGAATGACATGGAAGATCTATTATGTCTTCTGGATGGAGAAGCACCTCCAAGATTCCATTTTATACACTACCTTCATAGCCACCACTCATCAGGCATCCCCTCTAGCTATGTTTGAAGCCAACACAAAGGGAGGCAACGAAGGAGTAGAATCTCACGAGTACCTTGACTCAGTTCAGTCGCCCAACCAACATGAAGACATGTCATGTGTTGGAAGGTGCCACTAGTCAGATTTGCTCACTGGAGATCCAGTGTTGTGCTAGAACCTACTTTAAGGAAGCATGGAGATGATGGTCCTTATGTTGTTGGGATGAAGAAACAATGACAAGCAAAGAGTGGGGTGTCATCTGGTCCAGATGCCCAACTAGCCAGGCGGTCTGTTAAACCTATCAGCCCAACCAGGGCAACAAGATGGTTCCACAAACTGAAGTGGGCACGTGTCTGAGATCCAATACCCAAAGAACAAGATCGGACGGCTAGGATAATTTCCATCAAGGTAAATATCCTTTTAAATCATTAGAAATATTAAGAAACTTAGAAATTTCTTAGTAAATAGCTCCCTTGCTCAATAAATACTCGTAGAATATCCCCAAATTCAGAAAAATGTCTATTATCGATTAATGAGGGTTTTAATGTAGATTTTTAATGCTCCACTTCATGTTCATTTAAATGGTATAATTAGTATATGATGACTATTAGATCTGAAAAATATTATGAATCTGAATATCATTGGGAAACTTAATATGGACCCTGATCTGATTATAAATTCAAAATATTAGGTCTTTTCCCATTAATACATAATTAAAACTAATATTAATTCTAGAATATAGATAAAGCATCATAAAAACATGAAATTTGGTTCAGACCTTGGAAAATACGTATAGATTGATGGAAAAAATATTATACAAAAGACTATGACAAATTTAAATTAAATTTGGCTAAACCCTAATTTGGACCTAAATTGCCAATAATAATGATTAATCATGTACTAATGATGATTAATTTCTATTAATCATGTGATGACCAGATATCAAGATGGTCAAGGATTAATAGGAATCTCTGAGCTCGGGTACATGGGATCTATTTAATTATATGACTATGGTTTTCTTGGCTGAATTATGATATCTATCTATGCTTTTTTATTTGCAAATATTGGATGTAGTATTAAATAAGTATTTGGTGTTTTGTCACTTGAAAACATAAATTATGTGTAGGTGTTCTGTAGCTATTAAGGTGCTCAATATTCCTTTTATGTGGGAATCGATTAATGTTGGCAATTACTCCTCCCTAGAGCATGTGGTGTACATGGAGTTCCTTAGAGTACATGGTACATGGGATAGGGATCAACATATGTGTTTTAGTACTAGTCCACCTTTGTAATACAACTCTTCTAGAAAAATGATTAAAATTGGCGTATTTCTTTTAATAATGAATTGCTTTATGTTTTCTTCTTTCTTTCTTTCTCCAAATCTTTTCAAAGTTATGAAAACCACAAAAATGTGTATCTTTTTGCCCATGTACACAATGCATATTGTGTTGATTTGATGTTTTATGTATGTTTTAGGTTCAGAGCTAGTATGGGAGAAAAGACGGGAAGTGAGTGTTGTACAGGTTGTACTGATAGTGTAAAATCCTAGTTAGCATACATGTCCATACTATGTAAAGTTCTCCTTTCAATATGTAAATATAAGTTGTAATAATTCATGTTGTAATGATACACATGTTGAATGTTGAGAATGGTATCGTGTATGCACATATTGCTTTCGCAACGCTCTCTAAGTAAAGTTTTTGGATTTCGTACTCTATGACCCACAAGGTTTTAGGAAGGTAGAATCTAGGGATGTCTCAATTGGTATCAAAGAATTAATAATAGCTACACCTGACAATTTCTCATCATGAAACATGAACTAATTCGACTTTTCACTTGAAACCCTAGAAACTTAGTAAATTGTTGAATAAGGACTAGGTTTGACTTAGACTCTAGGTTAGAACCTAGATGTTTGAAAACTAGGTTTAGACAATTGTGTGAAACCCTTTCAATATAGAGCTCATATGCATCAGGTATCTACACTAGTCTACACCTAGTTCTCACCATTTCACTAGGTGACATGGCACTAGAGTATATATTGTGTGTGGGATACTCAATTTTGTTGGTTTAGTTTTGTTTCCAATTGTAACCTTGATAGTTTTGTCTAACATATGCTTTCCTAGAGAAAAACTATATAATATTTTATTATATATGTTTATATATAAAAATGTGTCCCTCGCATAGGAGAGTAGGAGGTGTTTATGCAACCTAAGTGAAAGGGAGTGACATCAATCTAGAAGCGAGAGTAGTCCTAGAGAAGATGTCTTGAGCCTTATTAGGATGTGTGATAGATATATAGATAGTAGAATGATAAATATTAAATAAATAGATAATCGTATCCAAGTTTGATATCTAGTGATATATGTTGCTTATAAAGATCTAAGTTTTATATGAGGTTTTGAATCCAATTTTGGAGGATCCAAGCTAAGTTTTGATAATGAAAGTACATACTCTTTCCTTAAGATAAGCAAAGTTAAGATAGTGTTGAATATGCATGATCCTCAAGCTCTTTTACAAGGGAGGACCTCTAGTGTTAGCACGTGATACGTGGTGAACTCCAGAGAGAATGAGACCCACTGGGAGAAGGTAATAGGACCTTCCCTCCAATATATGAGTTATATGAGATATATGTGAAATCATGTGTCCTAAGATGGGTTAATCCTGAGTAGATGAGTTCAGTCTTTATGCATGATAACTTTATATGATATAAATTCTATATGTGAGAGTTGGGTATAAATTATTCCATGGGTATAAAAACTCATGATGAGAAAGTCAATTCTTTGATTGAGTTAGGTCCTAGCTCGAGTGACTTATGTTGGAAAAGCTCATCAATAGATGCAAGTGAGGTGATACGTGGAACATTAGTTCATGGAGTAAAATTCCTTGGGGATAAAATATTCATACACGTTGATCCTTCTACTTCTCTTTCTTGATATATGATGTTAGAAACCTCACTTGAGCTATAAAGATGATTTAAGTATGAAAAGTCACTCAGATAAGCTTGGCCTAGTATTTTCTATCATATATAATATCCAAGATTGAAATTATGATAAGCTTGACTTTGAATATTCTCTTTTCCTTCATATCATACATGAAACATGTAAATTTGAAATCATGAGCTTTAAATGAAGACATTCATAGATCATTGATTACATAATCAAAAAACATACTCCTTTACCTCAAATGTTCTACATCTAAGCTTCTAGTTTGATTACAATTCACAAAATGGGATGAAACCCTAACATTCCAGTATGTAAACCAAACTCTTCTCTAATAACAAATTCCTAGTATTATGTTGATTATGAATTACATTAATGATGTTATGTGTGACAATTTGGTTAACAAATGACGTGAAATCTTGATATCACCTTATATAGGTGAGTAGGATGAAAGGTGAAATCTTGAATTTTACCTTCTCAGTTTTGAAATTTTTCGAAAAAAAAAAGAGCCATGGTTCTTAAGGGACTTAGGGATGTAAATAATAATGTTAATAGAATTTCATGTTATGACTAAGACATTATTGATGCTTCAACCTATATAATGTGGAGAGGTACACCCTACCTACTTTATATCCTAAGATGACAACTTAGGGTATGTCAAGAACTTTGATAGTCTTGGAATATAGGAGTGGTGGCCTATATGAAGTTGGACTCCTTGATATCATCTTGAGTATCAGATCAGTTGAATTTTGAGGACAAAATTCCATATAAGGTGGGTGAATGTGATGATCCTGACTTTAGGATTTTTTATATCCAATATAATACTTAAGACCATGTGTGTCATGTAGATGATTGATAAGAAATTGAGAAATTGGTTATTAAATTATTGACTCTTTTCACTATGTAGCGTAACCAAACGTGCAATTGATGATTAGAACATTAATTGAGTTCAAGTATGGTGAATAGGTTCGGTTAATTGTTTTGCGTACATATGAGTCCAAGGGACCCATTTAATAGTATATATGGACTCAAGTGATATATTAGTGAACTTTTAGGTATTTTAGTATCATAACAAGTGTTTCCGGACTTATAGGATCAAGATTTTATGATTATTTAAATTGAATTCAAGGTTAATACACCTCTTTATGAGGTTGTTTGAATAATTTACGTAAGACCCATGACCTTGGTTTTTTTTAACATGATTTTTTACCTTAATTGGATTCTTAAAACCTATTCTAACCCTAAGATGTGCTTTGATATCATGTGACAAGACTCAGTTTCAAGTTTGGTCCAGTTTGGACATTGTTTGAGCAAGTTATGCATTTATGTGATTGTTTTGGACTTTTATGAAATTTACCCATCTCTAGGGTTTTATTGAAATTTATCACATGTTTTTTGTGCCTCACACATTTCCTTATCATTATTGAGTTATTTTTACCTTGTGGTGCTTTGTTACACCTTGGTTTGGTGGTAACATCTACCTAGGGTTGAGCTTAGGGTTTCCCCTCATAGATGGGCTACCTTGACTGCTAGAACTCGATGATTCTTCTTGTGAGTTGGGATTTGATGGTGGTTACTAGAAGTTTTGTGGTTTATGGTTTTCCCTCTTGGAGCTACTTGGATTGATGGTTCACCAAGTAGAGGTGCAAACTGATGATGGAGCTAGGGTTTTCAACCTTGTGACCAAGGGGTCATGATCTGATGGTTCCCCTGCTGTTGGTGGTTGATGGCTGACCCGGGAGTCAAGATTTTATGGTCCTCTTGACTCCCACAACTAAAGAACCTGATGGTTTTCATGGAATTGATGCTTTTGACCATGGACACATGGCAAACATGGCAAGACACCTTAACCTTCCCTTCTCTCTCCCCCATAGCTTTTTATACCTCCCTCGTTGCATGCAAACAAATTATTTACACTCCTAGATCTCCCTCTATTCTTCCTTTCTACTTGGATATCGTCCCCCTTGTGTGATGGAGGACAAGGAGCCAAGGTAGAAGAATTTTGGCCGATCTTTCTTGCATGTGCACCTAGGGTTCAAATCTACCCTCTCTTTGAGCATGTGGATCTTCCTTAGCTTGTTCTTGACCTAAGCAAGTAAGATCTCCCTCCTTTCCTTCCTTTTCTTTACTTTCCTACCTTCTTCTCTCTTCTTCTCGGTTGTACCCATGTTGGATCTTATGCTAGAGCTTGAATAACACCTCTTTCTTACTTCCTTGACCTAGGGCTTGCTTCCTTTTTGGAGAAGGAGCAAGCTTGGCCAAGTGGAGTGATCAAGATAGGGTTTCTACCTTCTTTCCTCGAGATAACTTCCTTTTTGGAGCTTCATCTTCATCCTATAGGTGAGTTATATAACTTTCTACATGTTTATTTCTTACTACTAGCTTGCATGTACTAGATCTTGATCTAAAATGAAGTTCTAAGTAGAAAGATGTTGTCTTTGCCTAGGGGTAAGCTTATGTAATGATTCTTGAGTAGTTTATCTTCTTGGATGAACCCTAAACCTTGTTCATGATCCTGCTTTGGTCGTAGAAGTTTTGAACCTTGCATATGTGGAAAACATGGGTTTTTCTCACTCAAGCAATGGATCATTTTTAGGGTTTTGAGCTGGTTTCCCTCGCGATGTAACTTGATGGTTTGAGTTTTGGTGCTATTTTTCTTGACCTTCTTGTGCCAACTGAGGGCTTTGACTTAGCTTATTTTTTGGACCTTATCATGCTTGAGTAAGGGTGTTCTTGATTCTCTCCAATTGGTTCAAGTTGATGGTTTCATTCCTTGATTCTAGGGTTTCCTTTAGGTGACAAACAATGGTTTTCACTTAGTGCTTTAAGCTGTATTCTACTTGGCTTTATGATCAGATGGTTGGGCTCTTTGTTTCAACCGAAGTTGGTTACTTAGTTTCTATTTTGGGTCTTATTTTATGCTTAAAACGATGGCTTTTCTTCCCTCATGATTGATTCCTTGGTTCCCCTACAAAACATGGGTTTGATGCTCACACTTTATGGTTTCAAATGATGGTTCCTTCAGCTTCACCAAACAATGGTTTTACTTGGAGTTTTGGATTTGTTTATCCACCTAGTGATGACATCTAATAGTGTAGGTCAAGACTCAATGGTTCTGAACCAATGGTCCCACTGCTTACAACATGTAATGGTACGCCTAGTTCTTTGTTCGATGGTTCCACTATGACCACAAACAATGGTTTGCTTGATGTCAACAACTAATGGTGGACCTATAGTCCACAAACAATGGTGGACCTGATGTCCACAACTGAGATTCTTCTAAAGTCAAAAAATGATGACCCTTCTAGGTTTATAATCCTATGGATTCTTATGATCTGATGATGGTGATTAATGTGCATGATTCAAAGGTCTTGTTTACCTTGAACCTAATAGTTTTATGATTGGTTTATGATTTGATGGTTTGTGCTTGTTGTACCTAATATGATGGTTTGGATTTGATGATTTATAATTGATAGTTTTGAGACCTTGAATTTGTATTCTTACCTTTGCCCCCCAATTTATGGAATTCTATGGTTTTCCCTATCTAACATCCAATTGCTTTGCTTCTATGGAATCTGATGGTTTGTTGAGCCCTGAGTTTCTTGTTTTGGTTGAGACTACAATATGATGGTTACACCTTGAGTTATGCATGAATCCATACTTGAAGATAGTATGGGATTTAGTGGGAATGCTTTACCATGAGCATCCATTATTGGATGGGGATGCTACGTGTGAAGAATATGCTTTAACCTAAGTAGGTGTATGAACCTATGGTTTAGTTTGAGGTGTTGATTTGTAACATTACTACCACCAATCTTGTTGAACTTAACTTAATACAATTAAGGAATGATGGTTAGTCACACTTAGCTTCCTTGTGTAATATGATGAAGGAATATTCTCTTAAATGATTGTTGTAACCCTAAAATGTTAACTAGTGGTTATCATAGTCTAATGATTGATGCTTTCTTTTATGATACTATGTGAACATCATATCTCTTTAATGCAATGTTATGTTGAACATGTGTATAACAAGTATGATGATGGTATGTTAAACCCTTCTTCAAGGTGTTGAAAGATAATGATGATCATGCAGGAAATGAAGTGATGGTCTTAATGACTCTTGGGCATGTGTTGAGCCCTTATGTAGCTGTTATCCTCTTTATGTTGACAAGGGTTGGTACCTTGGGATAATGTGATAAGGATTTATATCCTGTGATGGTGTGGTGACAAGTATAGTCTCATGAATGGCAATGAAATAGTACCTTGTGATGTTGAGATGAGGAATTATGTCTCATACATTTTATATCTTCTGGAGTTGTTGTATATCTATGCTTGTTAGAAATGAATTAGGGTTTGTATGTACACTTGTTTGATGCATCCTTAATTCACCCAATTGGCTTTAACTAATCAAGTGAAACCCTAATCATGTAATGTCATGTGTTGTAAAGCCATTCTAATTTCAGGATTTGTTGTATGGTGGAATGAGTATTCCTAAGAGAAGCTTGGAGCGCATACTATTGAGTAAGAGGGGTGCATGAGATTGTATGTCCTTAACATTCTGATCCCAAGGTTATGGAGGATGGATGTGTTCATGCCTAGGATTGAGAATGGTTGTGGTTGTGTCTCAGATATTTGTATATATGATTTTATTGAAGACAACTACGGTTGTACCTCAGATGATAGGGTTTTGTATACCCTATTTTTTAGCGTCGTGACCTTTATGTTAAGTTTGGGTAGGTGTTAGAATCTTGATTATATGTCATTGTAGGAAAATTAAATATTATTTCACTATGTTTTACTCATACTAACTGAGGGTGGGAGATCTTAGCACACCGTCTCTCCTATATCTTATAAGAAATTGGATAGTACTTTGCAGTAGTCAATTGGCGTCTGAGTGGTATACCTCAAACTCCCCAGGGTTTAATAAAAGATGTAATATATATGTGTAGCATATCTAATTAGGGTTATACACAGCACTTCACATTGGATGATAACCCTTGTGTTTCTCTTTTGTCATATAGATGATTTATATTGTAATAAGAGATAGTATACATGCTTATCATGTTAGATGTACTAATATTGTTGGTTAGGTTTATGTTGATTAGTTACCTTTTGATGCTAGATATGATTTTTTGTTAGCCATACTTATATTAATAGCCTTGCTGATGAAGTTAGCTATGTCTATGATGTTAGTTAGACTTATGATGATAATTATTCCTATGATGTTAACTACACCTGATCTTCTAAGAATAATGTTAACCATGCAATCCTACGAGTAAGACTTTGATTAAGTCTACTCTTAAAAAAGTTTTATATTTAGTGTTCTTATTATGTTATATAATTTGCCCTATTTCTTCTATAGCTTTTGCTAAACCTGCTTAATCTGCTTAGTTTGCTTAATCTGTTTGATAATATAACTTCTTGTAATCAATAAGTGTTGTAGAGAGTTATATCTCTCATTGGGACACGATTCTCACCTTGTGGGTCACCACATATTTTTAGGTGATCGTCAGCAACAGAGTAGGCCTGTGATAGTAAGGAGAAGTTGTGGTGATGGACCTTAGAGAAGGTTTTTTAGATGTCTAGTGCATCCTAGAGTCATCCTTGTACTCTCAACTCTGGCCTGGAAATTTTGAATATGATGTTTCAATAAACTTGAGATTTTGGTAGCATTATGATGCTTGTACACGTGGTATATGTGAATAATGTTCTTATGTACATATATGTTGTGGCTGAGTCCATTGTGTAGTTGTAAAAGATACTTGACGTAATATGAATATATGCAAGATGTTGGGCTTCTATGTAAATGTTCTTGGACATGTTCATAATGTTTGATTGGTTTTAATTATCCCCTTTTTTTGCTATGTGGTTAATTAGTGATCGATCGTGTTTTGAGTTTTGAGTAATCTCATTTGACGAGATCTCACAAGTTGGTATTAGAGCTTTAGGTTCACTGAGTCTACAGGGACACTAGGACTTAGGACTAGGATGATAACTAAGTATGGAACATAAAAAGTGAACATGATGCATATTGCTTGACTCAGGATTTGGATGCCCTGACTAGGTATTCAATTAATGAAGAAAAGGTAAGTGCAAAACTCTTATATTACTATCTTTTAGATTACTCTTATCAAGTAGTTGGTTTGAAACAATCTAAAAAATCATAATGAATTAAATCTTAACCTTACCCTAAAAGAAAGATAAAAATTACATCATAACCTATCAAACCTTAAATGTTTGGTAACTAAAGAGAAGGATATGACACCATGAAACTGAAAGTTGAATACAAATATGCTAAAGAGGAGTTCTTGAAGCTATAATTCTAGAAGATAATGACGTAAGAGAGAGATAAATTTGTGCTAACGGAATGGTTCAAGATATAAAATTCATGTAAGAAGAAGAGAAATCTTGAGATAAGTGTGATATAAGAAGATGAATAAGAACAATGACAGATGAATAAAGTGAAATCTAATCTAATATCAGACCGATTAACATGAGTAAGAAGGTTTTAATATAAAAAATTCCATGACACATGGAAAATATTAAAGGGATATGATCTGTGTTAAATGAAGAAAATGTGAAATATGATAAAAAAACCCCTTGGTAAGTGATTGAAAAACAAGATGTTATGAATGGACACACACATAATAATGATAAACTATCAACAAGAAATAGCAATAAGGTATGATAATCTTGATAATTTCTATGATGATGGCAAGGAACCCAAATGAAAAAGGTAAAATGATACATAAAAGTTGTAACTTGCATGATGAATATAGAATTGGTAACCCCTTTCTAGTAACCCCTGGTCAATGCCTCTATGTTGAGGGAAGTGTGTTTTCCTTTGTGTTCTTTATTTTTGAGGCACAACTTTCAAGTATATCTTTGTGGCATACAACTCTCAAAACATAATTAACTAGTGTGGAAGCATTCACTAAGCAGCGGATTACCAAAAATCACTAAAAATTAAAACCTTTTCATCATAAGATCCATCAAGTAAAAACTTTCTCACATAGAACAAAAGTAACACGTTTACATTCTATTTTTCAAAAGTACATAACTTGTATCATCTCTTTCTGTGAGTTACAAGTATCAGCTGCCCTGTTAAACTAAACACAGGCAATATGAAAATCTCGAGGCACTGAGCCAAAATATTGAAAGCACTAACTACTACTCTGAGGACCTGAGAGTACAAAGACGATACATAGGACTCTATCTACAACTATACATGGCATAACAGCCAGTGTCTCCACCTGAGACTTCACTGTTGTCCCTGCTACTGTTGTTGTTGTCCTTCTCCTACTGAAGGATTCCTGTCTCCTCGTCTGCGTCCACCTAAAAATGTAGTTCCCACGGGGGTGAGACAATTGTAAATTGCCCCAGCGAGAGATATAACTCTCCACCAGTAACATTATTATTGCAGCTTAAGAAGATAAATATGCACAGAGGAATCATGTTTGATTAACAGCAGCTAATTCAATATCTAACATATTAGAATGGTATTCTTATCTAAAACATTGCAGATTTAACTTGCATGAGCCACATGTATTCATTAGGGAATATGAAGAACATGTATAACATTTATTCACTACAGCATCATTACCTCAGCATTAACTATCTTCAGGCTTAGATCATATATCTACTACCTGGCATTGTCATTGTGGAGTCATGGCATGTAGCCATACTCTTTTCACAAATTGTTGGGATCTTAATCCCTCAACTCACCAAGTACATTTCCTCTTCTTAATAAGTTCATCATCATGATTATAGCATCTGGGTATTTGAACCCATAACTCACCATAGGATACTTATTACCACTTGTTAGGTAACTTTTTACCTTCAGATCATCTCACCAAAAACATCATAATTCTTGCTATACAATGTATTTTGCATAATACACACAGCTCATTGATTCTTACCACACAAAGCATATGAAGGCTTATAAAGCCTATAATATATTCTCAATAAACAAGCATCATAGCCCATACTTGGCTATGCTTCTCATCTCATCATCCATGTATGATTAATATTCATGGTAACAATCATAATGCTTTCATATCACTATCATACAACACTAAATAGTATCATCCCTTTTTAGGGTTCATGATTTCTCTTTCACATCAGTACCATACAACACTAAGTAATACCATTGTTCTCTCTTTAGGGTTCATGGTTTCTCTTTTATATCAGGACCCTTCATTAGGGTGTTCCATAAATAATCACTTGGGTTCTAAGATCATATTATTAATGATCAGCCCTATTCCATTGCTTCTCAAATCTAGAAACCACAAATAGATATCATAAGTATTCAAACATACTTATATATCCTCATCAATAATCATTGAATGTATTATCAACACAAAGTACGAGTTTCTCTCTCAACTTTATCAGAATATGATTATATCATAGTCTATTGATTTGGATTAACTGTTTCATAATGCATGTTAGCCTACAACCATCAAGGTGCATTACATCTCAATGTAACAATTGACATGACACATTTCATGTGTCATCCATTCCAATCATAATGAACTTAGAACACATCATGGTATATCAGAATTGGGGTGTTGGATGTGATATCTATCATACCTTGATGAATCACTTCCCTCAACACCTTCATCTTACCTGAGTTATTCACTTAGCTTGTATTAGGGTATCACTCATCCTAATACGTATTCACTAGATCATCACATTCATTATGCTATGTATTGGTCATGATTCATCTATTTTAGAACACACAACCATTGCCAAAGATATGGACTCACCCTTGAGTCAGGGACTATTCATACAAGGATATTCATAATCAACCCCTCTAGGTATTTCATTTGTCAATACATTAATCACCATTCCATCAATAGGAATAGGATTACCATAATTATAACTTAAGTTTCACTTAGCATCTCACAAACATATATAGATTTCACCTAGAATCACTCTTCATTAGAGTTTCACATAACATCCTTCTATATCAGGGTTTCACCTAGTATTATGTGAAATTAAGGTTTCACAACACATCACCCAGTGTTAAGGCTTCACATTAGTATTAATGGCACTACCCTATATTAGGGCTTCATATATCTTTATCCCATTTTAGGGATTAGGGTTTACCATTCACATCCAAGTGGGGTTTCTCTTTCCTAATACCCAAATTAGGGTTAAGATATACAATTCCCATTAACTCAGGGTTTCCTTCATTGTTACACTAAGTTAGAGTTACATCATCACCCTGGATTTACAATAACACTCAGTTTTGCACTAAATTAGGGTTTCACACATAGCTTTACTCTAATTAGGGTTTCACACATAGCATTACTCTAATTAGGGTTTCACAAATAGCATTGAGTATCTAAATAGGTTCACCATACTCGACCTTCAATTACATGAGATATTCAAATGGATTAACCATGTTGATCTTCACAAAGTTAATTAATTAGACCCTCAATGATCTTGGTTCTCATACATCATTTGGTTGAAAACCATTTGAACAAGTTGTACTGGAAATTGATTAGACAAAGTAGGAATTGAAATTGTTTGCACTTTGGGTCTCCAAACAGTTTGAGATCGTTTGGTCCCAAACGGTCTTGAGACCGTTTGGTCCCAAATGGTCTTGAGATCGTTTGGTCCCAAACGGTCTTGAGACCATTTGGTCCAAACCTTCTCAAAACCGCATGGACCAAAAAGTCACTTCAACACTCAATCGATTCAAATGTTTCAATTCATGAACCAACTGTAAATTGAACCACTAGAGCATTCATCAATTGGACCACTGAATCACCATTCAATTAGACCTTCAATTTAGGGTTTTGAACCCAATTGAACTAGGTTTGATAATCAAGAAACCATCACTTAGGGTTTGAAATCGAGGATCCATCAATGGTTGACATTGTGGAATCAAATCAATTGAAATCAATAAACTATCATCATCACATGATATGAACTGACCTAAAACGGTCTTGGATGACCACCAAACGGTCTTGAGACCATTTGGTTGATCTCCAAACGGTCTTGAGACCGTTTTCCCATTCCATTATCAAAATCATGATATCCAATTAGGGTTTTGGACCATTGGATCGATTATCAAATCAGCACTTAGTTGCAATTCAATTTGGTCCCTTTGGACCTTCAAACACTTGGCCATACTTAATCCTAGACCTCAAAACGGTCTTGGGTGACCCCCAAATGGTCTTGAAACCGTTTGGGTTATCCCCAAACGGTTTTGAAATCGTTTGGGTCAATCAACCCAAAACATCATCTCAATCCATTTCAAAATCAGCACTTAGCCGATTAGGGTTTGCAATTAAGGAATCATACACAATTGAAACCTTCAAGATCAACCAATTGAAACCATTGGATCAAGATCTAAGTACCAAAGCATATATATCCAAATGGTCAACCATTTCAAATGGTCAACCATCCCAAACGGTCTTGGAACCCAAACCCCCAAACGGTTTGCAAACCATTTGGTCACCAAACGGTTTGGTGAAACCGTTTGGTCTCAACATTGAAACTGTTTGCCCTAGATATTTGGGGAGGTGTGTGCTTATGATGATTTCATCATCATCAAGCTCCAAACTCACGAAATCTACTGTGATTTCCATGGAGATTGCATCAATCAACCAAACTTAATTTCAGAAATGCAGAAATGATCACCAATTGATAAGGAATTGATTGCAATAATAAAATTATGGGTTCAAGTTATAAAACCCGCCTCCAATTGAGCTCCAAAGCTCCAAGATCACGGCAACAATGGTGTATGCAACTCCTTTCACTATTCCAAGGGTCGTCCTCAAGCTTTGAGTGAAAAGAATTGGTTAGAATTGAAGAGGGGGTCGAGATATGAAGAATTCATGCATTGATTTTCGATTTTCACCATGGATTCAAGGTGAAAGGAGGTCAAGAACCTTAACAACAGGTTGTGGGTCGTCCTCCTGATCCTCCACAGCTCCTTGGTCGTTTTACAAGCAAGGGGAAATAAATAAATCCGAAAAAGCCTTTGTTTTGGCTTGAAAAGGGTACTTTTATAAGAAAATTGATGAGAGAGAAAATCTTTTATAAAAGTCTATTTATTCCGAAATTGTTGCCACCACTTCCCCCTTGGTTTCTTTCATGAAAGTTCATCTCTATACCCACCTAGATCCCTTTCATTATCCATGAATTAAGGGAAATGAAATTAAGCACATCAACCCTTATAATAAGAATATCCATATGTGAGTGGAAATTCTTTTTCTTATAATAATGGTGAGTGGGATTTCACCTCCTTAGTATATGCTCGTGCCTTTGCAAGGCTTTAATCTCATCCACACACATCTGAATCCAACCATTTTAATTTTGTTTGAAGGCCCTTTAATTAATACATTCATTTTTTCCCTAAATTGAATTAGGGTTTCAATTAGGATTAAATCTTTATTATTTTAATATCAAGATTCTCTCTCCTCCAACTTAATTCAAATGATGCGCCCCTCTCATTTTCTTTGCTCTAAATGATTCCAATAAACATTAGGGACCTTATTGAAGTGGTAATTTGCATATTGAACCCTAGGTTTTGGGTAAATTGCACTTTACACCAAAACTAGGTTTTAATGCACAAGGATTGCTTTACAAGCTTAATCTTGGTGCCCAAGCTTGTGAAAACCATACCACTACATCATATTCATTATTATGATGTCTCAAAATCATAGGAACATCTTATCATGCAACATTTGCAATTTAACCTCTCAACTTGGGTAATTTGCACTTTAGTCCAAAATAAGCAAACATTGCTCCAACATTGTTCAAACAGGACCAAAATTGAAACATAAGTTTCTCATGAGCCCTAATTACTTTTCCCAAGATAATATTAAACATCTACTCAACCTTATTAGGCAAAACATCTAGGGTTAATTCATAACCTAGGTCAGGGATGTTACAATCTTATTCTACTTGGTGTGTGTGGATTCATTGTAATCCTAGGAGGTGAATAGCTTGGTATGACTCATGGATTCTTTGGACTATGGTTATAAGATCATGATGTTTTATGATATGCATGCTTTTTGATCCTTCTAAGAGTTAGGAAGACTCCTCCTATATTATCTAGGTTGGTTATGATGGCAGAGAAGCTGATGACACCAGGGAGTGAGTTCTTTTTTGAACGTGTAGTGGATACCAAGGTGACAAGTCCGAGTATCCGAGGTGTACCAGTGGTATGTGAATTGAATATGTTTACCATATGAACTTTCTAGTGTTTATTTTCCCTTAAAAGGAGAGTGTTTGATGTTGAGATCCTCTAAGTGTTGTTTGGAAAGAAGAAGAGTGATTTCATGATGTTGTATATGGGCTACCGACAGCTAGACAATACCATTGCCAAGGATAGATGGTTTGTTGATCAGTCGTTGAGTGCTACAGTGTTCCATTAGATAGAATTGAGGATAGGATATCATTAGATGAGAATCAGAGTGGATGACATAATTTGAATGGTCACCATGGGCTCATGATAGTTTCGTTTAGACTAACCAACGCATTAGTATTGTTTATGTACTTGATGTACAGGGTGCTTAGCATCTGTCCTTATGATTTGTGGCAAGCTTTGTGAGTAACATCTCAATGTACTTTGGAGATGTTTAGCAGCATGGACAACATCTCTACTAAGCCTAGGAGGGTTGGAGAAGTAATAGTTTTGTGTCAAGTTCAGTAAGAGTGAGTTCGGGGTTGACTAGAGTGTCTTCTTAGAGTTATGATACATCTTCTAAGTATGTTGTGTGAATCGAACTAAGGAGAAGACATTAATAGAGTGGGGGCAACTCCTGACACAGATTGAGATCTGAAGCTTCTTAAGTCTAATAGGACACTATAGGAAGTCCATTTAGAATGTTAGTGTCGTTGCTTTACCCCTAACAAGGTCGACTATGAAAGGTGTTTCTTTTTGTATGGAATAACATGTGTCAGTGTTGGTGTCATCGTTCTTTCCAAATGCTGAAGGAGAACTTGACAAGTGTTCCAGTGATAGTGTGTCCTATACAAAAGGGAATGGCACATCGTCTTGTGTAATGCTTCAAATAATGGTTTAGGATATGAGACAAACATGATGATGCACTATACAAGAAGATATCCTCATCAACGTTTGCAGACAGGACATAGTTAGTCTTTGATGTATCATGAAACAAGACATGTTAGCATTGCTTCAGTAAGAGGATGTAAAGTTCAAAATATCTTAGTTAGCAGGATCATGAATATAGCTATAGGTCAAACCAATGCTGCTACAATATGATTGAGAATTATAGGTGGATGATACCATAGTACATGACATGAAATGACGCCCAAGTGTGAAATATGACATGGAGTAGGTATAGTCAAGTGTATATTATCAACAAGTAAAGGAGAAACCTTAGAATCCTACAAGTACACAATGGAAGTTCAACACAGCCTTACACTGTAGACAGGTGGTCAGTCAACCATTTAGACAATTAGAGGATCTTTTGAGAACACATATTCTACAATTTTTGGCAAACAAAGGATGTCCAACTGATTCATTGAGTTTCTTACTACCCCAACCACCAGAGGAGCATATACATGACTCCTTGTGAATCTACTTATAGAAGAAGATACAATACACTCATTGTTTCGTAAGGAAAAAGGTAAAGTAATAGCTTCTAAAGATGTGTTAATATGAAGGACCACGGTGAAGGACAGAGTGATTCAACAATAGATGGAAACATTTCAAACAACAACTAGAGTTCAAAGTCATAGTTAAGTTATATAACTCACTGGGACATGGGTCTCACCTTGTGGGTCACCATATCTTTTTAGGTGATAGGCAGCAGCATGACAAACCCATGACAGTGAGGGGGAGTTGGTGATGGACCTTAGAGAAGGTTGTTTAGATGTCTTTTGTGTCCTAGATGTGTCCCTATACTCTCATATCTAGGCATGAAAGTTTGCATACAATGTTTCAATCGACTTTAACTTTTAGTAGTATTCTTATGCTTATACGTGTGGTATATGTGAATAATGTTCTTCTGTACAATATATGTTGTGGTTGAGGCCATGGTGCAATTGTAAATGATACTTGGCATAATATGAATATATGCAAGATGTTGGGCTTTTATGTAAATGTTCTTGGACATGTTCTGAATGTTTAATCAATTAATTATCCCCAATTTCTGCTATGTGGTTAGTTAGTTATCAAAACATGTTTTGAGTTTTGAGTGATCTCATTTAGCATGATGGGTTCTCAAAATATATTTTCATGGATAAATAATATACTTTGATTTCAAACTTTGATAGAAGCTACCTTAGGATTATGTGAGCCTATGTCAAAAAATTCAAAATATTTGGAAATTGCTACAAAGAGATGTAACTCTTTGAAATTGGGGCATTTATGATATAAATGTGATCGGACTTTGGTCCTTTTGGAATCTAGTACTTAGGTGTGTTACATATTAATGCCACACATACTTTTACATTGTTGGAAGCCACTGATTTAGGCAACATATCATTCGTAACCTATGAAAATGGAGTAATAGAACATAGGCGATGTGTCTCTAGATCTGATGAAGGTGCGGTAATCAAAGGAAATGTCACATGCAATATCATCTTCTGAGAAAAAATCTAAATAGATTGATCCCTAATTTGACATTGGATACCCTTGGCACTGAGAGATGGTAGCCCTCCTCCTCACTGCCTTCTCCATAGTTTCTTAGATTGGCTAGTCAAGGTGGAGCCAAGATGATTCAGATCACCATCTTCGCCACCAAAGGGTTGATCAAGGTTGTAGGAACTCGTTATAACTCAGCACACCCAAATTCCAAGTTCCAACAGCACTTCTTACCTAATCTTCCATAGACACAAGCTCGGTACCTAGGGAGGAAAATGGTCAAGATCGGAGGGCACTATCAGGAGTATGTGACATGCTGCAAGAAGATTTCCCTACTTTTTTAGGTTGTCCTTGAGGTAGAGTGTCATCCCAGTGCAAATGCCCAACCATTCATGCACACCTCCCCACAGATCCAAGAAAGACATAGCCATGGATCTTAGAAGCTCCCCTCGATCAAGTGACCCATTCACCCCTTTTCCTTGGATGAATGTTGTGGAAGATCTTCTGTGTCTTCAAGATGTAGAAGCACCTCTGAGCTTCCTCCTTATGCATGGCCTCTATAGTATCCACTCACTGGGATTCCCCTTCGGCTATGTTTGGAGCCAACACAAATGGAGGTGACGAGGGAGTATAATCTCACAATTACCCTGAGTCAGGTTAGTCGCCCAACCAACATGAAGACATGTCATTTTTTGGAAGGTGCTACTACTCAGATTTTCTCAACAGAGATATTGTTGACTCAAGGTCTAAATTGACTAAAGCTTGGTTTGATGATGACTAAACCATTCCAATTATTTGTGTCTAATGCTTCTACTTGAGTGAATTCAGACTAGGTATAGACACACTCCAAATGACCTAACTTGTGCATCTCAACTTGGAGAAAAGATAACTCAAAGTCAATACAAGTGCACGTTTTTGTAATATGATGTAAATCCATTATAATCATGTTGTAAATTACTTGTAATGATTGTATGACTTGTAATTAAGGTTGAAAAAATCTAGAGCACTTAGATCGGATACTTAAGCACTCAAAAGCCATTTTCCAGAATTCACATCAGGATGTTCATCGGTCGAGTTTCAAACTCGACCAATCATAAATGGATCTTGAAAATGACTTTTGATCGGTTGAGTTTACACTTCACAGAACTCGATCGATCCCTCTACTGACCAAAACTAATTTAAGTGAATCGGTCGAGTTACCCCAGGACAAACTCGACTGATGGCCTAAATTGGTCTTGTCTTTTAGTGGTATTGGTTGAGTTACCTTTATAGAAACTCGACCGATTGCACTGTACGGAAAAGTGCAGAAAAGTGTTTATAGTCATTGTGGAGTTGCAACAATCAAAAATATATATGTGCCAAGCCACAAAATGGCTAGTTTTCATTCTTAAGTGTTCCCAAAGGCTAAGAGGCATCCCCAACTATAAATAGGACCCCTTGGGCTTGGTTCCAAGGTTGAGCATTCAATGAAAAACTCTATGTGAGGTTCTTATTCTATAGTTGAGTGCATCCTACTTCCTACTCTCTCTCTAATCTTAATCACTTGCTACAGTTGTTAGAGTGAGTAGGAAATCTATAAGAGTTCTAGTCCTACATGTATATCTTGTGAGGCTCTCACTTCTACCACCTCCCTATCTCTCATTTCAACCATGAAGATGAAGGTTCTCTCTCTTGGATAAGAGAGGTGAATAAGAATAAGGGAAGGTGTCCCTTGGTGAAGATTAAGGATGAAGACTTGGAGCAAGAGTGGGTAAGACCTTGGTGAAGACAGAAGACTCCTTGCTCAAGTGGGTAAGTCCTTGGTGGAAGCTTCTCCGAGTGAAGGTGAAGGCAAAGGTTGAAGATTCAAGAGGAGTGGCAAAGTCCTTGAATGAAAAAGACTTGTGTTTGAGTGGGTAAGACCTCGGTGATGGATGAAGACTCAAGCAAAGTGGGTAAGTCCTTGGTAAGGTGGATATCTCCTTTTGATTGGATGGGTAATTCCTTTGGTGGTCATGTATTGTAAGCCTTATAAATGAATACAAGAGTGCAATGGTTAAGAAATCCTAGAGGTTCACCTCTCTAGGTAGTGGGATGATTCAGTTCTAGTTTGAAGAGTGGAACCACTCTAAATAGCTTGTCAATTGGTGTAAGTTCAATCTCTCTCTCCCTTGCTATGCATGTTTTAGTTGCACTCAAACTTCTTGTTTAGAAACCTTATCTTGTGATATATCTTGAAGGTCTAATGAATTTTGTTTTAGTGCATTCAGCTCTATTCACCCCCCAGAGCATCCAATCACCCATCAAGGATCCAACAGATACAATATTGTGTTGGAACTTGCTTTAGGGAAGCATGGAGATGACGACGTGTGGGATGTTGGGATGAAGAAAGAATGAGGAGCAAAGAGTGGGGCGTTGTCTGGTCTACATGCCCAATCGGACAGATGGTCTGTTAAACCTGTCAGCCCACCCAGGTCAACAAGATGGAGCCACAACCTTGAGATGGCACATGTTTGAGATCCAGTCCCCAAACAACAAGATCAGACAGCTAGGATAATTTCCATCAAGGTAAATGTCCTTTTAAATCTTCAGAAATATTAAGAAACTTAGAAAATTCTTAGTAAATAGCTATGTTCCCCAATAAATACTCGTAAAATATCCCCAAACTCAAAAAAATGCCTATTATATTATAGGTTCATAAATCAGTCTTTTGAAGATTGATTAATGGTGGTTTATAATCTAGATGATAATGTTCCACTTTAGGGTTCATTTAAATAGTATAATTAATATATGATGAGTATTCAATCTAAAAAATAGTTATGAACCCTAATATCATTCAGAAACTTATATGGACTCTGATCTAATTATAATTTCAAAATATTAGGTCCTTCCCCGTTATTACATAATTAGATGCCTTAAACATCATATTAATTCTAGAAAATTGATAAGACATCAAAAAATATGAAATTTTATTCAGACCCTAAAAATTGCATATATATCATTGGGAAAAATATTATACACAAGACTAGGACAATTTTAACTTGGCTAAAATCTAATTGGAACTCAAATTACCAATAATAATGATTAACCATGTAGTAATGATGATTAATTTCTATTAATCAGGTGATGACCAGATATGTAGATGATCAAGGATTATTAGTAATCTTTGAGCTTAGGTACGTGGGATCTATTTAATTATATGTGTGGCAACACATCCCACTATCACTCAGACAGCGAGGTGTTACGCGAAAACATGCAGAAATCACCATAACCACAGATTATCAAACACACGGGTTAATTAAAACCGATTGCGGAAAACTGATAAACTGGGAAACTATTACATTCAAGTCTACATCCTGCAAGAAAACAGGTTATATACATTCAACCCAGCCTTGATACATGTCCACATCTTAGAGAAACAGCTGTCCTATCATAATCATGAGTTCACCACCTATTCATATACATAAAGGCCCACATCCGGTCAGCAGCAAGATATACAAAACGTCTACAGATGTACATCGTGAAACAACATCAAAACACTGCCAAGGACCTGAGAGTACAGGGATGACTCTAGACTCTATCACAAACATCCAAAACAGCAGCATATCCATCGCTTGCCTTCTACTGATCTTCTTGCTGCTCTGCCGCAACACCGCGACCACCACCACATCTAGCTCGTCCACCTAAAAAGGGTGTAAACCAGTGGGGTGAGACAATTGAACATTGTCCCAGTGGGAAACATAACTCCCCGCCCAAACTACAAAACCTCAGATGGACATATACATAAAGCAGCTAACTGATGAAAAGTATAGCAAGAGCAGTCTATGAAATAAAGCTATCTAAGCTTACCCGATGTATCCAAGTATTACATGTGAAACATGATTAACAAGGCAAGATATCTGAGTTCTACTTCATATGAAGAACATATAAGTAACTGCAACATATAATGAGAGTATCTACACAAACAAGGCCTCAACCAATGTTTCGTGTTTGTCTTAAGTAGTAAGTACTAAATGGCTGGATTACATTTTATTATGCCCTGAGGAATTGAACCGTACCGTTCAAATCCAACCTTCGGCTGTGAAGCCCATAGCCGGTGCCATACAAGGTCAATGGAAGAGCCAGAATCCATGACCTCACCCCTCATGGTCAGTACATGAGAAACAAAGCAGGACCGCAGTCTCATGCTCAAGTGGTCTTAAGTCACAGGGTCAGCTCCTCAGGCTACCCTTCCTCTAGCCTTCCTTGGTATAGGTCACGGCGCTAGTAAAACTGAGCCACGGGCCTGATCACCGTGCTCTGAGCCATGAACGCATTCATTCTCATCATATCACATATCTAGAGCCATGGGCCTGATCACCATGCTCATCACATATCCGAGTCTGCAACCGCAGCTGCACTCATTTACCTCTCTATTTGAGGCTAGGAGAAACCTCGCATATTCAAAAATATGCGCTCTGGGTGAACCCACAGGAGAACCCGTTTCACCATCACCAAGTCCTGACTATGATGGATCTATGGCTAGGGTAAACTACATGATAGATTTCACTATGTTTAATTAGTAACTTTTAGATGGATTGTAAGATTCAACCAAGTTATATAACATGCAAGATATAATAGAAAGTAAACAACATAAACTCAACATTATGCTATTATTGTAATCACATCAATCTGATCCATCTCAAGGATCCAACATCACATGTTATCACTTAGCCTCTTGCCAACCATCCAGATCCATCTCAAGGATCATCACACACCATGGGATCTCAATCCCTCATCACATAGTGCCACTGCCTCTCAAGGCCTATATCATTATCATGGAACATCATTCATAATGTACTTGTCATTTCATTGTTCTCATATATTCATTCCTCATAGCCTTTCATTTGGCTATGCATTACCTGCATGGTTAGCACTATTCAATAATCATCACGAATAACTTAGAAATGCATATTATCAACACAGGGTGACATTTAGGATTAAGCGCATTATCAACACAAAGTGACAGTAGAGATTATATCCTTTTCTTAATCATGCCTCATAACACTCTGCATTACCTGCTCATTATTATTCTTGGGTATTATACCGATGATTATGATGATTAAGATAAAAGGAACTAACGTTGCCATCATCATTATTAAGCATTGCACAAACCATCATCATGATAAACATGGTATGAGATTAACACCTCGGTTTCTATGGCTGACGGAATCCTCACTAGAGGTAACTTAAGCCCTTACTAAAAGGTTGTGTCGGGCATCATGGCCTCACCTAAGGCTCATCCAGGAAGCTCACCTCATGACGGCCAACACACTTAGCCATACCCACGACGCTACGTCGGGCATACCAGCTGCAATGCTCGTCACACTAAGCATGTCGAGCGACACACTAGGCTAATGTGATGCCCGTCACAGGTCTACCAGCCATGCCCACCAGTTATGTATAAGTCTGGTGTTCTAAACTCAAGCAACCAGCAAACGGGTCTATCATCCAGCCTATTAACTTATGGCCTATCGGCCAACACAAGGCATAGTAATGGTGTGACGCCCGTCACAACTTCAAGTGTGTCACCCAAGACCAAACCAAAGGAAAGGGTCGTCCATTACAACAGATACAAAAATCAAGATATCGTCCAAACCAGCATAGCATATTGCCCAAGAGTTTAGGTCAAGAGGGTTGTCGGGCAGCACCTCCCCAAAGCTTATATCGTCCAAGGTGTTAACTTACAAGGGCATCTACCACCTCACACATGGACACCCGAAACCCTAGTGGGTCAAGAGAAGGCTCACCTCAATCAACTAAGAAGGAGGGGTCTTGCACTTCTTCTATCACCAAATGGATCACAAGGAGAAACCCTAGAAGAGAGTCACTTCTAACCGAGCTCACCTTCTAGCCCATGGTGAGAGGAGAGTATTGCTCAAGCAACTAGAACATAAGCTCACCTCAATCGACCAAGAAAGAGGGGTGTCTCTCATGCTACTAGAAGCTCAAACTCACTCCTCTAGACCAAGGGGAGAAAGGAGTGTTGCTCACCTACAAACCCTAGATCACAAGATCGGCCAATAAGGATGCTAAGCAAGAAGCTAAGCTACTAACATGTAAACAAGATCGAAGCAAGAGATAAAGCAATTAGGGTTAGAAGTTATGCAACCCGCCTTAAGCTCCAAGCTCCAAAGAAGAAGATGAGCTCCAAGCTTCAAGGGATGTCGACTACCACTTGCTTCTCCAAGGTGTGTCGGCCACCAAGCTTCTCCTTCAAGGGGTGTATCTTCCGACACAAGCAAGGAAGGAGGGAGTGTCGTGCACTCAAGGTGGAGAAGGAAACTAAAGGATCAAAGGAACTCAAAGCAAGGGAAAGAACCACCTATATAGAAGGAAAGGGAGGAGAAAACAAGGTAGAGCATGGCAAGGTGTCACTTGCCTAGGGACACTTGTCCTAGTGCACGAGCCACTACTCTAGCAAGCTCCATCCACATGGCCAAGATATGCACCAAGTGTCCACTAAACAAGGTCAAATCTAGGTCAAGCATCGTGGGCGACACAACATGTTGCTCCTTGGGCGACACACTCCATTGCCATGGGAGACACACCTCTTGGCCGATACACATCCACACTTGGCCGATACAAGGCTCAAACCCTAAGCAAAGCAAGGCACCTCAAGGTCCAACAAGCTCATCAAGGCCCAAAAGAACTCAAGCAATGAGCCCAAGCCTTCCTCTCAACCCTATAGGAAGCAAAGAGAGGGAGGAACACCTCACAAGGTGGCAAACTTGCCCACAAAACCCTAGACTTGGGTTATTGCAAGTAGCACCTCCAACTCTCAACAAAGCACAACCAAACCCTAATCACCATTAAAGGTGATTAGCAAGCACCAAAGCACCAGGGTTAAGCAAAGCAAATAGGGAAAGCCCTAAACGAAGGTTAGGGTCCTTACAAGATAACCCCCTTTAAGGGATTTCATCCCCAAAATCCGAAGAGAAAAGCGAGGGATACTTCCTCCTCATTTCTTCCTCAAGCTCCCATGTGGCTTCCTCAATGCCACGACGCTGCCAAAGAACCTTCACAAGAACCAGGTCCTACCTCTTCAGCTTCTTGACCCTTCTGTCAAGGATCGCCATAGGACCTTTCTCATAGGTCACATCCTCATCAAGCTCAACCTCTACTGGTTGTATCACTGTTCCTGAATCTGGATGACTTTTCTTCAGCATACTGACATGGAACATTGGATGTAACCTGTGCATCTATGGAGGTAACTCTATCTCATAAGCTACCTTGCCAACACGTGCTATGACTGAGTAAGGCCCCATATACCTGGGTGCTAACTTACCCTTCCGGCCAAACCTCATCACACCTTTCCACGGTGAGACTTTAAGATATACTTTGCCTCGTACCTGGAACTCCAAAGGTCGTCGGCGATTGTCCGCATAAGACTTCTGCCTGTCCTGTGCCACTTTTAATTGTTGTTGTATTACCTTGATCTTTTACGTTGTCTGCTGTACCAGCTCAGGACCCAACAACTGATACTCCCCAGACTCGTACAAACACAAAGGAGATCTACACTTCCTTCCGTATAAAGCATCATAAGGAACCATGTCAATGCTCCGTTGATAACTGTTGTTGTAGGCAAACTCCATCAAACTTAGATGCACATCCCAACTGCCTAGGAACTGCAAAACACAAGCTCGAAGGAGATCCTCCAGAATCTGAATAGTCCTCTCAGACTGTCCATCTGTCTGTGGGTGGAAAGTTGTATTGAATCTCAACTGAGTTCCCAACGCTCTGTGCAACTGTTCCCAGAAACGACTCATGAACTGAGGACCTCTATCAGAAACTATCGTCGCTGGCACACCATGCAAACGTACTATCTCATCCACATATACTCGAGTGAGTTTCTCTGTTGTACACGTCGTCTTCACATGTATGAAATGGGCAGACTTTGTCAATCTGTCCACAACCACCCAAATGGAATCATGATTCCTAGTTGTCTTGGGTAGACCAACTACGAAATCCATGGTTACATGATCCCATTTCCACTACGGTATTGGCAAGGGTTGCAGTGTACCTGTCAGTTTCTGATGTTCAGCCTTCACTTGCTGACAAACCGCACATCTAGCCACGAACTCAGCTACATCTTTCTTCAAACCGGGCCACCAATACAAGTCCTTTAGACTATGATACATCTTTGTGACACCTGGATGCATAGCGTACATCGACATGTGTGCTTCCTCGAGCACTAACTTCCTCCAATCAACAACATCTGGAACCACCATCCTATCATGATAGCAGACTAGTCCATCCTCAGACTCATGGAACCCATCACGCTTTTTGCTGCCAAACTATGATCAGATCAACTGTATTGCATCGTTTGTCTGTTGTGCATCTTTGATCTGCTGTCTCAGTGTAGGCTTGACTTGCATCTGTGCTAAAAGTCCAGTTAGCAAGGAGACTTCCATCTGTACATTCATCTGTCACAGAGAAACAAACATATCTCACCTATGGCATACCAGAGAACTCAATTGTGCCTTCTTGGAAGAAAGAGAAGAAGACTTTCTGCTAAGCGCATCAGCGACCACATTCACCTTACCAGGATGATACTCGATAGTGCAGTTGTAATCATTGATTAACTCCATCCATCGACGTTGTCGCATGTTCAACTCGTGCTGTGAAAAGATGTACTTCAGATTCTTATGATCCGTAAAGATTTGACACACCTCCCCATACAGATAGTGTCTCAAAATTTTTAACGCATGAACAACTGCTGCCAACTCCAAGTCATGAGTCAGATAGTTCTCATCGTGTTTCTTAAGCTGTCGCGAAGCAAAAGAAACCACATGATCTTCCTGCATCAGCACACAACCTAAACCTTTCTTGGAAGCATCACAGAAAACAACATAGTCCTTTCCAGGCTCTGGCAGGATCAACACTGGAGCACTGGTCAGCTTCTCCTTCAAACTCTGAAAAGCTTGCTGATATCGATCATCCTAGACAAAAGGTACATCTGTTCTAGTCAACTTCGCCATTGGCAACGCAATTGCACTGAAGTCCTTGATAAACCTCCGATAGTATCATGCTAAACCCAGAAAACTGCGAACTTCTGTCGGCGTCTTCGGCTGTTCCCAAGCATACTATAGGCGATAAAAGAGTGTGTAGCACCTGGGTCGACCAGAATAGATATAAGGCAAGAAGAAGACATATCAGAATGAAATAACTCCATCTGACCTATCACTACTCGCTGGTTGACTATCGCCTCCGGTTGACTCATGGCATAGAATCGAGTCGTCGCTTGTTGTCCACACCCTCTACTTCCTTGATTAGACGATCCAGCTTGAGACGCTTGACCGCGTCCTCATCCTCTGCTACCACTGGGCTTATGTCGATCTAATCCCTGAAGGTTCTGTCTCGGCTGCTGCGTCACCTCATCATCTCTGTAGGGGCAAATCGTCTTGACATGTCCTATCTGACCGCAGGCATAGCATGTCCTAACATCAACCCGTGGTCTAGATGGCCCTGTCACTGCCATGGAAGCCAAACTTTGTGCCTCATATGGTGAAGAAAAATAACCGCTTCCTCTACTCTGAGACCAATGAGATGGTCCACCAGAACCTCTCATCACTGCCGGTGCTTAAAACCTGGGCTTCTTGAAGCCACCAAACCTCTGACCCTGGAACTGAGCCGGTCTCTTCTTAGCCATAGACTCTCTCTTCTCCCTTACAAATTGTTCGATCCTCCGGACGGATTCCACAAACATCACAAACTGCTCTCGATTCTCCAACGCAGACACAGGGGTGGTCAACTCAGAACTCAGACCCTTCTCGAAACGTCTGATCCGCTCCTCATCTGTCACTGCCATGTGAGGACAAAACCTCAACAGATCCATGAACTTGGCCTCGTACTCGGTGATATTCATCGTTCCCTGTCGCAAACTCTCAAACTGACTGATCTTCTCATCTAGATACGTCTTCAGAAAGTACCTGGTGACGAACTCACGCCGGAAGACCTCCCAACATATCACCTCACTAGGCCGCTTCTCTTCCTCGATGGTCCACTAGTGACAAGCACTACCTTTCAGAAGGTAGACAGCGTGCTTTACTTTGTCTGCTTTGGGGATGTCAAGGATCCGGAAAGCCTTCTCAAGACTTGTCAGCCACAGATCTGCATCCGTTGGGTCAGCCGTTCCAGCATAATCCGAAGATCCGACTCAGTGAAGTCGCTCGAAGGTCTTCCCAATACCCGATGCTTCTCCATGGGGAACTTGTGCTCGTGGAGGAGGCACTGGTAATCGCTCAACCATGAGATTCATCGTAGCCATCATCTGCCCCATAAGTTGTTGGTAGGCAGGGTGTTCAAGAATGGCTAGGTAGAGGTTGGGGAACCTCAGGCACCTGATCTCCATGTGCATGTCCTTCAGCTGAAGCTGCATCACTGTACTCAGCTGAGTGTTCTTCATGGTTTCCAGACATTTTGACTTTTCTTCTGCTGAGGGCAGAAGACGATTGTAAGAAAATCTGGACAACACACAAGAACAGACGACCTAGTCCTAAATCCCTGTAGACTCAGCGAACCTAAGGCTCTAATACCAAAAACTTGTGGCAACACATCCCACTATCACTCAGACAGCGAGGTGTTACGCGAAAATGTGCGGAAATCACCTTAACCACAGATTATCAAAAACACGGCTTAATTAAAACCGATTTCGGAAAACTGACAAACTGGGAAACTATTACATTCAAGTCCACATCCAGCAAAAAAATAGGTTATATACATTCAACCCAGCCTTGCATGTCCACAGCTTAGAGCAACAGCTATCCTATCATAATCATGAGTTCACCACCTGTTCATATACATAAAGGCCCACATCCGGCCAGCAGCAGGATATACAAAACATCTACAGATGTACATCATGAAACAACATCAAAACACCGCCAAGGACCTGAGAGTACAGGGATGACTCTAGACTCTATCACAAATATCCAAAATAGCAGCATATCCATCGCTTGCCTTCTACTGATCTTCTTGCTGCTCTGTCGCAACACCACGACCACCACCACGTCTAGCTCGTCCACCTAAAAAGGGTGTAAACCAGCGGGGTGAGACAATTGAACATTGTCCCAGTGGGAAACATAACTCCCCTCCCAAACTACAAAACCTCAGATGGACATATACATAAAGCAGTTAACTGATGAAAAGTATAGAAAGAGTAGTCTATGAAATAAAGCTATCTAAGCTTACCTGATGTATCCAAGTATTACATGTGAAACATGATTAACAAGGCAAGATATCTGAGTTCTACTTCATATGAAGAACATATAAGTAATTGCAACATATAATGAGAGTATCTACACAAACAAGGCCTCAACCAATGTTTCATGTTTGTCTTAAGCAGTAAGTACTAAACGGGTGGATTACGTTTTATTATGCCCTGAGGAAGTGAACTGTACCGTTCAAATCCAACCTTCGGCTGCGAAGCCCATAGCCGGTGCCATACAAGGTCAATGGAAGAGCCGGAATCCACGACCTCACCCCTCGTGGTCAGTACATGAGAAACAAAGCAGGACCGCAGTCTCATGCTCAAGTGGTCTTAAGCCACAGGGTCAGCTCCTCAGGCTACCCTTCCTCTAGCCTACCTTGGTACAGGTCACGGCGCTAGTAAAACTGAGCCACGGGCCTGATCACCGTGCTCTGAGCCATGAACGCATTCATGCTCATCATATCACATATCCGGAGCCATGGGCCTGATCACCATGCTCATCACATATCCGAGTCTGCAACTGCAGCTGCACTCGTTTACCTCTCTATTTGAGGCTAGGAGAAACCTCGCATATTCAAAAATATGCGCTCCGGGTCAACCCGCAGGAGAACCCGTTTCACCATCACCAAGTTCTGGCGATGATGGATCTATGGCTAGGGTAAACTACATGATAGATTTCACTATGATTAATTAGTAACTTTTAGATGGATTGCAAGATTCAACCAAGTTATATAACATGCAAGATATAACAGAAAGTAAACAACATAAACTCAACATTATGCTATTATTGTAATCACATCAATCTGATCCATCTCAAGGATCCAACATCACATGTTATCACTTGGTCTCTTGCCAACCATCCAGATCCATCTCAAGGATCATCACACACCATGGGATCTCAATCCCTCATCACATAGTGCCACTACCTCTCAAGGCCTATATCATTATCATGGAACATCATTCATAATGTACTTGTCATTTCATTGTTCTCATATATTCATTCCTCATAGCCTTTCATTTGTCTATGCATTACCTGCATGGTTAGCACTATTCAATAATCATCATGAATAACTTAGAAATGCATATTATCAACATAGGGTGACATTTAGGATTAAGCGCATTATCAATACAAAGTGACAGTAGAGATTATATCCTTTTCTTAATCATGCCTCATAACACTCTGCATTACCTGCTCATTATTATTCTTGGGTATTATATCGATGATTATGATGATTAAGATAAAAGGAACTAACGTTGCCATCATCATTATTAAGCATAGCACAAATCATCATCATGGTAAATGTGGTATGAGATTAACACCTCAGTTTCTATGGCTGATGGAATCCTCACTAGAGGTAACTTAAGCCCTTACTAAAAGGTTGTGTCGGACATCATGCCCTCACCTAAGGCTCAGCCAGGAAGCTCACCTCATGACGGCCGACACACTCAGCCATACCCACGATGCTACATCAGGCATACCAACTGCAACGCCCGTCACACTGAGCATGTCGAGCGACACACTAGGCTAATGTGACGCCCGTCATAGGTCTACTAGCCATGCCCACCAGCTATGTATAAGTCTGGTGTTCTAAACTCAAGCAACCAGCAAATGGGTATATCATCCATCCTATTAACTTATGGCCTATCGGCCGACACAAGGCATAGTAATGGTGTGACGCCCATCACAACTTCAAGTGTGTCACCCAAGACCAAACCAAAGGAAAGGGTTGTCCGTTACAACAGATACAAAAATCAAGATATCATCCAAACCAGCATAGCATATCGCCCAAGAGTTTAGGTCAAGAGGGCTGTCGGGCAGCGCCTCCCCAAAGCTTATATCGTCTAAGGTGTTAACTTACAAGAGCATCTACCACCTCATACATGGACACCTGAAACCCTAGTGGGTCAAGAGAAGGCTCACCTCAATCAACTAAGAAGGAGGGGTCTTGCACTTCTTCTATCACCAAACGGGTCACAAGGAGAAACCCTAGAAGAGAGTCACTTCTAACCGAGCTCACCTTCTAGCCCATGGTGAGAGGAGAGTATTTCTCAAGCAACTAGAACACAAGCTCACCTCAATCGACCAAGAAAGAGGGGTGTTGCTCATGCTACTAGAAGCTCAAACTCACTCCTCTAGACCAAGGGGAGAAAGGAGTGTTGCTCACCTACAAACCCTAGATCACAAGATCGTCCAATAAGGAAGCTAAGCAAGAAGCTAAGCTACTAACATGTAAACAAGATCGAAGCAAGAGATAAAGCAATTAGGGTTAGAAGTTATGCAACCCGCCTAAAGCTCCAAGCTCCAAAGAAGAAGATGAGCTCCAAGCTTCAAGGGATGTCAACCACCACTTGCTTCTCCAAGGTGTGTCAGCCACCAAGCTGCTCCTTCAAGGGGTGTATCGGCCGACACAAGCAAGGAAGGAGGGAGTGTCGTGCACTCAAGTTGGAGAAGGAAACTAAAGGATCAAAGGAACTCAAAGAAAGGGAAAGAACCACCTATATAGAAGGAAAGGGAGAAGAAAACAAGGTAGAGCATGGCAAGGTGTCACTTGCCTTGGGACACTTGTCCTAGTGCACGAGCCACTACTCTATCAAGCTCCATCCACATGGCCAAGATATGCACCAAGTGTCCACTAAACAAGGTCAAAGCTAGGTCAAGCATCATGGGAGACACACTCCATTGCCATGGGCGAGACACCTCTTGGCCGATACACATCCACACTTGGCCGATACAAGGCTCAAACCCTAAGCAAAGCAAGGCACCTCAAGGTCCAACAAGCTCATCAAGGCCCAAAAGAACTCAAGCAACAAGCCCAAGCCTTCTTCTCAACCCTAGAGGAAGCAAAGAGAGGGAGGAACACCTCACAAGGTGGCAAACTTGCCCACAAAACCCTAGACTTGGGTTATTGCAAGTAGCACCTCCAACTCTCAACAAAGCACAACCAAACCCTAATCACCATTAAAGGTGATTAGCAAGCACCAAAGCACTAGGGTTAAGCAAAGAAAATAGGGTAAGCCCTAAACGAAGGTCAGGGTCCTTACAATATGGCTATGGTTTTCTTGGTTGAATTATGATATCTATGTATGATCTTTTATTTGCAAATGTTGGATGTAGTATTACAATAAGTACTCAGTGTTTTTTCACTTGAAAACATAAATTATATGTAGATGTTTTGTAGTTATTAAGGTGTTCGTTATCCTCCTTATAAGGAAATGGATTAATGGTGACTAGTACACCTCCCTAGAGTGTGTGGTGTATAGGGAGTTCCACAAAGTACTTGGCACATGGGGTAGGGACCAACATATATGTTTCAGTACTAGTCCACCTTAGTAATACAACTCATCTAGAATATTAAAATCGGTGTGTTTCAGTTAATAAAGAAATGATTTCTATGATATTATTTATTTCTTTTTGTAAATCTTTTCAAAGTTATGAAAAACATAAATATATGTATCTTTCTACATATGAGCACAACACCTTGTGTGTTGATCTATTGTTTCATGTATGTTTTAGTGTAAGGACTCTGACCTGCATTTAGGGTTTACCCTGTTTGTTTTGCTTAATCTTGATGCTTTTGTGCTTGCTAATCACCTTTAATGGTGATTAGGGTTATGTTGTGCTTCGTTGAGAGTCTGAGGGGAAACTTGCAAATAACCCAAGTTTAGGGTTTTGTGTGCAAGTTTGCCATCTTGTGAGATGTTTCCCTCTCTTTGCTTCCTCTAGGGTTGAGAGGAAGGCTTTGGGCTTGTTGTTTGAGTTCTCTGGGCCTGAGTTGAGCTTGTTTGGGCCTTGAGGTACCTTGTTTGGGCTTTCTTGAGCCTTGTGTCGGCAAAGACTTGTTTGTTTCGTCCAAGGTGAAGTTTGTGTCTACCTAGAGTAGCTTGTGTCGCCCAACATGGTGGTGTGTCGCCCAGGAGCCTTGGTGTGTCGCCCAGCAGAGTTGATGCATGTGTCGCCCATGTTGCTTGGTCTTGGTTGGTGGACACTTGGTTCACATCTTTGACAAGTGTCTCATGGTTTTCTAGAGTGTTGGCTTGAACCCTAGGACAAGTGTCCCTTGGGTGGACGACACTTATCATGGATCTACCTTGGTTTCTCCTCCCCTTCTTTCTATATATGTGGTTCTTTCCCTTGCCTTAGCTTCCTTTGCTCTTTTGGTCTCTCCTCCACCCTGAGTGCATGACACTCCTCTCTTTCTTGCTTGTAGTGGCCGATACACCCTCTTGGAGAAGCTTGGTGGACGATAACCCTTGAACCTTGGAGTGCTTCTTCTTCCTTGGAGCTTGGAGCTTAAGGCGGGTTGCATAACTTCTAACCCTAACTCCTTTACCTCTCTAGCTATGATCTTGTTGCTTGTTAGTAGCTTAGCTTAGTTCCTTGATTTTGTACCTTTTCTTGTGTACCTTTGGTGGCTGATCCTCCTTAGGGTTTAGGGTTTCCGTGTGACCTAGTATACCTTGTGATCTAGGTTTTGTGCTCCCTTGAGTTGGAGGTTGAAGATGACTTAGGTTGAGCGATACCTCTTCCTTGTTTGGTGTGTGGGATGATACCCACCTTTGTCTTTGTGATGGACGACATGGTACCCTTATGATGGACGACATGGTGAGGTGCCCTTGAGTTGGACGATACCCCTACCCTTGTGATGGGCAATAGGGTGAGCTAGTATGAGTGCTGGCCGATATGGCTATGTTGGACGATATGGACTCTCTTGTGTTGGACGGCATGATGACTTTCTTATGTTAAACGATACTCTACGTTCTTGTGATGGATGATAGGATCATGTATGGCCAACTGGTTTGGGTTGAATGATAGGCTAGTGTGAGTGTGGGCCGACATGGTCCTTGTGTTGAGCAACACCTTTGTTCTTGTGGTGGATGATAGGCTAAGCATGGCATTAGGGTTGCTGGTGTCAGACGATAGGTCCATGTGTGGCTTGTTCCTTGTGTTGAACGATAGGCCATGCATAGTGTGGTGGCCGATAGCCATGGTGGGCGACAGCCCTGAGTTGTGACAGACGATAGGGTTGAGTTGTGTCGGGCATCGTGCCCTTGGCTTGGTATGTGTCGGCCGATAGGCCTTGATAGGTTTTAGGTGAGGGTTGTGAGGAGTTATAGTGAGGGATAGGTGATCCCATAGTGATGGTCTCATGTGTTATGGGAGTGAATGCTTATGCTCAAACCATAATTATGCCTTGCAAACAAAAACAATGCTAATGATAGTATCGAGGATGCTAATGGTAATAGTATATGATGATGATGAGGAAGGTAGTGGTAATGACATGCATATAGTAATCCTTATGCTTAATTGTTAATAATAATGAGAATGGCGGTAGTTACACTAGTAGTTTGCAAAATGATAATAATGATGATAGTGGATTGTGACAGTAATGATAAGTAGTAATAATAGTGTTTGCTCTGTACACTCAACATGATTCCTATATAAATTAAACACCTTGATTATTTGTATAACCTTGAGATAAGAGTAAGCATGGATATAGTTTGTTAATGATGTGCTTAATACACTTGATCACCAATTAGTGTAAATGACAAGTACGGTATCTTGAATATCATCTTGTGATGGTAAATATAGTCTTTATGTTGAAAGTATGACTATTGTGTACCCTAACCATGCAGGTGATGATTAGCCATGAAAAGGCTATGAGATATATGTGATGAGTAACATCACTTTGATAATTATTCTATGAGGTGGTATGTATGATGTGTTGGTCCCATGATGTCGATGTGAGCCTTGAAGAGGCAGTGACAGTACATGATGAGGGATTGAGATCCCATAGTATCTGATGATCCTTGAGATGGATCTGGATGATTGGCAAGAGGCCAAGTGGTAACATGTGATGTTGGGTCCTTGAGATGGATCAAGTTGATGTGATTTCAATAATAATAATATAATGATATTTACTTTCTATTATATCTTGCATGTTATACAACTTGGTTGAATCTTGCAATCCATCTAAAATATATTAATTAATTACAGTGGAATCATATCATGTAGTTTGCCATGGCCATAGATCCATCACCGTTAGGACTTGGTGATGGTGAAACGGGTTCTCCTACGGGTTAACCTGGAAGCGCATATTGTTGAATATGTGTAGGTTGCTCCTAGCCTGAAAATGAGGAGGTAAGAGTGTAACTTCGGTTGCAGACTCAGATCCATATATAGAGAATGGTGAACATGCCCATGGCTCAGGATATGTGATGTGAGGAGCATGAATGCGTTCATGGCTCAGAGCACGGTGAACAGGCCCGTGGCTCAGTTTTACTAGCGCTGAAACCTGTACCAAGGCGGGCTAGAGTGAGGGTAGCCTATGGAGCTGACCCTGTGGCTTAGACCACTTCAGCATGTGACTACGGTCCTGCTTGTGTTGTACTCGTGTACTAACCACGAGGTGGGAGGTCGTGGAGTCCGGCTCTTCCATTGACCTTGTATGGCACCGGCTTGGGTTTCGTAACCGAAGGTTGGATTTGAATGGTACGGTTCAAATCCTCGGGGCATAATAATACGTAATACAGTCGTTTAGTATTTGCTACTTAAGATAAACACGAAACATTGATTGAGGCCTTGTTTGTGTAATATCTCTATTATATCTGCAGCTACTTCTATATTCCACAGGTATGTGACAATATGTCTAATCTTGATAATCAGGTTATGTGGTATTATATCTTGTTCTGATAATCATGTTATATAGTGATATATCTTATCTTTTCAATCATATTCCATTGAAATATATCTAGTTATATGCTTTTGTACTGCCAGTAAGCTAGTCAGTAAGAATAGCTTTGCCTTATATAAGACTACTCTTGCTATACCTGTTATTAGTTATATGTTGTTATAGTTTATCTTGATGAGGTTCTGTAGTTGCGGTGGGGTGTTATGTTTCCCGCTGGGACAATTGTTCAATTGTCTCACCCCGCTGGTTTACACCCTTTTTAGGTGGTCGAGGTAGACGTGGTCATGGTCGTGGTGTTGCGGATGAGCAACTTGAGGAGCAGTATAAGGCAAGTGATGGATATGTTGCTGTTTTGGATGTTTTGTAGTTGAGTCTAGAGTCATCCCTGTACTCTTAGGTCCTCGGCATTGTTTTGACATTGTTTCACGATGAACAACCATTTCTGTAAGTTGTAGACACATATGAGATCTCGTGTATGTATATATATGATGCGTTTCTCTGCAGGATGAGGATTGGAAAGTAATAGTTTCACAGTTTATCAGTTTTCCGCAATCGGTTTTGATTAACCCGTATTTTCATAATCTGTGGTTATGGTGATTTTCGCACGTTTTTGCGTAACACCTCGTTATCTGTGTGATAATGGGATGTGTTGCCTCAAGTTTTTGGTAGCAGAGCTATAGGTTCGCTGAGTCTACAGGGATTTAGGACTAGGTTGAGCATGTTCTTATGAGTTTTCTAGATTTTCTTACAATATCTTCTGCCCTGAGCAGAAGAAAAGACAAGATGTCTGGAAACCATGAAGAACATGCTCCTGAGCATAGTGATGCTGCATCGGTTGATGGGGAAGATGGGCAGGCACATGAAGATCGGGTGCCTGAGGTTCCCCAATTTAACCCAGCCATACTTGAACATCCTGCTTACCAACAGCTTATGGGGCAGTTAATGGCTACAATGAATCTCATGGTTGAGCGATTACCAGTGCCTCCTCCGTGAGCACAGGTTCCCCAGGGAGAAGCATCGGGTATTGGGAAGACCTTCGAGCGGCTTCGCCGAGTCGGAGCTTTGGATTATGATGGAACAGCTGATCCAGCGGATGCAGATTTGTGGCTGACAAGTCTCGAGAAGGCTTTCCAGATCCCTGACATCCCCGAAGCAGACAAGGTAAAGCATGTTGTCTATCTTCTGAAAGGTAGTGCTGGTCACTGGTGGACCATCGAAGAAGAGAAGCGGCCTGGTGAGGTGATTTGTTGGGAAGTGTTTCGACGTGATTTCGTCACCAGATATTTCCCAAAGACGTACCTGGATGAGAAGGTTAGTCAGTTCGAGAACCTGAGACAAGGAATGACGAACATCACCGAGTATGAAGCCAAGTTTATGGATCTGTTGAGGTTTTGTCCTCACATGGCGGCAACAGACGAGGAACGGATCAGACGTTTCGAGAAGGGTTTGAGTGCTGAGTTGAAAACCCCGGTATCTGCGTTGGAGAACCGAGAGTGGTTTGCTACATTCATGGAATCAGTTTGACAGATTGAGAGGACAATACGGGAGAAAAGAGAGTCTATGTCTCTTAAAAGACCTGCTCAGTTTTAGGGACGAAGGTTTTGTGGCTTTAAGAAGCCTAGGTTTTCAGCACCGTCAGCGATGAGAAGTTCTGGTGTACCCTCTTAGTGGTCTCTGAGTAAGGGGAGAGGTTATGTTTCTTCACCGTCTAAGGTGCACAGTTCAGCTTCAGTGGCAGTGTCAGGGCCAGCTAGGCCATGGTTTGAGGACCAGTCATGTCATCTTTGTGGACAGGTTGGGCATTTCAGGCTTAATTGCCCGAATAGAGATGTTGAAGTAACGCAGCAGCCAAGGCAGAGTTTTCAGAGGTCAGAGAGGCCACAGCCCAGTGGTAGTAGAGGAGGAGGACGCGGTCAAGCGTCTCAAGCTGGATCGTCTGCTCAGGGAAGCAGAGGTCGTGGACAGCAAGCAACAGCTCGATTCTATGTCATGAATCAGCTGGAGGCGATAGTCAACCCGCGAGTGGTGACAGGTCAGATGGAGTTATTTCATTCTGATATGTCTTCTTCTTGCTTTATATCTGTTCTTGTTGACCCGGGTGCTACACACTCTTTTATCACCTATAATATGCTTGAAAATTGTCGTTTACCTGTTAGCTGTAAGAAGGATAGCTTGTTGTTAGAAACCCCTCTTGATGGTTCCTCTTTGCTTCGAGAAGAGTGTCCATCTTGTGTCTTGTCTTTCTCGGGACATTGTATTCAAGTGGATCTTATACCACTTGATATGCATGGTTTTGATGTTATCCTAGGGATGGATACCTTGGAGAGATATAAGGTTGTCTTGGACTATGGTTCCAAGCAGGCAGTGTTTGATGTTGCTGGAGAGAAGTGGATCTTCCAGGGAGATAGGAAGATTCTTTCGACATGTCTAGTATCAGCTTTGGTGGCGGATAAGTGGTTACGACAAGGATGTGAGGCGTTCCTAGATCACGTGGTGGATACCGTTGTGGTTACCAAGGCGAAAGGTCCTAGTCTTGAGGAGGTGTCTGTGGTTCGAGAGTTTGCAGACGTGTTCCCTGAGGAGTTTCCTGGTGTTCCTCCACCCCGAGAGATTGATTTCGAAATCAATCTGGTTCCTGGAACACAGCCAGTTGCACAGTCACTGTATAGGATGGCTCCAGCAGAGATGGCAGAGTTGAAGAAGCAGTTGCAAGAGTTGTTGGAGAAAGGTTTTATCCGACCGAGTACGTCGCCGTGGGGTGATCCTGTGTTGTTCGTTAAGAAGAAGGATGGTTCGATGTGGTTGTGTATAGATTACCGGCAGTTGAACAAGGTCACGATCAAGAATAAGTACCCGTTTCCGAGGATATATGATCTGTTTGATCAGTTGTGTGGTGCTACAGTGTTCTCGAAGATCGATCTACGGTCTGGATATCATCAGTTGAGGATAAAGGCGGATGACATACCAAAGTCAGCTTTCAGGATGAGGTATGGTCATTTCGAGTTCGTGGTTATGCCGTTTGGGTTAACCAATGCACCTGCAGCTTTTATGGATCTGATGAATAGAGTGTTCCGTCCGTTCTTAGATCAGTTTGTTGTAGTCTTTATAGATGACATCTTGATCTATAGTCAGGACAGGCTAGCGCATGAGCAACATCTTCGTCAAGCGTTGACTCTTCTTCATCAACATCAGTTGTATGCCAAGTTCGGTAAGTGTGAGTTCTGGTTGGAGGAAGTGACTTTCTTGGGTCATGTGATATCCGCTGAAGGAGTCAAAGTAGATCCGAAGAAGGTGGAATCCGTTGTAGATTGGGAACAACCGAAGACACCGACAGAAGTTCGTAGTTTCCTTGGTTTGTCAGGATACTACCGGAGGTTTATCAAGGACTTCAGTGTGATCGTGTTGCCGATGACGAAGTTGACCAGGAAGGATGTACCTTTTGTTTGGGATGATCGATGTCAGCAAGCTTTCCAGAGTTTGAAGGAGAAGCTGACCAGTGCTCCAGTGTTGATCTTGCCCGAGACTGGGAAAGGCTATGTTGTTTTCTGTGATGCTTCCAAGAAAGGTTTAGGTTGTGTGTTGATGCAGGAAGATCATGTGGTTTATTTTGCCTCGAGACAGCTCAAGAAACATGAGGAGAACTATCCGACTCATGACTTGGAGTTAGAAGCAGTGGTTCATGCATTAAAGATTTGGAGACACTATCTGTATGGGGAAGTATGTCAGATCTTTACGGATCATAAGAATCTGAAGTACATCTTTACGCAACAAGAGTTGAACATGTGACAGTGTCGATGGATGGAGTTGATCAATGATTACGATTGCACTATCGAGTATCATCCTGGTAAGGTGAATGTGGTAGTTGATGCGCTTAGCAGAAAGTCTTCTTCTCTTTCTTCTAAGAAGGCACAGTTAAGTTCTCTAGTATGCCATAGGCGATATATGTTTGTTTCTCTGCGACAGATGAATGTGCAGATGGAAGTTTCTTTGTTGTCTGCTCTTTTCGCACAGATGCAAGTTAATCCTACGTTGAGACAACAGATCAAGGATGCATAGCAGACAGATGATGCGGTACAGTTGATCAGATTAGAGTTCGGCAGCGACAAGCGTGATGGGTTCCATGAGTCTGAGGATGGACTAGTTTTCTATCGTGATAGGATGGTGGTTCCAGATGCTGATAATCTGAGGAAGTTGGTGCTTGAGGAAGCACATACGTCGATGTATGCTATGCATCCAGGTGCCACCAAGATGTACCATAGTCTAAAGGACTTGTATTGGTGGCCCGGTTTGAAGAGAGATGTAGCTGAGTTCGTGGCGAGATGTGTGGTGTGTCAGCAAGTGAAGGTTGAACATCAGAAGCCGGCAGGTACGTTGCAACCTTTGCCGATACCGCAGTGGAAATGGGATCATATAACCATGGATTTCGTAGTTGGTCTACCCCAGACAACTAGGAATCATGATTCCATTTGGGTAATAGTGGACAGATTGACTAAGTCTGCTCATTTTCTACCAGTGAAGACGATATATATAGATGAGAAACTAGATCGAGTATATGTGGATGAGATAGTACGTTTGCATGGAGTGCCAGCAACGATAGTTTCTGACAGAGGTCCTCAGTTTATGAGTCGCTTTTGGGAACAGTTTCACAGAGCGTTGGGAATGCAGTTAAGGTTCAGTATAGCTTTTCACCCGCAGACAGATGGACAGTCTGAGAGGACTATTCAGATTTTGGAAGATCTTCTTTGAGCTTGTGTTTTGCAGTTTCTAGGCAACTGGGATGTACATCTGAGTTTGATAGAGTTTACCTACAACAACAGTTATCAGCGGAGCATTGACATGGCTCCTTATGAGGCTTTGTATGGAAGGAAGTGCAGATCTCCTTTGTGTTGGTATGAGTTTGATGAGTATCAACTTTTGGGTCCTGACTTAGTACAGCAGATGACAGAAAAGATCAAAGTGATACAGCAACAGTTGAAAGTGGCACAGGACAGGCAGAAGTCTTATGCAGACAATCGCCGACGACCTTTGGAATTCCAGGTAGGAGACAAAGTGTATCTCAAAGTCTCGCCGTGGAAAGGTGTGCTAAGGTTTGGACGGAAGGGTAAGTTAGCTCCCAGGTATATGGGGCCCTACTCAGTCATAGCACATGTTGGAAAAGTAGCATACGAGTTGGAGTTGCCTCTAGAGTTGCACAGGTTGCACCCAGTGTTTCATATTAGTATGATGAAGAAAAGTCATCCAGATTCAGGTACAGTGATACATCCAGTTGAGGTTGAGCTTGATGCAGACGTGACTTACGAGGAGGGTCTTGTGGCGATCCTTGACATAAGAGTCAAGAAGCTAAAGAGGAAGGACATGGCTCTTGTGAATGTTCTTTGGCAGCGTTGTGGCGTAGAGGAAGCCACGTGGGAGCTTGAGGAAGAGATGAGGAGGAAGTATCCCTCACTTTTCTCTTCGGATTTCGGGGACGAAATCCCTTAAAGGGGTTAGCTTGTAAGGACCCTGACCTGCGTTTAGGGTTTACCCTATTTGTTTTGCTTAATCTTGATGCTTTTATGCTTGCTAATCACCTTTAATGGTGATTAGGGTTATGTTGTGCATTGTTGAGAGTTTGAGGGGCAACTTGCAAATAACCCAAGTTTAGGGTTTTGTGTGCAAGTTTGCCATCTTGTGAGATGTTTCCCTCTCTTTGCTTCCTCTAGGGTTGAGAGGAAGGCTTGGGCTTGTTGTTTGAGTTTTTTGGGCCTGAGTTGAGCTTGTTTGGGCCTTGAGGTGCCTTGTTTGGGCTTGCTTGAGCCTTGTGTCGGCCAAGACTTGTTTGTGTCGTCCAAGGTGAAGTTTGTGTCGACCTAGAGTAGCTTGTGTCGCCCAACATGGTGGTGTGTCGCCCAGCAGAGCTGATGCATGTGTCGCCCATGTTGCTTGGTCTTGGTTGGTGGACACTTGGTGCACATCTTTGACAAGTATCTCATGGTTTGCTAGAGTGTTGGCTTGAACCCTAGGACAAGTGTCCCTTGGGTGGACAACACTTAGCATGGATCTACCTTGGTTTCTCCTCCCCTTCTTTCTATATATGTGGTTCCTTCCCTTGCCTTAGCTTCCTTTGCTCTTTTGGTCTCTCCTCCACCCTGAGTGCACGACACTCCTCTCTTTCTTGCTTTTGGTGGCCGATACACCCTCTTGGAGAAGCTTGGTGGACGATAACCCTTGGACCTTGGAGTGCTTCTTCTTCCTTGGATCTTGGAGCTTAAGGCGGGTTGCATAACTTCTAACCCTAACTCCTTTACCTCTCTAGTTATGATCTTGTTGCTTGTTAGTAGCTTAGCTTAGTTCCTTGCTTTTGTACCTTTTCTTAAGTACCTTTGGTGGCCAATCCTCCTTAGGGTTTAGGGTTTCCTTGTGACCTAGTATACCTTGTGATCTAGGGTTTGTGCTCCCTTGAGTTGGAGGTTGAAGATGACTTAGGTTGAGCGATACCCCTTCCTTGTTTGGTGTGTGGGATGATACCCACCTTTGTCTTTGTGATGGACGACATGGTACCCTTATGATGGACGATATGGTGAGGTGCCCTTGAGTTGGACGATACCCCTGCCCTTGTGATGGGCGATAGGGTGAGCTAGTATGAGTGATGTCTGATATGGCTATGTTGGACGATATGGACTCTCTTGTGTTGGACGGCATGATGACTTTCTTGTGTTAAACGATACTCTACGTTCTTGTGATGGACGATAGGATCATGTATGGCCAGCTGGTTTGGGTTGAACGATAGGATAGTGTGAATGTGGGCCGACATGGTGACCATGTTGGGTGATATGGTCCTTGTGTTGAGCAACACTTTTGTTCTTGTGGTGGACGATAGGCTAAGCATGGAATTAGGGTTGCTGGTGTTGGACGATAGGGCCATGTGTAGCATGTTCCTTGTGTTGAACGATAGGCCATGCATAGTGTGGTGGCCGATAGCCATGGTGGCTGATAGCCATGGTGGGCGATAGCCCTGAGTTGTGACGGCCGATAGGGTTGAGTTGTGTCAGGCATCGTGCCCCTGTCTTGGTATGTGTCGGCCGATAGGCCTTGATAGGTTTTAGGTGAGGGTTGTGAGGAGTTATAGTGAGTGATAGTTGATCCCATAGTGATGGTCTCGTGTGTTATGGGAGTGAATGCTTATGCTCAAATGATAATGATGCCTTGCAAACAAAAACAATGCTAATGATAGTATCGAGGATGCTAATGGTAATAGTATATGATGATGATGAGGAAGGTAGTGCTATTGACATGCATATAGTAATCCTTATGCTTAATTGTTAATAATAATGAGAATGGTGGTAGTTACACTAGTAGTTTGCAAAATGATAATAATGATGATAGTGGATGGTGACAGTAATGATAAGTAGTAATAATAGTGTTTGCTCTGTACACTCAACATGATTCCTATATAAATTAAACACCTTGATTATTTGTATAACCTTGAGATAAGAGTAAGCATGGATATAGTTTGTTAATGATGTGCTTAATACACTTGATCACCAATTAGTGTAAATGACAAGTACGGTATCTTGAATATCATCTTGTGATGGTAAATATAGTCTTTATGTTGAAAGTATGACTATTGTGTACCCTAACCATGCAGGTGATGATTAGCCATGAAAAGTCTATGAGATATATGTGATGAGTAACATCACTTTGATAATTATTCTATGAGGTGGTATGTATGATGTGTTGGTCCCATGATGTCGATGTGATCCTTGAAGAGGCAGTGACAGTACGTGATGAGGGATTGAGATCCCATGGTATGTGATGATCCTTGAGATGGATCTGGATGATTGGCAAGAGGCCAAGTGGTAACATGTGATGTTGGGTCCTTGAGATGGATCAGGTTGATGTGATTTCAATAATAATAATATAATGATATTTACTTTCTGTTATATCTTGCATGTTATACAACTTGGTTGAATCTTGCAATCCATCTAAAATATACTAATTAATTACAGTGGAATCATATCATGTAGTTTGCCCTGGCCATAGATCCATCATCGTCAGGACTTGGTGATGGTGAAATGGGTTCTCCTACGGGTTAACCTAGAAGCACATATTGTTGAATATGTGTAGGTTGCTCCTAGCCTGAAAATGAGGAGGTAAGAGTGAAACTTCGATTGCAGACTCAGATTCGTATATAGAGCATGGTGAACAGGCCCATGGCTCAGGATATGTGATGTTAGGAGCATGAATGCGTTCATGGCTCAGAGCACGGTGAACAGGCCCGTGGCTCCTTTTTACTAGCGCCGAGACCTGTACCAAGGTGGGCTAGAGTGAGGGTAGCCTATGGAGCTGACCCTGTGGCTTAGACCACTTCAGCATGTGACTACGGTCCTGCTTGTGTTGTACTCGTGTACTGACCATGAGGTGGGAGGTCGTGGAGTCCATCTCTTCCATTGACCTTGTATGGCACCGGCTTGGGTTTCGTAACCGAAGGTTGGATTTGAATGGTACGATTCAAATCCTCGGGGCATAATGATACGTAATATAGCCATTTAGTATTTGCTGCTTAAGATAAACATGAAACATTGATTGAGGCCTTGTTTGTGTAATATCTCTGTTATATCTGCAACTACTTATATATTCCACAGGTATGTGACAATATGTCTAATCTTGATAATCAGGTTATGTGGCATTATATCTTATTCTGATAATCATGTTATATAGTGATATATCTTATCTTGTCAATCATATTCTATTGAAAGATATCTGGTTATATGCTTTTGTACAACCGGTAAGCTTGTCAGTAAGAATAGCTTTGCCTTATATAAGACTACTCTTGCTATACCTGTTATTAGTTATCTGCTGTTATAGTTTATCTTGATGAGGTTCTGTAGTTGCGGTGGGGAGTTATGTTTCCCACTGGGACAATTGTTCAATTGTCTCACCCTGCTAGTTTACACCCTTTTTAGGTGGTCGAGGTAGACGTGGTCGTGGTCGTGGTGTTGCGGACGAGCAGCTTGAGGAGCAGTAGAAGGCAAGCGATGGATATGCTACTGTTTTGGATGTTTTGTAGTAGAGTCTAGAGTCATCCCTGTACTTTCAGGTCCTTGGCAGTGTTTTGACGTTGTTTCACGATGAACAACCATTTCTGTAAGCTGTAGACACGTATCAGATCTCGTATATGTATATATATGACACATTTCTCTGTAGGATGAGGACTGGAAAGTAATAGTTTCACAGTTTATCAATTTTCCGCAATCGGTTTTAATTAACCCGTATTTTCATAATCTGTGGTTATGGTGATTTCCGCACATTTTTGTGTAACACCTCGTTATCTGTGTGATAATGGGATGTATTGCCTCATTTAGGTTCAAAGCTAGCATGGGAGGAAAGACGGAAAGTGAGTGTTGTACATGTTTTACCTATTGTATAAGATTCTAGTTAGCAAACATGTTCATATTGTGTAAAGTTATCCTTTCAATATGTAAATGTAAGTTGTAATAACTCAAGTTGAAGTGATATACATGTTGAATCTTGAGAACAATACAGTGTATGCACCCAGTTGTTTTTTCATGTATGCGCATATTGCTTCCGTAACACTCTCTGAGTAATGTTTTTGTATTTTGTACCCTATGCCCCATGGAGTTTTGTGAAGGTAGAATCTGAGGGCGTTGACATTATTCTTGCATTGTGCCAAATTTTAGACTTACTAAATTTTCACCGCCTTACCACATTTACTTGTGTAATTTCTTTTTCATTTATTTTTAAAGATAATTAGACATCCTTATCTAAGAAGAATGGTTTTAGGAGTTTTTGTGCTCACTCATTCTATCAGCGTGCTTGTCTGCCTTAGGTGCATGTTTGGGAGCTTTTGTATGGTTCAACAACACATCTATGTGTTTCTATAGCCTATCAGTGTAGTTTGGTTGTCCGTTTGTGAGCGCAATAGTGTAGTCCATTTTTTCTTACTTCTTTTGGAGGGGAGATGATTTTGATTATTCATATTGCACATTAGAGGAATCATCTAACATTTGATCGATTTGTTATGTTTTAACAGGTTTTATGTAAATATTTTGAGTTATAATATATTTAGGTGTCAATACACATCCCAAAAGGAGATTGTCAGTACTTATAATTATATCAAAAAACAAATTGGAGGGAGTGCGGGTTTTTTTTATGGTGTGGGAGATTTTTTATTCTTCAACAGTAATTTGTAGGGAGTTGGTTGCTAATTAATTGAGTTTTTCTCATTCAGTGGATTGTATGTAAATTATTATAAGTATCAAGTATATAATTTTATGGAGCATTAGTAATTTTGTTAATCACATGTGCAAGTTAGAGGGAGTCAATTGGCTATACTTGATATGTTGTGTTCTATTAGGTTAGATGTAAATTTTTGTGAGTACTTATTATGTACTAGTTATTAACATGCATGTGCTGAATAGGAGAGCCGATGTAATTTTGTAATGACACACTACATGTTGGAGGGAGTCGATTACATTTTCTAAAGTTTTTAAATTTTAGTGACTAATATTTAATATTATATATAGAGAGAGAGAGAGAGTCAGGCTAGAATACACTCGAGTGTATTCGGAGCCGAATACACTCAAGTAGTTTTTTATGATTTAATATTTTTTTAAACTCTAATCCATTGATCTTCTTAAACATGTTGTGAATAGCTCATACGCAAAATTTGAGCACATTTGGACATTTATAGGTCATGTTATAAAGATTGCAAAAATAATGCATTTCAAATTACTTTTGCACGTCGATTTTGTTTCCCTGAGATGAGTGATTTACACTTGAGTGTATGAAGGTGAAGATAAATGGTTTACATTTTGCAAAAATAGTATTGATATGCAAACACACTTGAGTGTATTCGTGCGATCTGTACACTCGAGTGTATTTTAGCCTGACTCTCTCTCTCTCTCTCTCTCTATATATATATATATATATATATATATATATATATAGTCAAGGTTATTTAGATTGTCACATACTATAGGTTGGAGAGAGTTCATCGACATTTAATCCAGTTGTTCTCTTTCAATGAGTTGTATGTAAACAATGTTGCATACTAATTGTATATTATTCATCAACAAGCACATGACTAAGAAGGATATGCATCAAATTTTGGGAATGACACATATTAATTGGGGGAAGTTAGGTGATAGTCAATTGAGTTGTTCCCTTTTAGTAACCAGAATTTTGTAATGATGGATTATGTATCATATGTTATCAAGAACATGAAAAAAACACTTCATATTAGTAATCACATGCCATTTTGTTTGTCTGGCATAATTTTTTGTTTAGACATTTTTTCTTTACATATGATGATATAATTAGTCTTGTTAGATTAATCCTATGGAAATACATTATGATGGGGAATTTTCATGTGTGTATGTTTTCTTCTTGATAGAATGTCAGTCCCCCTTTCCTTTATATAGGATAAGAAGGAAGCATATAGACTCCAAAAAAACTCTAATGGGTCAAAACATACTTGGGCCCATAAACAAGTAAATTCATAACCTTAGTTAAATAAGCTCTCTAACACTCCCCATCAAGCTGAAGCTTGGGAGAATCCAAAGTTGACTTGCAAATAGACAGACATAATAAAGAAGAATAACAAAAGATAGACCTAGTACATAGAAGCATGTTTCTCCCCCTCAAAGTTCCAATAAATAACTCAAACACTCATATACTCAAATACTCCCCCTCAAGCAGATAATCCCAAAAGTCGATAAGCAGGCATGTAGCTGGAGCTTCTTCATTAGTGTGAAGTGGCATATGGAGCATAACTGAATAGCAACATGTAGACATCATGATCTTCATATCAATCTCTATCATCATGAAATAGACTAGAAATTCTTGGAATTCAAGAAGCAATAGTCAATGTGCATACAAGGCATGGACAAGAAAAGAGTCAGCATGTACAAGACACAGACAAGCTAGAGAGTGATGGCACATAGCAGCAGAAAATAGATGATGTAGTTGGATAGAAGACCAGTGCATGAAGTATCAATCAAATAAAGGACTCTAAGATCAACTATACATGAAAATCAATCACTAACAAAAATCTCCATCATCTTCTCTCATCATATAATTTCCATCACAAATGTCACAGTCCAAAGAGTGATGGTTCATAGTAGTAGAAGTGGGTGACATGTGCATGACACAGATAAAGAGTCAATGTGCAAATAGAACACGAACAAGTAGAAATTAAACATTAAAATAAAGCATAGATGGTAGAGAGCACAATGAAGAAAACAAAATGTGTTGAGCATAGCACAAGTAAATAGAATGACACTTCCAGATAGAAAATTAGTCACCATATAACACAAGTAAATTAGATAACTTCTTAGAAACAGTTGAAATGGTGATGCATTATGTTTTTAAAGCTCTTCATAAGGTAAACATATCAAAAATAGAAGCAAAAGGATTCACATAGCAATAAAAGCAACATCACATAGAAGCAATAGAAGTAACATAAAGATCCATAAAGATATAGAGAAACATAACTAAAATCTTCTTCTTCTTTCCTCCATCTCACTCATACCTCTATTCATCATTCTCTATTCTTCCCCTTATGCCATCCACAAAAAATTTAAGAGAGTGGTTAGGGTGGAAAGTCAAAAGCAATGGTAGAGATAGTGTATATGTAGGTAAATTTTAGAGAAGATAATCTATAACTCGAGTCAATGTGCAATATGACCTTATTACTTAGATCTAGGTAGAAAAATATTTGGATTTTAGTGATACCCTAGAAGGGAGATTTTTTTTGCCATTAGGCCAACAAATCAAGGGGTGTGGGGGTGAAGCCCTGCAATATGCATTAGAGAGAAAATCAGATCTGGTTAAGGATCTGATTATTTGATAGGCACAATATGTATATAATGTACTACAAGCATTGAGGAGGTATGAAATATGTATGTAGGGAAATAAAGGGTGGGGGAGATATATATAAAATTGCTAGAAAACAAAGATAAGTGTACCTAGTAAGAATAAAGATAGGGACTCTCCATATATTGAAGCATCTGCCATATAATAGAATAGTCGTAGATGATGTAGCACACCAAGATGTTGAATAGTAGGTGTCATGTTGTGTTATTGAGGAGACATGGCGTGTCACATAGAACGCCATTTCCAATAGAAAGCAGGTGAGACACTATATCAGTTGATAAATCTCAGGGCAGAAGCAAGTCAGATTGTAGGTGACACGTCATGTCACTGGGTAGATTTTTCAAATGAAGAAAATTCTTCCTACACACTGTGTCAAGCAGTGATGCACCATATTAGCAGAACAATTGAAGCACAAAAACCCAAGACTGCAATAAAGGGGTGGAAAATCCCTTCGGGATCTCCACCATCAAGATAGGGATGTTATGTCCCCAATATCAGTAGAACAATTAGGTCTCTAACCGAGATTTAGAATTAGATCTCAATGTTGGTGGTGTCATGGATGATAAAGGCATTGCAGATAACGACAATGTAGATCAGTACGGGTGTATATAATAGCAGTGTAGATCTATAGCGATGTAGATTATGGCAACATATAGGATAGCGAAAACTTCTCTAAAAGCAAAATATAATGGTAGTGTCCTGGAGGGCCCATATAGATATAATAGCAACAAGTTCAAAATGAACTAGTTTGATTTTAATGGAGACGCACCATGGAGATGGCTACTAGAAGAAGTAGGGGTAGTAAATCCCTATGGGAAACTAAGAAACATGTAACATCCTAGGATTTGAGGCCTCGAATAAACTGATCTTTAAAGGAATGATTGGACTACCCATATCACCAAGGTGCACCTCCTTTTCAAGGAGCCCATCATTAAAAACTCTAAAGTTAAGCTTGCCTAGATTGGATTAGTAAGAAGATGGGAGACCATTCAGGAAGTTGACCTGGCCTTGTGCGTGAGTGGGGACAAAGTGTACAGGTAAGGCTAGTGGTGGTCTATGGGGCCAGTCGTCATTCCTGAAACTCTACTAGAGCCTTAGGCAGTGGGATTGGGCTTTATAAATCGTATCAGAGTCATAACCCCTCTAGTAGGTGGGGCCTGTATGGGATGTGTCATTCCAGTCTTAAGTCGTGTGGTCCAATCATGTTGGAAAGGACTATACATGGTGATGTAGCTACCCTTGCATTGGTAGTCATGATCAGGATCAGGGTGTCCATGAGCCATTTGGGTCTACACTAATAGGGACGGATTATGAGGCCATATAGTTGAGTCTTGATGAGGAAATCAAGAGTCTAAGTGGGGGAGATTGTAACATCCCAGGATTTGAGGTCTCGGATAAAATGATCTTGAAAGGAATGATTGGACTACCTGTATCACCGAGGTGCACCTCCTTTTCAGGAAACCCATCACTAAGAACTCCAAAGTTAAACATGCTTAGCTTGGAGTAGTACTAGGATGGATGAATAATTAAGAAGGTGATCTTCACTTGTTCATGAGTGAGGAAAATTGCACAGTTAAGCCTAGTGGTGGTCTATGGGTCCGTTCATCATTCCTAAAACTCTACTAGAGCCTTGGGTAGTGGGATCGAGCGTTACAAATGGTATTAGATCCATAACCCCTCCTATAGGTGGGGCCTAATGGGCAGGCGACATGCCAATCTTGAGTCATGCGGTCTTGGCATGTTGGAAAGGATTATTCACAATGTTGTATCCACCCTTGCACTGGTAGCCATGATCACGAGTTGGGAGTCCATGAGCCATTTGGTCTGCACTAAAATGAGGAAGGATTATGAGGTCATATAGTTGAGTCTTGATGAGGACGTCAACAGTCTAAGTGGGAGAGATTGTAACATCCCATGATTTGAGTCCTTAGATAAAATGATCTTAAAAGGAATGATTTGACTACCCATATCACCTAGGTTCACCTCCTTTTTAGGGAGCACATCACCCCAAACTCCAATGTTAAGCATGCTTAGATTGGAGTAGTATGTACTAGGATGGGTGACTAATTGAGAAGTTAATCCAGACTAATGTGTGAGTGAGGACAAAGCTCATAGTTAATGCTAGTTGTGGTCTGTGGAGCCATTTGTCAATCCTGAAACTCTACTAGAGCCTTGGGCAATGGACCCAGATGTTACACAACATCTAGTGGAGGTAACCGCCTGCAATGAGAGGCTTCTCTCCTTTTCTCTCTCTCTCTCTCTCTCTCTCTCTCTCTCTTAGGTTTATAGGTGGCACAAGAAAGCATGCTCTAATACCATGTAGAAAGATGATATGATAGGGAATTCCCATGTGCGTATATTTTTTCCTCTTGATAGAAGGGCACTTCCCCTTCCTATATATAGGATAAAGGGGGTGTATTAACTCAAGACAAACCATAATGGGCCAAAACACACTTGGGCGCATAAACAAATAGACTCATATAACTTAACTAAATCAACCCTCTAACAAAAGTAATTATACATCATGTGTCTTTTGCCAGTACCTATAATGAAAGGCAATCGCCTTCCAATTTTTGAGCTACTTCAGGTTGGCATTTTTTGTTTCAATTTTACCCACTAGTTGTTTTGTATTTTTTCCAATTCACTATTAAATTAATTTTTTTCATATTAAATAAGGAAAATAAAGTCGTATAAAAGTTTGTGTTATAGGTTGTGTATTTATCTGTTCAGCGTATACATGTGTTCCAACAACTTGATTGTATGCTCATTATTTTAGTCCATTTGTGTGTTTCAACAAACTGTATGCATGTTAATATTCCCATTTGTCTATGTGTTTGACACTATAATACAAATCATAGTGCGATGAAACAATTATTTTAGGTTTAGAGGGAGTTTCAGCAAACTATTTGTGTGCTCATTACTACAATTTGTATGTTTGTTTAAACATTGTGTGTGAGTGTTGCTTGGTCTAGTCTATCTATCTATTTAAAGGTTGAAGAGAGTCTATTAATTAAATTACTTTCTCTTTATGGGTATTTTATAAATTGGTATACACTAATGGAAGTCACCTACCTATTTTCGAGCTACTTCAGCTTGCCTCTTTTTTTTTGCAATATTACCTACTAGTTGGTTTTGTAGTTTTTTTCTTAAATGAACTTTTGTTGTCGTGTCAAATAAGGAGAATAAAGTTGTATGAAGGTTCAAGTTTTGAGTTGTGCGTTCATTGGTTCAGCTTATGAGTGTGTTCCGACAAGTTGACTGTATGCTCATTATTTTAGTCTATTTGTTTGTTCTAATAGATTGTTGGCATGCTAATATGTCCATTTTTTGTGCATTTGACATTGTAGAACTAATCACAGCTTGAAGAAATAATTATTTCAATTTTAGAGATACTTTCAGAAAATTGTCTACTCATTATTATAGCTTGTTTGCGTGTTTAAATGCTATGTCTGAGTGTTACTTTGTTTAGTCTATCTATCTATTTAAAGGTTGGAGGGATTCAATTGGTTGTTAATCAAGTTACTCTCTCTTTGTGGGTTGTATATAAATCAGTATATATTGATTTATTCATTTGAATTTATAATTTATAATGGCACACAGGTTGGAGGGAGTCAAATGGTTGTTAACCAATATATGTGTGCTTGTTACACAACTTATATATATACTCATAAGTCTAATAACTATATGTTCTAATAGTATATCTACGTGCTAAAAAATCCAGTCTATCTCTATGTTTTAGGCTGTGTTTGGTACGTGGTGAAAAAAAATGATGGTGATGGAGATGGAGACGGTGATGAGGAAGGGGATGGTGATAGTAATGGGGAAATTATTGAAATGTGTTGTTTGGTAATATGTGTTTGGTGATAGGAAAAGGGATGGTGAAAAACATAGAAAATATTATTTGTTACATGGTTATAGGGATATGGAGGGAAAATTATTTATAAAAAGCACCCTACACAAGTTTTGAATCATATTTATGAGAATATTTTTTTGCTCATTTGTCTAAATAAGTAATGGAGTCTTGAAAGAAACTTCTTTCACCATGATTCACCATGCTTTTCCATAGAGACAAAAAACAAACCAAAATTCACCACGGATTCACCATCATTCCCTATCACCATGGCAAACAAACAACATTTTTGTTTCACTATCATTCCCTATCACCACGACTCACCATGTAACAAATTGCAGCCTTAAATTTGAAAGGAGTCAGCTCTCTATAAATCAAGCTACTCACTTTTATTTAGTTCCATATATGACACTGGAGTACTAATCATGAGTCTGATAGAAAAATAATTCAAAAGAAGTTTAACATTCTGTAACATGCTATTTTGCCTAAGACTTTGAATGTTAAATTTTATTCAAATTGGCTATTTGCGTAGTTTTGTTCATCTTCCTATTCCGTCAAAAGATGTGTTTATACTTTTTTCACGACTATTCAAACATGACAAATCAATAATATTTTTTTTATTTCTCAATTATTTTTCCACCCATGATTAACCATGTAACAAACACATTAAGATCTGCTCTAACTCTATATAGATACGGAACACCTTTTATATGGAGGCTGGGAAGCCCAACCTCAGTGCTTGCCACAGAGGGTTGGTCTGGTCATGGACGCCATGGTTCAGACCCCAACTCGCAGCCTCTGCCTTGTTAAAAACTTCCGGGAACGTAAGTTGTTATAACTCATCTATTTTACAGACAGTCAAAACGAAGCCCCGCTCTCCGTCAACTCATATGGACTCCTAGTTGCTGTTTGATAGCAATATTTTCAGAACCGAACCGGTGGTCGGACCGGTACTAACTCAGACCGGATTGAGTCGGGTTCAACCGGAGTGGTTGAACCGGTTGGACCGGAAATGATGTCAGCATGACATAAAAAAATATTTGAACCGAAAAAACCGAACCGGTCACCATGATAAAAGACAATTAGCGGTCGGACCGGTCAAACCGGTTGATCTGCACAAGTTTTATATATATATATATATATATATATATATATATATATATATATATGTATATAGTTTGTGTATATATACACATATATATATATTTATATATATACATTGTATATATATGTATATATATATATAAATATATGTGTATACATATATATATATTGTTGTGTAAATATATACATTCATACATATATATAAATATATATATTTGAATATATATACATTATATATATGTATGTATATAAATATATATTTATACATATATATTATTATGTAGATGTACACATACATTCACACATACATGCATATATACAAATATACTTATATTTGTACATATATACATATATATATATGCATTCTACCTTATATGTATATTTTCTATATAAATAAATATATATATATATATATATATATATGTATACATATATATTATTATGTAGATGTACACATACATTTACACATACATATATATATGTATATATATATGCATATATACAAATATACTTATATTTGTACGTGTATATATATATATATATATATATATGCATTTTACCTTATATGTATATTTTCTTTATAAATAAATACATACATACATATATATACCGTATGTATATACATATATGTAAATTCCTGTATGTATTCTACCTTTTGTTTTTTTCTTCTCTTTGAACCACTGGTTCAATCCGGTTCGGTCTGACCGGCTGGTTGGACCGGTTGGACCGTATTTCTGACCGATTGGACCGGAAAAAGGCACATTACCGGTTTTTAAGCTTCCGAACCGGTCAGCTACCGGTTCACCGGTCTGACCGGTCGGACCGGCCGGTCCGGTTCGGTTTTAAAAACACTGTTTGATAGACGTTCCTAGGGGTAGTTCTCCGTACCGTCTCCTCTATTGGAACTCCAGGGGCTCGTCGGCGCGAGCGAGAAAGTCCCTGTAGTCGACGGGGACGGCGTCGGGCTCTCCGGCAGACCTGAACGCTCGGCAAACGGCGGCAAGCCGGCAGGTGTCTCGCGCGCGGGGTGGTGAAGGACAGCATGTGGGAGATACAGTACTCCTGCGGGAGACTCCCCAATTCTTCCCCCATTGAGTCCGGAGCAAAACCCCCTAAGATGACAGCTCTCCGTCTCCTCTGATGTCTTTCTTCGACAAATCTCGCAGAAGAGAGAAGGAAAGGTGGAAATTAGGGTGACAGCGTGCCGTTGTCTATGCTTCCTGCTAGATATGCCCTCATGACCTCGTCTGTGCGATTCGTACTTCTGGAACGGCACCGTGTGCGGAAAAAGGATGAGAAAGCGGGATGAAGATGGCCCTACTATACGATTTCGATTAGGATTTCCAAAATCGGCCGTGATTGGCGATGTTCCTAATTCTATTATAGCATTCGTGACCGGATAGTGGTCAGTTCTAGTAGGTTTATGGTTACAGGGTCGTTCGGCCCACATCCTTTAGATTACATTGGTATTCTCTAGTAGTTACGATGGATGGCGGGGTACTTCATTACGAAATTAAATAGGATTGAAAAGCCGGAGTTCGAGTACCGTAAGGAATTGGAAGGGCGATTGGGGAAAAGTTATAAAAGGCCGAGGGTCGGGCAGAGGGCGCAACAGAATTCACAGCCTTTTGCGCCGAAGAGAAGCTTCTAACCTACCCGCCGAAGCAGTCTTCTTCTTCCACATTCTTTTTCTCCACCGCGCCGCGGGCAGTAAAGAACAAGGGCTCGATCAGGATGAGGATCACGATCAAGGGTGGCGTGTGGAAGAACACGGAGGACGAGATCCTCAAGGCGGCAGTGATGAAATACGGGAAGAACCAATGGTCACGGATCTCGTCACTTCTGGTCAGGAAGTCTGCCAAGCAGTGCAAGGCACGGTGGTACGAGTATCTGGACCCTTCCATCAAGAAGACCGAGTGGACGCGGGTAGAGGACGAGAAGTTACTCCACTTGGCAGGGCGGACGACGCCCGCTCAATGGAGGACGACCGCACCGATCGTAGGGCGCACGGCGTCGCAGTGCATAGAGCGGTACGAGAAGCTACTCGACGCCGCCTGTGCCAAGGAGGAGAACTACGAAGCCGATGAGGACGATCACGATCATAACGACCCTAGAAAGCTGCGACCTGGGGAGATTGATCCGAACCCGGAGTCCAGACCTGCTCGTCCTGATCCGGTTGATATGGACGCAGATGAGAGGGAGATGCTCTCGGAGGCGCGTGGTAGATTGGCGAACACGAAGGGTAAGAAGGCTAGGAGGAAGACTAGACTGAAGATGTTGGAAGAAGCCAGGAGGCTCGCGTCCTTGCAGAAAAAGAGGGAACTTAGAGCTTCTTTTGGGGTTGAATCCACCAGATCGAGGAGGAAACGGAAGGGGATTGACTATAATGCTGTGATTCCTTTCGAGAAGAGACCCCCTCCTGGGTTTTATGACATCGTAGATGAAGATAGAGATAAATGTGGTGTGGAACGGCAGCCCAAGTTTCCAACATCTATCGATGAACTAGAAGGGAAAACAAGAGCCGACGTAGAAGCGCAACTCAGAAAGCAGGACATTGCCAGGAACGGAATTGGTAGAAGACGGGCCGCCCCATGGGCAATCACGCACACAAAAGAACTAAATAACCGTGAAACCGGTATTAGAATGAAGAGGGCAAAGCTGATGCTGCCACTACCGCATGTTTTAGAGGAGATTGCCAAGATGGGTGCCCGTGCCAATGATTTGTTTTCACAGGAGGATGACCTCGTTCAAGGCAGGAGCACGACGGCTACTTGTTTTCTGCTTCCAAATTACTCTCCCCAAACACTACAATCTGGTATGACTCCTTTCAGTGAACTCGAAGGGAAAAGAAATGGAATTCGTCGAAGACGGGCCGCCTCATGGGCAATCACGCACACAAACCCTAAAACCGGTATTAGAATGAAGAGGGCAAAGCTAATGCTGCCACTACCGCATGTTTCAAACCTCGAATTAGAGGAGATTGCTAAGATGGGCGCCCGTGCCAATGATTTGTTTTCCTTCGTTCAAGGCACGAGCACGACGGCTACTTGTTTTCTGCTTCCAAATTACTCCCCCCAAACACTACAATCTGGTATGACTCCATTCAGTGAGCGAGTCAAAGACGCCGTTACAGCAGCGGAGGTTGCGAAACTGAGACGGTCAAACACACCTCGTGAAGAAGGATATACCTCATCTAGAACGACACCTAGAAGAACACCATACAGAGATGAGCTTGACATCAATGTTGGCGTGGATGTGCAAGATGGTCCACAGCTTGAACTCATGATTGAACCAGAAATTATGCAAGACTTGCGTTTTCGCTTGGCTAATCTCTAATAAGACCAAGCTACAAATCATCAAAACAGAATCCAGAATATGAGAAAATAGAATCGGCCACGACTCCACAACTTGGGAACAGATGGGAGCAGTAGCAAGGTCGTCCTAGAGAATAGGATCATTATTTAACAAACATGTAAAATATCTGAGAGTGCTGCCTACATGTGCAGCCACATCCAAAATCCATTGTACAGCAGTATAATGCATCGAGATTTCTCGAGACTAAACACATCGTGTAGGTGTATTTCCTTTAGTCTCCCACTGCCCAAGCACCAATATAAGATTGTCCTTGAGCCCAGTGGCGGATTCAGGGGGGTCAAGCAGGGGAACATGCCCCCCCTCATTTTTTGGATTTTATAAAGATATATATAATATATATTTAACATGGTATCATAATAAATATTAATTTTTCAACGTTATATACAACACACACTTATACATATACTAACATATTTTATAGACATTTAAAGACACATAATATCATTACAAATTGGTATAAGTAACAAAATACAAATAGAAACACACAAAAATAAGACAAATTTCATATAAACATTGAAGTTTTCTTACTTTCATAAATAAATCTTCATATTATGAATTTATATTAATTCTAATAAACATATTAATAGTTATATCACAAATAAATACATTAATGTCAATTTATTGACTATAAATGTAACCATATATATTGATTAAATAAACAAGCTCACATTAATAGTTATTGATATACTTTATTAGAATGTCAAAATTCTTATATCATAAATATATTAATAATTAAATATATAACAAGTATAGTTAGTACTTATTTATATGTGTGTATAGTTGTGTGTTTTGATAATGTAGGATGATTTTTCTCTAATTCATATATAATACATGCTAAAATAGATAAATTATTACTCAATACTAATAGTTTCTTTTAGTTTATGGCATCACGATAGATAACTAATAATTTTGTTAAATACATGTTTTTATAATTTTTGGAACATCAAATGTATTTGATAAAATGATGACACGACATATGTTATTATATGAAAAATCCTTAAAAATATAAATATAAAATAATACAAAAAGACTAGAGAATTATTTCATATTATTTATTTTTATGATATTACTATAAATTACATGTTATTTTTCATTGTTACATTACCTATATTTTACATGTCTTGAATCTTTATCATTAATATCTCACTTATTTAAATATTTTGTTTTTTAGTAGATTGACTATCCAGTCATACTTCTATATATAATTTTATGCAAATGTTGTTTCTCTAAATTACACATATTATTTTTATTATAATGTAAAGAATAATGTATATGGTATTTTATTTATTTTCGTCATTAGATAGAAATGGCTATATAAATTGATTCAATAATTAATAAATTTTTCATAACATGTATTTAATTTTAGATAAAAACAATGAGTAAGTTAATGTCATTATGCGTATATTATTTGTCTTAAATTTATTATATTTCTTATCTCTGAACTTATGTAATATAATAGTTACTTGGTATCAGTTTATACTTCAATTTATTAAATTCTATATTAATGTTACTTTTTTACTACTAGACTTGTCAAAATCATCGCATATGAAAGCATTTGTAAGATCTTATAAAATAAATAATAGTCCATAAATAATGTTGAACATAAAATACATGTAATTTTGTTAAGAAGACAATCACGAAAAACTAATTTAAAGAAGTGGTGGTCAGATACAAAAAAAGTTATATATTTTCTATGTTAGTTGTTGTGGTTTAGAATGCATTCAAATATGTGTAGAATCTTTTAAGATACATTATCTTAGATAATAATATATATAGATATATGAGTATTCTAATTGTAGATGGAAATTAGGTAGCCTACAAAGTAGGGAGTTATATCCTCATTTTTTTGTTGTCGATGTAAGATCCATTGATTATCTTATCTAAGTTAGGATAAAGAGGTTAATAATAAGTCTTTGAGACAAGTAGACGCTCTCATTGTCTCATGGTTATAATTAAAGACATATTTCACTTTTGATGTAAATAAAAAATATTAATTTAATATGAACTTTCAATTCCACTTCATGTGTGGCCCCTTCATTACGGGGCTGGCTCCGATACTGCTTGAGCCCATTCCTGAAGAAGACGACTTAGCTGAAGAGCAAGTGGAAGATGACATGTCTGATAATATGTTAACTGGGGGAGGTGAAGACAGGAGTGGAATTGTTCAGCCAACATTAATTGTTTGAGCAGGCTGATGAGATGATAAAACAACAGCTTCTGTCATCTTTGCAGTGTTCAGTAGATGAACATTTTGATCAAGGCGAGCTGAAAGAGGCTGATTCTTTGATAAAGGAGGAAGTAGATTCTCTTCGTATTGCCATGGGACTTGAAGTGGAGTCTCTTGACGATTTTCTTCAGTGACTGGGAAGCGTGCCAAGATCATACATATGGTCTAGCCGGTGTTTCTGCTCATAGTGAGAAACTAGAGGCTCTAAAGCATGATTTTGAGATTCTTAAAACAAGGCTGGATGTGGAAACAAAGAAGGCCACCAAAACTGAACAGAAGGCAAAGATTCTTACTCGTGGATACCAGTCGCTTTCTACAAAAGTGTGGTCAGCCTTTAAACAGATGGACACTGCTGGAACTGAATTAGAATGCTTTGAAGCCCAACAAAGGCGTGAGTAAATGACTGTTTCGAGAAAAGTGGAAAACTTAATTGATGAGGTTAATAAGCAGAAAGAATTTGAAAGGGCTCTCCAAAGAAGGTATGGGGATCTGTTGATTGGATTAGAGAGCATACAGAAGGGCTTGTAGAAGCGCGTTTTGTTGGACAGACAAAAGAGGGAAGAAAATCGAGCTAAAAGAGAACCAGTGTAATGTTGCAGGACTCATTATTTCTCGTAGTATATCTAGAGCGATTTGAAATACTAGAAGATGTGATTCTTTTGAACGTCTTACGATTAGTAACATAGTTCCTGATGTGTATTCCAGTTTTCTTTTTGTAGATAAGGGGATGGAAAAAGGCCATTGATTGGAATGGTATTTCTGTAAATATCATTTTCCTTAGTGTTATAAAGAGATTCAGTAATAACTCATTAGTCATTATGCTTCTCATGCTTATCCCTTAGATCTTGAAGTGAAACAACGTATCAGTTCCAACAAGCTCTTCATGGCCAAAGAAAGTCAGGAAGAAGCTGTTTCTCTTCACATGGTACTTTGTGGAATAGCGTAGAGCAAACTACCAAAGAAAGTCAGGAATAAGCTGTTTCTCTTCACATGGTACTCTGGAATAGCGTAGAGCAAAATAATCATCTGTTACATTTTTTGGTTCTTTTCCCTATAACATTTTTGGTCCGAGCATCGTAAAATCCGATGGTCGTGTCCCCCCCTCCCCCAATGTCCATTACTCCAAGCCACCAGCAGCACTTGGTATTTTAGTAAAGCAAGCAGCAAGGCTGCGTGGGCCTGTAGTAATCGTGCAAGGTTTCTATTATTGCAGTAATATGCCCATGTAGAAAGACGAAATCTGGTTAAATTGTTCCCACTACATGGGGTTATAATGGGTAGGATAGTGTTGTTATATCAATTCTATATATATACAGGTGTGGGTAGGAGTATATATTAGCTTAAATACAATGTTGTGCGTAAAGTGTCGCACTATCAACGAAATCAACAACGTATTGAGTTGTTGTTTCCAAACATTTTAGGTGCAGGTGTCAGACTTATTATTTTAGGGTAAATTTTAGAAGTCATAGCACTAATATAAATGAATGTATTTATTGTAAAAACATCCAAAACAGCTAAGAAACTATATAGTGCAGCGGTTCAGACTTAATGCTTTAGGGCAAATTTTTGAAGTCATAACACTAATATACTTAAACGTGTTGTTTTTCAAAACACTTGTAACAGTTTATAAACCATAATGTAATGCACTATGAACAAAGACTAGATAAGAGTATATCATCCATTAAACTAATTAGGGTATTATAATAAAACATGCATTTTGTATGCATATCTGTATATATGCTTATATACTACGGAAATATTGGTATGCAGGTAACGGCATGCGCCTATCCAGTAATGCATCTATCAGGACAAATATGCAGGTTTGCATTTCTACAAATATTTACAATGACGGGCTATGAAGACTACATAGGTCTGTGGCATGTGGGTATTTTGCACCCAATTTTAACCTTACCACTAGGAAGCCAAGGGTATAATCAAGTAGAGTGTTGGATCATTCTCCTATGTTTGCCCGCATCCTCAACAAGAGTAAATCTGTGTCAAATGATGTTTTTCCAAAACCATGAGCTTGATGCATCAGTCTCAATAATGAAAGACTCTTATTGTGGATAAAGAAAACACTAAAAATAACTCCTAAACATGCAACTGAAAAAGACACATTCGGAATGATGTTTCCTCTGAAAATGTAATATTCCAAATTAATCACAGCCAAGCCTTCTATACTTTATCATTTGGAACCATCTCATTCCATCCAGATTGAACTTGACTTTGAAGAGCAAGCTTTCTCTACACTACAGGTGATGTCATCATGTGCAGAATGCCCCAAATGCTTAGATATTATTTTATGAAGATGGGTCAAGTTTGAACATGAGGACGACTGAATGATTAGAAATCTTCTCAAACTATTATATATCTTATTGTCGAAATTACGGTTCTAGTTTTGTAACCATTTCACAACATGGTAAAGTAGCTCCTAGATGGAGGACTGCCTCTGCTTTATAGTGTAATAATGGCTATAATCTTAAGTTATATATCCATAACTTAATATGTTTTGCCTAGGTGTATATGTTTGCATTATGTTTATTAATAGTAAAGCTCGCTTGGAGTGAGCAAATAACAGTAATCATGCCTAAATATACAACATTGTTCTTTCAATGCCAACCTAAACCCTTGTTGCAACATTTTGATAGTATGTATACAACTTAGATTGATATAATGTGTCACATTGTGATATGGGACTAGCTTAAGTATATGATATATAATATGTAATAACGAACTAAAAAAATGACTAGATGATATAGAATTAGAATATAAAACCATAATGGTTAATAACATAACGAGGAATAATCACTCCCAAGTTCAGTATTTAAAATCACCATATGGTTTAATTATATTAGAAATTATGCTAATATGCTTTAATTATTAGAAGCAATTTATACAGCAAAATCATATCCTAGGACTTAGATAACAACGGTCAAATATAATTGTATTTAATATTTAGTGAACTAAGAACATGAAGAAATAATATAGTAGATAGAGTAAATGTCTCATGTAATAACACTAGTATTATTGATAGAGTCAAAGACACTGTTATGGTGGGCGCCATAAGGATTGCAAATTTGAGAGTCAAAGGCACCTCTTCGTTTCTGGGAGGAGAGACAAACCCATAGTTGTTGCACCATAATTATGAAATTGGGTCAAAGTACCTTGACCAACACAAGGTTGCTTAAGTCGTAAGCATGCTTAACTCCCAAGCATGCTTGATCCCCAAGTATGCTTAGTTCCAAATTTGTAAGGGTCCCCTCACCTAGATATAAGATGGGGCTTCAATAATAAAAATACAATACACTTTCTTTTATTGTTCTCAACATGGTATCAGAGCCTTAGTGCCTACACAACAGGATAGGGAGAGGCATCGTCGTCGTCTGTCTTCTTCAAGCCAGCCACCTTCTTCTTCAAGCCAACCACCCTCCTCTCACTCCAAGTTGGCATGTTCCCTCCCCCCCCCCTCTTGTTTTTTTTTCTCATGTGAGGGGTTATGGTTAGTGCCTAATCATAACTGCATCTCCCTGTTCTTCTCCTTATGATCAGGCATTGATCATTTGGTCCTCCCTTGAAGAAAACCACAATGCTCCATCATGCCAATAAACTAGAAACAAGTGACTCTACTGGGAAACCCTCTACCTCAAGCACTCTCATTGGTATCAAAATCAAACTTGAGGGTACCAATTATCTTCTCTAATCAATGGTAGTGTTATGTGGGATCTCATAGGAAGAAGCGCATCCTCATTAGGGATGTGTGTAATCCAATTTTAGAAGATTGGAATGCTGACAACAATTGGGTTGCTTCATCCATGCTTAATAGCATGAAAGAATATCTAGCCATGAAAGTTATGGCATATAGTTCTATGTAGATCATGTGAGAGACGTTGAAGAATTTATACTCTCACACCAACAACATATCACGCTTGTGTAGAGTTCTTGAGGACATTTAAACCTGTTAGAAAGGTAGCATGAATCTGACTGACTACTATGGGAATCTCACAAATTTATGGAATGAACAAGACAGCTATCAACCTCTCATTGCATGTTTACAAAGAACGAAAAAATAGCATCAAGCTATTCACTCAGTACAACATGTGTATGTCTTGGATCTAAGTTTAAGTATGTCAAGGATCAATTATTGACACAAGAAAGCATTCAAACTCCTGAAGAACTCTATGCCCACATTTCTCACATCGATGATCCTATCCCCATAACTAATGTCTGAGCTTTAGCTGCCCCTAGAGGATGTGGCATGGTGGCTGTACTAATACGGGGAGAGGATGAGGTTGTGGGTTTTTGTCAGAGACACGTGGTCATGGTTGTTCCTTTTGTGATCATTGTCACAAGACAAATCATACTTCTATTCGATGTTGGGTGAAATTTGGGTATCATACTTAACATCCCAAGAGTATAATGTCGCTTCCACAGATGTTGATGATTCCTTATATGTGGTTATCACACGTGAAGAATATGATCGACTTTGATATATATCCATCAATACCACATTTGACCCATGTAGTTATCGAACAAACACAGTTGTACATACATGTACTGACATTCATGCTCTTTCCTCTATGACCCAATCTAACTGGATTGTAGATTTTGGTGCTTCCACTCATATAACTAGTAATGCTTCCTTATTTCACACTACAACTCTACTGGTAGAAACCTTTCATGTTATAATTCCAGATGGCTTTATATCTTCTATTACTAGTCTTGGAAGTATTTATCTCTTAATAGTATCTTGCATGCTCCAAACTGTGATCTCAGCTTGTTGTCCATTAGCCAAATAACAAACTCTCTTCATTGTCGTACTCTTTTTTATGATACTTTTTTTATTTTTTAGGATCTCTAGAAGATGAAATAGATTGGTGGATGCTTTGAGAGAGATGGCCTCAACTATCTCCAACCATCCACCACTTATCCTACAGCCTATACTCCCAGTACATCCCTTCAACTTCATTGTCATCTTGGACACCCGGCATGACTATCCTCCGTCACCACTTTCCAATTTTCCATTCTTCTGAGATCCTTGAGTGTGAGGCTTGTCATCTTGTCAAGTATCACATGACCAATTTTCCTCCATGACAAGAGAAACATCCAACAAATCCATTTGATATTGTTCATGCATTTTTGTGGGGAGCATGTCGTGTTAAGAATCATATAAATTTTAAGTATTTTCTTGTTCTTTTTGATGATTTCTCTCGTGTCTCCTTGTTGTTCTTACTTCGCAAAAAATCTGAGACTGCTTCTGTTATTAAAATTTCTTTAATGAAATAAAGACATGATTTTCTTCCTCCAGTAAAGTTTTTGGTAGTGATAATGGTCTTGTGTTTGTTAATAGTGAATTAATAGCCTTCTTTAAGTATGTGGGGATGACTTATCAAACTTCATGTGTAAAACTTTCACAACAAAATGGTGTTTCCAAAAGGAAATTAAGCCATGTGCTTGATGTTGCACATACCCTAATGTTTCAAATGTATGTTTCTTCCTCTTATTAGCCAGATGTCATTCTAACTACTGGTTTCCTTATTAATAGAATCTCATCTTCTATTCTCGAGGGTGGGCTACTCCTTATAGTGTCCTATTTCCAAGAAAGACTCCTTTCAAATTTTACTGAGAGTTTTCGGTTGTATCTGTTAAGTCCACTTGTTTCTACATGACAAGTTGTTCCCTCGGGCTGTAAAGTGTGCTTTTCTTGGTTACTCAAGGACTCAGAAGGAGTATAGATGCATTGATCCTTCAATTCAATGATCATATATTAGTGTGGATGTCACATTTTTTGAAGCAAGCCCTACTTTTCACCCACTCCTATGGATTCCACCACCCATACTATACCAATCCCACATGAGCAATTATCACCCTCTCCAAAACCACCTTCACCACTATCATCACCTATGTCTTCTCCTCCAATTGACCCTGAACCTCTAATAACTATCCCTGAAATGAGCCTCTATCCAGTCTTAGTTGTCTTGTGGAGATCCAAATTAGGTATCATCTTCTGATGTTAATGTTTCCTATTGTTCTCTGTAAGCCACTCACTCCAAGAACATTCCTACTAAATATGCATTGTCTCATTTTATGACTTTTAATCATTTGTCTCCTTCAGCAAAATATTTTTCTCTTTTTATGTACTCCCATCAGCTACCAAAGGATTATCATGAAGCCTTAAAGTGTCCTCCATGGAAGACTGCCATGAATGACGAGATGTATGCACTTCTTTCTCATCAAATATGGGACTTAGTGAAATTACCTCATGATGCATCTTTGGTTGGATGTTGGTGGGTCTACACTTTAAAATACCTACATGATGGAACAGTTGATCACTATATTGTCAAACTTGTAGATAATGGATACACTAAGACATATAGACTATTTTGACACATTCTCACTTGTTTCTCTTCTGAATTATGTTTGTATTCTTCTATCTATTATTGTGCATTCTGATTGGATTATTCATCAGTTGGATTAAAAAGATGTGTTCTTATACAACAACTTAATTGAAGAGGTTTATATGGAGAAACCTCCTTGGTATGTTCCTCATGAGTAGAGTTCTAAAGTTTGCAAACTAAAAAAACTATTTAAGGTCTAAAACAAAGTCCAAAGGTTTGGTTTGAGAAATTAAATAGAGCTATTCAGTAGTTGAGATCCTCTCTCTCTCTCTTTGTCATATCATTTTGTGTTCACTCTACATTCATCTAAGGGACTATAATTTTGATAGTTTATATTGATGACATATGTATATCTAGGGGTGACTCTGCGGGTATCCAACAAGTCAAAGACACCTTACAATAATAGTTTGTCACCAAGGACCTTGGTCCTATTAGTTACCTTTTGGGTATTGAAGTGACACATATCAATTCTGGTATAACTCTCTCGAAAAGGAAGTATGTTCTAGATCTTCTTATAGAAATATGATAAGTTATAAACTAGAAGGAATCCCTATGAATCCACAACTTTCCCTTAGATATTTCGAGAGTCCTGGACTAGATGATGTCACCATTTATAGAGTTATTGTTGGAAATCTTTTATATTTAATAATGATTCATCCAAATATATCCTATGTTGTTGGGTGTCTAAGTCAGTTTGCGCATCAACCTCATGAGGTAAATTGGATAGGTGTATATCAAGTTCTTAGATATCTAAAGGCATCTCTTGGAAAAGGATTACATTATAAAAATCATCAACACTTCAATCTTTGGGGGTATTCATATGGTGATTGTGTTGGTGCTCATGAGGATAGACGACCGACTACAAACTTCTATACGTATGTAGGTGGAAACATTGTCACTTGGAGTAACAAGAAGAAGAATGTGGTATCATCCTCTAATGATGAATCAGTTTATCGAGTTATGACTCATACTGTATGTCAGATCTTCTGGGTGATGTCTTTACTCTCGTAATTTGGCATTTCAATCTCTACGCATGTACTTTCATTGCTAGAAATCCCATCTTCCACAAATGAACTAGACATATTAAGGATGACTGTCATTTTATTAGAGATGTAATTCTTGATGGAAAATTTTCAACTCCTAACATCCCAACATATGATCAATTGGCAGATATATTACAAAATCTCTTACTCAAAGTCATCTTCAAGTGGTTTGTTCCAAGTTGAGATTACATGATATATATGCTCCAACTTGATGGGGAGTATTACAAATATTGATTAGTTAATTATGTAAATGGGTCAAAGTGCCTTGAATAACACCAAATTGCTTACTTAAGCATGCTTAACTCCCAAGCATGCTTGAGACCTAAGCATGCTTGATTCCCAAGCATGCTTAAATTCCAAGTTTGTAAGGGTCTCTTCACCTATATGTAGGGTGGGGCTTTAACAATAAAAATATAGTACACTTTCTTTTATTATTTTCAATAGTATCTAAAATTTAGTGAACTAAGAACATGAAGAAATAATATAGTATATAGATTAAATGTCTCATGTAATCACATTATTATTGTTGATAGATTCAAAGACACTGTTATGGTGGATGCCAGAAAATTGCAAAATTGAGAGAGTCAAAGGCACCTCTTTTTTTCTGGCAGGAGAGACAAGCCCATAGTTGTTGCACCACTCTAATTCTCTAGGTGTCACTCTTCATCCCGTGGTGACTCCTCTAATTAGAACCCCCATATTGGGATGAGATTCCCATTACCCCAGAAGTGGATGTACAAGATGGTCCAAAGCTTTAAATCTGGGGGGAGCAAAAACTAGGCAAAATGTACGTTCTTCCTTGACTAGTCTCCCACTCCCCAAGAATTAATTTTAGATCATTTTTTAGCCCATTCCCAAAGAAGATGAGTTGTTTTGAGACAAAATTGATACAATCATCCCTTACAAAGTTTCAAGTGAGAGGGAAAAAGAATAAACTTGGCAAGAAGAACTTGGAAAGCAGCCACAATTGATCCAATGAGAGTTATCACCCTTTGTTGCTTCATTAGACCATCTTAGAAGTCATCGAAGGTGTTCATTTGTCCAGCAATCGTTGTTTAAGAAGGCTGATGAACTAATAAACCAAGAGCTTCTGGCATTTTTGTAATGCTCAATAGATTGAAATTTTGAAAAAGAAAAGAAAGACATCCAAACGTGTGTCTTGTGTAGTATTTAAAACTTGCATTCCTGAGAGACGGGGTTTTTCTCAATGTGAACTGAAAGATTCCATCCTTTGATAAGTGTGTTAGAGTAATATGTAAGATTGTTTTTCTTTGTGGTCCATGTAGTATATTTATTTGTCTCTAATTAAGTTGATTCAATCATGATTTTTTTTATATGGGAAGTTAGAAAAGAAGGGGTGTGTGACCCTCCACTCACTTTCAAACCCCTAGAGGAGCATAAACTTAAAAGTAGTCAGTCTTTAATTTCTAGATGAAGAGACATTTTGGGTGGTTATTCTCTATCCTTGAGTGAAGGGACACTTAGAATAGTTACTATTTTCCATTAACTTTACGAATAGTTGATCTCTAATCCTTAGGTGAAGAGACACTTAATAACACAATTATGTGGTGGTAACTCTCTACCCATTAGGTAACTAATTGGTGGTTGATCTCTATCCCACCAACCCCCATTGAATAGCAAAAGTAATGTTTTAAGAGGAAAAGTCTTAGGCTTGTTGATGACTTTAATGTTTGTACTCAAAGTTAGTTCAAATTCTATAAACCAAAAGAAAACCATCTGATGTGCATATTTTATATCATCTTTTAGATCACTTTTGGTTGCATTTCTAAATCAATTTCCCCAATAATCACTCTTAATCATTCTAGATTTCTATTTTATTGTTATCTTTACTTGCTCTATGTTTGGATTGTAGGTACAACATTGTGGCATCAAAATGGGGATAAAACACCATCCTGTCATCCACCAAAACATTCCCCAATCATCTAGACATTTAGAAAATCTATGTTGTTGAAACTGACAGTGACACGTCGTGTCCATAAAACAACACACCATGTCTAATTTTAGATAGGTTGTGTCCTAATCCAGAACTTGGATCCATAACTCCTTGAATTGCAACAATATGTCGTGTCTAATTTTAGAAACGTTGTGTCCCATTCCAAAACTTGGATCTAGAACTCCTTGAATTGCATTAACACGTGGTGTGAATCCATACATACCATGCGACTTTCTAGAATTTGGATCATGCTTCAGTTATAGCATCAAACATGGTGTTTTGGCCATCCAACACGTCGTGTCACTTGTATATTTCACTCAAATGTGAACTTAACTATCTCACACTTATATATACAACCCCAATCCGTCTTGGGATAGTTACGACAGACTAATTCAAACCTTTTGGATTAGAACTCAAGTAAAGGAGAGGCAGGAGGAGTTGGAGACATTTTAAGGAAGAAAAGTTGGTTTCTCATGAGGGAAACTTCTACTTCTTCCTTCTTCTCCAACAATTGCAGCATGGATCTCTGCCATTCTCTTCTCTCCACTCCAGTGTGAAGATTTCTAGAGAGTTTCCAACAGCAAGGATGAATTTTTGACTCCTTGATCGGAGTTCCAAGTCTATATTACTAATTCCACAGACATCCAAGTTTACTTCCATCTATTATGATGTCTAGCCTTGTTCTCTACTGCTTGTATCTACTTTCTACATCCATGGATGAGTAGATCTCCTTTTCTTGGGCATGAAGGAGTAACTCCCATGTCATAACTCTATTGAACACAAATGCCATACATAATACTAATTGTTTCACTGTTCTAAATTTCATCAGTGTTGATTTCTTCTTACATGCTTTGCTGGCCACTTTGTGTGTATGATTTATTCTCTTTGTATAATCTATGAAGATTTTCATAGGAGTAAGGAGATGTACCTTAGCTGCACTTCCTTGACCATGGGAGTGGCTAGGATGTGTTGGGGTTTATAGTCTGAATATGAGTATATTTGACAAGAGTGGTATACAAAGTTAGGATTGTTCTACACTACCGAGAGGTGGGTGTAGGATACAAACCTCCCTTGTGTTATTTCTAGTATTCTTGATCTTTATTGTTCTTCAAGATATGATGTGGATGTGAAACCCTATCCTCAAGAATTCCTAATGTAATTTGATCCTTAATACAAGTGATTTCTATTTTAGTTTATTTTCTTCTAAATTTCTTAGTTCACATAATAAAACTTCTTTTGTTAAAAAGATCTAGATTGTTGAAGTTCATCACTCTTGTGCCTAACAATACCTTGCTCCTCTGACGACTTCGATAATACTACACGCAGTTGTATACTTGCACGATAGTGTTGGAGTTCATAAATGTAAGACTTGTGCATTGAGCTAACACCATCCCAACTCAAAGTTCTACCCTTAGTTAACTAACTGGTGGTTGATCTGTATCCCATTATTGATGTTATTTCCTAAACAGTGGTATAGAAGAGGCTATAAAAGTAGGAGAGCTTGGATGGAGAAAGAGTTGTCAGAATCATTATTATTTTTCATCAGTAAATTTATTGGATCTTCTTTTATGGGCCCTCTGACCCCACTTGATATTTTATGGATGTTTTCATCCCTCATATATTGAATTAAAATTGTTTATTCTTTTGTGCATCATGTGGTGACTACTAGTATAATTTGATATAAGTGATTTTATGTGCATGTGTATCTTGATACACTTGACAATGTAGATCTGATAATTCTTGCATGTGAGATCACTAGAGTAGATGTGTATCATGTCCTTCTTAGAGAAGATGTGTATATGTTCCTACTTACTCCATAAAAGAAGGAAACTAGATTATCAAAAACCCTAAGTTACACTAAATAAGTTAAGTCTAACTAATAAAACAAGACAACTAATTAAGATAAAGAGAAACTACAACTAAGTTACACTAATGAAGTAAGTTAAGCACTAGAGCAATTAATGGCCTAGACTACAACTAACTAGCAAGATTAAAACTATCAAGCTCAAAAGAGCACTAACTACTCAAGAAAAACCTAACTAGTAAGAACTAGGCAATTAATTAAGGAGAAATTGAAATCAAGCAACTAACTAGCATGAGCAAGCTAAGTTAACTAGATGGGTTTTAGCAATGGTAAAGATAGGTCGGTTGTTTGTGAATGACACTAGGATTCCAATTGGGGGAAGATAGAACAAGCAAGCTTAATCATTCATTCTAGATTGCTAGACCAAACAACTAGTCAAATGCCAAGAAATCACCCTACACTATTAGTTAGCCTAAGGCATATGTGAGTTTTCACTAGGATTTGACTAATCTAGGTTTCTATCATAGGATTGGTTAGTGTAATTGGGAGCCAAAGGTAGAATTGAGGAAGAGGTGAGGGTATTTCACCCCACATTACTCACCACCTAGCTTTTAGCAAACTCCTAGGCAATTACACCAATCAACCCTATACTAGCTACTTAGATCACACACCTAGGAGTAGGAGAAGGACTATATGTAGGGGAAGATGGGGGTGCTAGATAGGGATCCACTAGTTGGACCTAGGAGCAACTCCCAAAATAGCCCCACATATGCTATCTTCTCCTAGACTTAGGTGGCTTCAAGCACACAATCACAAGCAATTCATATATTTGGATGAAAACCACAAGTAGAGGCATGGGAAATGAGATATAAATAGAAAGAAGCCATCATAAAATGAAATCATAAAGTTTGCAAATTGTCTTCCCCCAACATGGTATTAAAGTATCATTTTTACCCCAAACTGTCCACCACAAGAGGCTTAGTTGTTCATAACTAAACAAAAGATCAAAAAGGAGAGAAGAAAGAGGTAGAAGATTATCGTAGCTCCTGGAAAACCCTTCTCATTCACCTCCTAGCTATTATAGAAGAAAACACCTCCCTCCAAAGATGGAAATGACATGAGAATATAGGGGATGGAAATCATAGAAAACTAAAGTTTTGGGTGTAAATGAGGTGGAAATGGAAGGTGGGAGGTAGGTGAATCTTTTGAATTTAAGGAAGGTGTCAATCAATGCTAAGAGGTAGGTAAGGAGTGGGCAACCTCATGTTTTGGCCGCCACCTTGGTTTATATAGGTGGTGGGGAAGTACTAGGATACGTGGGGGTAAAGCTGGAAAAGAAATGGAGAAAATGGCTAGGGTTGTGGGATCACCATGGTCATGGTGATCACCACATTTGTGGTGGGTGTGGCTCGGTACGATTTTGGGAGGTGGAATGGGCATGGTGAAAATAGTTGGAGAGTAGAGGTTATGAGATTGGAACGAACACAGCCATGGTGGGTGCCACGGTCGTGGTGCATGGATGGTGACATAGTCATGGTGCAGAGCACAGACGTGGTGCCGAGCACGGTCGTGTTGGAGGGTAGGTGCCTCGGTCATTCTTCATTCTTACCCATGTTATTCTTCTTCTAGCCAAGGTTGTGGTAGTGGCCACGCTCGTGGTGGTCTTCGCTAAACACAGTCGTGTTGAAGGCCACGCCTATGCTAATGCCCTTATTGTAGCTCAATTGTCTCTGTGATCTTGAGAAACTTCGCCACAGTAGTAGTGGGATACCATGGGGTAGACGACAATTTTTGGCCACAGTCATGCTGATGGATACAGTTGTGTGGGGTGACATGTGTCGTGGTCATTTTGTGGACTGCGGTTGTGATGAATCTTCAATTTTCTTGGCGTTGTCTCTGTGATCTTGGGCGAAATGACCACGGATGTGGCAATGTACCATGGTCTGTGGTGAGGGCGCAACTACTTGATTTTGCCTTGAACTCCTTCAAATGGTTGCTAATTTCTTTGGAGAAATTTTTGTTTATTCAAGGGGTTCTTTGGAAAGGTTTGTGTCCAATCCTGGGGTGTAGAAACTAAGGATCCTCTCCATCTCTCTCCTTTACATCCAATGCATGTACGAAAATCCTGAAAACATGCAAAAAGTAGCCATAAATGTATTTGACATGATATTTCATTTTGGGGGGAGATTACTTGTAATCTAACATGTTTAGATGTGATTCAAATGCAAAAAGACACAAGATGAAGCCCTAAAATAGGGTTGCATCACCACCCCAAACTCAAAACATACTTGTCCCCAAGTATGCTCTAAGTCTACAATTTTTCCACAATCAAGAAGTGAAAAATGCAATGCAATAGATGAATATTGACTAAATGGGCTCAAAGATGACTAGGTACATGCATACCACCTCCTTCCTCTCCGCTTTCACAAACCAATCATGATTAGAGAATTGAGCCTGCAAACTTCAAATATAGAGCATAGAATACACAATCGATCCATATGGCTGTCATATCACTCTGGGTAAACCGTTTCATGGTAGCAAAGGTCAAAAATGACTATTTTGTTGTTTCACATTCATGCATTCAATCTCATATGTCCATCCAAACTAAGTAACCCATGTGGCTACGAAAAAAAGGCAAAATGAGCTAGTTTGATATTTCCTAGCTCCATGGGCATGCAAAAGGAAGAAAGGATTGAGGTAAGAGTTTGGAGTGCTTTTACACACTTTCTTTTTTATTTATATGCTCTTCAATATGAGCATCTTTTATTTTGTTTTTTGCATTTTTTTTTCTTCTTTTTTCTTTTTCTTTGCCCTTAATGTGGATGGGGCACATGACATGATGATGAGAGTGAAGTGGGGTATGGATATGGCCACCCCAAACTTTTGGAGGTGGCCAAGGTTGAATGTGTGCAGTTTGGCATCCTTTCATGAGGCGGAGAGGTAAGAAGATGATAGAATAAAAGTGAGTCAAAGAGGGTTACTAGTGTGGACATCAACATGAGATCTCCTATATGAAAGTTACTCCAACAATTTCATCAAGAAATGACACACCACATGAATGAGCAATATTAAAACCACATTTCTATAATGAGATTCTACAAAACTCTAAGTGTTTTCGGCTTGCTTGAATCATTTCAACCAAATAGTTCACAAGCATGATAGAGTTGATGCACATGTAAAAAGTCAATATTGAGGCCATTTAGTAATAAACCATGATAATTCACTTGCATTTGTCAAAGGTCATCATTTTCAATCCAAAACGTAGAGACTATGTCAAAACACACTTTTTAGGCAAGAAGTTCTAAACATTGGCAAGATTGGCCAAAATGGTGCTAATTTGCACTTAATCGCATCCAAACCAACTTTAGGGGATTAAAGAACATAAATCAGTAGATTCTAACTAAAACAAACAAGAATTACCAAAATCTACATGAAAATGCAATGTGTGGCATGGAAAAGTAAAAAGAGCAAAAAATTTGAAAAATTATGCACAAAAGCATTAAAAAGAATTTCATGTATGCATGAATGCAAGAAAAAGGAACTCTATGCTAGAAATGGTGGTATCAATCAATGAAATAGTCAAACGAGATAGGTCAAATAAAAAGAGATAATACAGTAATAGGGTGCATACCGCCCTACCACTCCAAACTCTTGAATCATGTTGTCCTCAACATGAAACTAAAGCTCAGGGAAGGTAGGGTAAGAATCACTGATGTTGGGGCGGGTCAGGTGGTAGGTCTCCCTACTGATGTTCAGGGTTGTCTTGAGGAGGTGAGGGATCTGCCTAAGGTAGTGGAGGAACTGAATGAGCTGGGTGGAACTGGTAGTAATGGCCCCAATAGTCAACCTGGGGAGGGGGGATATCTCTCTGGGAAGGTAGAAAGCTCCAATTATCCTCCCCCCATTGGGAGTTCCTCTAAACATGTGCATGTTGGTAGTGGTACATGTGGTTGATATAATCACGCATGAGTTTTTTATCTTGCCACATGTATTGTTGGGTAAGTTGCATCGTCTGCTGAGTTTCTCTAATGCCTTCCAGCTATTTTGGTATGGTGGGCATGTCATAGGCATTCACTGTAGGCCGGTTTTATGAGGATGCTTCCTCCTCTCTTCTTATCACTCTATAGGGTTGTCTCTGTTGCTGCTCTTCTAATTGTTTAAAGAAATTTATCTCCCCAACTTCTTCATTTATTGTATGGGCTCTCTCTCTCTCTCTAAATCTTTGTCTAGGGTGCTCTTCTTCCCATATTTACAGCACTTTTTCTAATTTATCCTTTGGCCCTACAACATCACAGAGCGGTTCGGCATGATATGGCAGCTCCATATTGAATCTAGGAAGTGGGGGATTGACATTATACATCATCTTCTTGTGAACCATTATGATCATGTGGGAGCGGATTAAGTATTTCAAATCTACAAACTTTGCTCCCTCGACTTTGGTAAGACATGTCAAGTGACATCCTAGAGATTTATCTATAGATGTCACAAGTCCTCCCATAACAAAGGGATTTTTTCTTTTGAAAGGGATTGAACTCATGTGATCAATGAGAAGTGCCCCTAGGTTTCAATAAATTTCTTTGATCACCTCATGCAGCACAAAAAGATCTTTTTGGAAGCAGCTCCTTTGGTTATCATAGTGGCCAACTATGGTATTAGCTATGACTTTTGTGCATATATAAAATATGGATTGTAGATCCCTCTAGTTTTTGACTTTCCATCTATGAAGTTCCTTTGTCCTATAATGCTATACCATACAGATCGATAATTTATATCCTCCTCTCTTTCAATGCGGCCTTAATCAAACAACTTGGCTTCTTCAGGGACCATGGTTAAGATGTTATTCAGCTATGATTTTGTGACTGTATGAATCTGATTTTGTAGCCCAAATTTGATTGCTTCCTCACCTCAGTACTTGATCTCCAATGTTGCAAAGAATTGTTGTTTTAACTCGACATAAGTGTCTTATGCATTAGAGAGAACCCAATACAATCCATATTTATACGATTTATTCCCCATTTTTTGTTTAATCCCAAGTGCATCCATCACATTTTGATAGGAATACATGGTTGCAATGACTCATCTTGTCTTGCACTCAGGCTAGAGGGAGGTCACTTTGATTTTTATCTTGCTCCCCCGCCCATATGATTTGTAACATCCCTGACCTGGGTTATGCCTTAACCCTAGGTGTTTTATTTAAGAAAGATAATTATATGTTTGATTTTATCTTTTGAAAAGTAATTAATGTGGGCTCTGATCTCCAAACCACGATATAAATACGATTCAAACTTAGCGGAAGCGATTCGATTAACAGCGGAAGACAAAAATCATGGGAAATTAAAACTTTTCGAGACAAGAGCTTGAATCCATAAAAGCTTCTTTCATAACAAGAGATAAACTGTTTACATCTCATGATAATTACTTCTTGAGTAATTCTATACAACAAGACACAAAATCTCAAGAACTCATAACAAAAGACTCCAAGACCTGAGAGTACAGAGGACACATAGGACTGACTCTAACTACACCACATGGCAGGCTAAATCTCCACCTGAGATTTACTGCTGCTCCTGGTGCTACTGCTGCTGCTGAGACTGGTCACCTGTAGACCGGTTCCTCCGTCTCCGACGTCCACCTAAAAAGCTGAAGTCTACGGGGTGAGACAATTTTACATAATTGTCCCAGCGAGAGTTATAACTCTCCGCCAGAAGCTTTATTATAACATCAAAGAATATCTTAAGCAGTAAAGCTTTCAAAGTATTCAATAGCAGTTGCAGCTATAAACAAGAGCTCAATATTTATGAGACATGAAGAATATAAGCACTATTACAGTGTATCATCAATCAACTAACTCGTAGTTATCTCTAACATGTATACTACACGGTTGATTATGTTTTACACACAATATTATGCCCTGTGGAGATGAGGCATACCACTCATACTCCAACTGATTGCTAAGAAGTCACATCAGTATCATACATATGTCATTAAGAGAGCCGGATTCTCATGACCTTCACCTTCCTCAGTCAGTAAGAGGATCACTTGTAGGACATATTGTGTCTCTACTATTATATCTCACCAGGGTAAATTGGTCCTTCGCTATTCTAGAGTTACAGTGGCGTTCTGTACTCTCTTCGTCATCAGGAGATTTCATGTTTATCTCCACTGATACGGATATCTATGTTTTCTTCGTCATCAGGAGGTTTCATGTTTACCTACTACTGATACGGTGTGGGATTGTAGTGAAGGATTGACGGATTACATATCTACATCAATTTCCTACACTAGGATGTAAGGTTCTACACATCCATATACCCCACATACTCAATAGTATGTGATCCAGGAGTTCCCTTAGGAAAACCTGTTTCGCCATCATTTGATCTCTGACAATGATGGGTCTATGATCAGGGCTCTACATTATACTTGATTAGTTAGGTACATTCAGTATTCATTTAACATCACACATTGTTCTTCAAACAATAACAATAGCATAACAGCTATAAAAGGAGAATACTAAATGTAACGAGCCTAACTCACATCAATCATCATTTCTCATTATACTCATCACAAGTCATCTCTAAAGCATGACCTTGATGGTATTCATGGCTCTCACAGCCCATTATTATCATAGAATGCCACTGACAAGGCATCAAGATACTTTACTTGTTCATAAAGCTATCAATATGCCTTTAATGAATATAGTATCATCATCCATACCTGGATATGATCACCTCCATATCAGAACCTGCATGGTTAATTCAACTAATAAAGGTAATTCAAAACAATGATTATACTTTCCACTCTTGTCATAAGAGCTAAGTTCTTTGATTCTTATCAAATAGAGTTTAATACTCATATAACATGTCATCACCTTTGAATTAGGGTTTACTATTCACATCACACGTCATTACCCTTGAATTAGGGTTTACTATTCACATCACATGCCATTACCCTTGAATTAGGGTTTACTATTCACATCACATGGTGAATTGAACTCATAACATCATCATGTATGAGGAACATCATCATTGATGCTCTCAGATTAGCTTAATATTCATCATATATCATAATTAGGGTTTCCATGATCTCACATAGGTGGATCATACCCTAATCATGCACATTCATGTGTATTGAAGGTTCTTTACTTGAGTTTCCACCCTAAAAGGGTACTTTCTCTCTCTTAAGGTACTTTCTCTCTCCTCATACTAGTAGATGGTGATAACACCACTCTAGATCAGGTTGTGTTAAGTCCTCATGGGCTAACATAAGCCAAAACATCACTATCATGTGATTAGTGGTTTGATTTGAACAAGGTATTACTCAATTGAACCCATCAAGGGTATTTTGGTAATTCACCCCATTGATCACCATCATGGGTTAATTCATTAGTCACTTAGTCCCCTAATGTCCTAGGTTACCATTAGGGTTTAGATTTGAGCATCATTGAACCATTTACATCTTCAAGTGATTAAGTGAAATCAGCCTTTGAAAACCTCAAACGGTTTCAACCTTCAACTTCCAAACGGTTTGAGACCGTTTGGATGAGTTGACCATTTGCTAGGGTTGACTCCAAGACCATGTGACCTTCAAGGTCGTTTTCCCAAACCGTGTGAGGGTGTAGACCGTTTAACAAGTTTGACTTCAAGACCGAGAGGGTTTACACGGTTTGAGACCGTTTGGTATCTCTCGGTCTTGAGATCGTTTGAGTCCAAACGGTCTTGAGACCGTTTGGCCCCAAACGGTCTTGAGACCATGAGGACCTCACACGGTCTTGAGACCGTGAGGTCTCAAACGGTCTTGAGACCGTGTGACCTCAAACGGTCTTGAGACCGTTTGGTCCACTTGGTCTCAAACCGTTTGGACCTCCAACATGGTTCAATGATTTCAATCGTTTATGATTATCAATGTTGAAGCCTCCAAATGGTCGAAGCCATGGTAACCACTTATAGATTGAGTTAATTAGGATTATGCTTAACCAATTGGTCACTCAATTGACCCTCAATTGTTATCCAATTAGGGTTGAAGTTGGTTCAATTAAGGTCCATCAACGTTCAATCATCAACACTCAACAATGTGAATCAACACAAGGTTGAACCCTTCAATTGAGCTCCAATTGGGCCCAAACTTGGCCCAAACGGTCTTGAGATCATGTGGATGAACTCCACACGGTATTGAGACCGTTTTCCCAAGATTGCATCAAAACCTAATGTGATTTAATAGGAGTTGAACCTTGATTGAGTCTCAAATCAGTATTTTGATTAATTCAATAACCTATTGCAATTGGGCCCTCAATTGATCAAATTACCTTAACCCTAGACCTCCAAACGGTCTTGGGTTGTCACCACACGGTCTTGAGACCTTTTGGATGAGTTCCAAATGGTCTTGAGACCGTATGCCCATCCAACTTTTGTATTCTAGTGTAAGTTCTTCAAGGTTGGATCTACTGAGTTGATTATCATATCAATACTTAATTGCAATGTAATTTGGTATCTTTGTGCTTCCAATTGGTCAACTATACTTGACCCCAGACCTTCACACGGTCTTGGGTGATTCCCCACACGGTCTTGAGACCGTTTGATTGATCCCCAAACGGTCTTGAGACCGTTTGGGTCAATCAACCCAAAAACACTAAGTTATTCATTGAGATTTCAGTACTGATTTCAATTAGGGTTTACCCTAGTAATCATCCTTCAACTCTTAGCTCGTTTGGAATTAGTCCATAAAATTTGGTGAGTTGTTAATCAACATTATTTTGAACAGTAAACTCATACGGTCAACGCTTGGTCAACGTTCTTACACGGTCTTGAGACCGTTTGCCCAAAAAGGGCGATTTCAACAGATTGGAAATCAGGAGTAAATTCAATTAAAGTTGTTGATTAAAAAGGCCATATCTCACGATTCCTTTGGAGTTATCATCTCAAATTTTGTGGGTGATTATCCTACATAATTATGAACAGAAATCTTATACGGTCCATGCTCGGTCAACGCGGCTAAACGGTCTTGAAGACCGTTTTCCCTTACATGGTCCTGAGACCGTTTGCTCACCACACGGTTTGGCAAACCGAGAGAGCAATTTGTGGAGACCGTTTGGTAAAGTGAAAAGTAGTGGATTAACTTTGGAAATAACGTCTTCATCTCCTAGCTCAAGAACAGCAAGGATTTATCACGGATTTGCTTGCAAGGTAGAAAAGGAATGTAGAGAAGAAGAAGAACTATCATTTAAAAGCATAAACGAGATGTATATAACAAAGCATAGGTTTAGAGTTATAAAACCCACCTAAAGCTTGCTCCTTGAGCTCCAAGCTTTCAAGCTCCAAGCTTTTAATGGCGTCCTTGAGCTTCCACAGGTCGTCCAAGGTGAAACCTCCAGGGAAAGTCGAGAAGAGATGGCTAGAAAGGTAGAGCTATGTGAGCTAGCCATCAATTTGACCTTGAATTCGAGTTCTAACCATGAACTTAAGAAAAAGGGAGGATTCAAACCTACCTTGCCCTCCTTGGTCGTCCTCCTGAGCTCCACAGCTCTTCTTTAGTCGGTTTGGTTGAATAGAACAGTGAAGGAAATGAAGGAAAAGTTCCCTTGCTTAGAGAGGTGGAGAGTATATACACTTGGGGTGAGGTTTTAACATAAACTCATAAGTTCTTCATATTTTCAACTAAGTCCCTCTATCTTTCTTTGATCGTCCTTCCTTCTTAATTTTAAGGACAACTTTCTTCTAAGGTCAAGAAAATGAGGTCAAAGAAGATCAACCTATTACTAAAGCACACACATAAAAGGGCTATAGTACATACACCTTGATTATTTAATCACAAAGGTGTTTTTCATTATATGATTATTCAATTAAAGTGACATCTTCATCATTTCTTCTCTAAATGATGACAAGAGTCTTAATAGATACTTTTTATGGTGTAAATTACAAGTTGGACCCCTCAAATTGGGTAAATTGCACTTTACTCCAATTTAGGGTTTTCAAGCACCGGGATTGCTTCCACAGCTGCACCTTGGTTCCCAAGCTTGGGAAATCCCTAAAACCTTACCATCATCATTCTCATGATGTCTCAACATCAGAGGAACATCTCAACATGTGCAAATTACAAGTTAACCCTTCTAACTGGGTAATTTGCACATAAGTCCCTGTATTACAAAACAATGCTACAACTTTATATAAAAAGAAGCAAAAACTGAAATATATGTTTCTGAGAAACTTAATTACATGCCCAAAGTTAATCACAAGGATTTAATTACATATTTAGGCAAAACACCTAGGGTTAACTCATAACCCAGGTCAGGGATGTTACAAATTATCCACCCCTTACAAGGATTTCGTCCCCGAAATCGATAAAACATACTAAGAGAAAAGGGAAGGATACTTCCTTCTCATTTCATCCTCTAATTCCCAAGTGGCTTCTTCAACACCACGGTGGTTCCAGAGGACTTTCACAAGACTTATATCTTTCTTCTTTAACCTTTTAATTCTATTATCAAGGATTGACACTGGTCCCTCCTCATAGGATATATCATCATTCAATTCTACCTCCATAGGTTGTAGAACTGACTCGGTGTCTGGGTGACATTTCTTCAGTATAGAAATGTGAAACACAGGATGTAACCTCTGTAACTCTGGTGGCAGCTCTAGTCTATATGCTACCTTTCCAATCCATTCAATGATTGGATAAGGCCCCATAAATCTAGGAGCTAACTTCCCTTTCCTTCCAAAACGAAGGACCCCTTTCCAAGGCGAGACTTTGAGGTATACTCTGTCTCCAACCTGGAACTCTAAGGGTCTACGACACTTGTCAGCATAAGATTTCTGCCTATCCTATGCAGTCTTAATCTTTTGTTGTATTACTTTAATTTTCTCTATGGTCTGCTGCACAAGATCAGGACCTAACAACTGACGCTCACCAGTCTCAAACCAACACAGAGGTGATCTACAACGTCTACCATACAAGGCTTCATAAGGTGCCATATCAATACCATGCTGATAGCTATTGTTATAAGCAAACTCTATCAAGCTTATGTGTAGATCCCAACTCCCGGTAAACTGGAGAACACATGCTCTCAAAAGGTCTTCTAAAGTCTGTATGGTCCTTTCTGACTATCCATCAGTCTGTGGATGAAAGGTCGTACTAAACCTTAGCTTGGTGCCTAAGGCTCTGTGTAACTGTTCCCAAAAATGACTTGTAAACTGAGGACCTCTGTCAGAAACTATTGTGACAGGAACTCCGTGCAAACGCACTATCTCTTGAACATATAATTCTGATAACCTTTCAGCAGAATAGGTTGTTTTGACAGGTAAGAAATGTGATGTCTTAGTCAACCTATCAACAACTACCCAAATGGAATCATGTCTTTTGCTTGTCCTGGGTAGGCCAACAACAAAGTTCATGGTCACATGGTCCCACTTCCACTGTGGTATGGGTAAAGGTTGCATTGTTCCTGTAGGTTTCTGGTGTTCAGCTTTAACTTGCTGACACACAGGACACCTCAGAACAAATTCTGCAACATCCTTCTTCATTCCAGGCCACCAATACAGATCTTTCAAATTCCGATACATCTTGGTGCTCCCTGGATGCATAGCATACATGGAAGAATGAGCTTCTTCCAGGACTAACTTCCTCAAGTTATCCACATCCGGCACTATCATCCTTCCATTATAACAGGCTACTTGGTCATCTGAGTCATGGAAACCATCTCGCTTCTCATTTCCATACTCAGATATAATCTGCTGAACTATAGCATCACCTAGTTGTGCTTCCTTAATATGCTCTCTTACGGTAGGTTTAATATGCATCTCAGCTAACAACCCAGCTAACAATGACACCTTCAACTGTACATTGTCTTGCCTTAAAGAGATAAGCATATCTCTCCTAGAGCATACTAAAGAGTTGAGTTGTGCTCTATTCATGGTTGATGTTGCTGATTTCCTACTCAAGGCATCTGCAACAACATTGGCCTTGCCTGGATGATAATCAATTGTACAGTCGTAGTCCTTGATTAACTCCATCCAACGACGTTGCCTCATGTTAAGCTCATGCTGAGAGAAGATATACTTAAGGTTCTTGTGGTCTGTGAAAATCTGGAATGTTTCTCCGTAGAGATAATGTCTCCAGATCTTCAAGGCATGAACCACAGCAGCTAACTCCAGATCATGTGTCGGATAATTCTCCTCATGTTTCTTAAGCTGTCGGGAAGCAAAAGAAATCACTTGTTTATCCTGCATCAACACACATCCTAGTCCATTCTTGGAAGCATCACAGAAAACTACATATCCTTTTCCTTGTTCAGGTAGTACAAGCACAGGTGCACTTGTCAACCTCTCCTTCAACAACTGGAAAGACTGTTGACACATCACTCCAAGAAAAAGGAACATCTTTCCGGGTCAACTTGGTCAAAGGTAAGGCTATAGAACTAAAGTTCTTAATGAACCTTCGATAATAGCCAGCTAACCCCAAGAAACTTCGAATCTCCGTCGGTGTCTTCGGTTGTTACCATTGTAGAACAGATTCTACCTTTGTAGGGTCAACACGAATTCCCGAGGCAGATATCACATATCCAAGAAAAGATACCTCCGGCAGCCAGAACTCACACTTGCTAAACTTAGCATACAGCTTGTGTTCTCTTAGCAAGGTCAAAGCTTGACGAAGATGCCGCTCATGATGTTGAGCATCCTTACTATAGATCAGAATGTCATCTATGAAGATGACAACACACTGATCGAGGAACGGTCGAAAAACTCTATTCATGAGTTCCATAAATGCAGCTGGTGCATTGGTTAGTCCAAACGACATAACCGTGAACTCATAGTGACCATACCTTGTCCTAAAGGCAGACTTGGATATGTCACTATCCTTAATACGGAGTTGATGATATCCAGACCTCAAGTCTATCTTTGAAAAGACTGTTGCACCACGCAACTGATCAAAGAGATCATCAATCCTTGGCAGAGGGTACTTATTCTTTATTGTTACTTTATTGAGTTGTCTGTAGTCGATGCACAACCGCATTGACCCATCCTTCTTTTTAACAAACAAGACCGGAGCACCCCAAGGTGAAGTGCTCGGTCGGATAAAACCCCTCTCAAGTAACTCTTGAAGTTGTTTCTTGAGTTCTGCCATCTCGGCAGGCGCCATCCTATACGGAGTCTGGGCTATGGGTTTCGTATCTGGAATCAGATTGATTTCAAAATCAATCTCCCGAGGTGGTGGTATACCAGGAAGTTCTTCTGGAAACACATCCTCGAATTCCCTGACTATGGGAACTTCAGCAGGATTGGACCTTTCCTTGGTAACATCTACCACATGGGCTAAGAATGCATAACATCCTTGCCTCAACAGCTTATCAGCAACCATAGCTGACACAAGATAGGTGGGCAGAATCTTTCTTTCTCCTTGAAAGATCCATGTGTTGCTTTCATCAGCAAACACAGCCAACTTGGATTCACAATCCAAGACAACTCTATACCTCTCTAAGGTATCCATCCCGAGGATTATATCAAATCCTTGAATATCAAGCGGTATAAGATCCACTTGAATGCGATGGTCAGAAAAGAAGAGGATGTAAGGAGAGCATACCTCCTGCAAAATGGCAGACCCACTCAACGGAGTCTCCAACAACAAACTATCTTCCCTATGACTAACAGTCACATTGCAGTTACGAATCACTCTATGAGTGATGAAAGAGTGTGTAGCACCTGGGTCAATCAAAACAGATACAACACAGGATGTAGACATATCATGATATAAAAGTTCCATCTGACATGCCACTACCTGTGGATTGACCACTGCATCTGGTGGGTTCATAGCATAGAACCTCGTTGTCGCCGGGTGTTGAGGTGGTGCTGATGATCCAGCTTGAGACGCTTGTCCACGTCCTTGAGCTGCTCCTTGAGATTGCATTCTCTGAGATCCTTGTTGATTCTGTCTCGTAGGCTATGTCACACTGACAGGCCTAGAACGGCAATCCTTCATCAAGTGTCCCACCTTACCACAGTTGTAGCATCTCCTCTCCTGTTGTTGTGGTCGGGGTGGTCCAGTAACTGACATCGATGCAGAACTGTGAGTCCCTTGGAGCGGTTGACTCCATCCTCTACCTCTGCTTGGTGACCATTGAGTTTGAGAACTTGATCTGGGTGGTGGAGGGTTAGGTGCAGAGAATCTAGGTTTCTTAAAATCCCTAGATGAAGAACCCTGGAACTGTGGATATATTTTCTGGTTTTTCCTCTTCTCAACCACAGATCTCTCTATCCTTCGGACTGACTCAACGAAGGTAGAGAATCTCTCTCGGTTTTCTAAGGCAGACACAGGGGTTGACATATCAGCATTCAAACCCTTCTCGAATCTCTTGATTCTTTCCTCATCTGCGGCAACCATGTGCGGACAGAACCGCAGCAATTCCATGAACTTAGCTTCATACTCGCTAATGTTCATCATACCCTGCTTTAGTCTCTCAAACTGAGAGATCTTCTCATCTAGGAAGGTCTTTGGAAAATACCTATTGATAAATTCCCGACGAAACTCTTCCCATGAGAACTCTACTCCAGGTCTCTTCTGCTCTTCCATGTTCCACCAGTGACCAGCACTGCCTTTGAGAAGATAGACAGCATGTCTAACCTTCTCAGCTTCCGGGATAATAAGAATCCTGAAAGCCTTCTCCAACTCTGTCAACCATAGGTCAGCATCTGCGGGGTCGGCAGTCCCAAAGTACTCGGTAGCTCCGACACGATGAAGTCGTTCGAACGTCTTACCGATACCTTGTGCTTCAGGCTGGACAGGTGCCCTCGGTGCAGGCATGGGCATCCTGTCAGTTATGTGTGTCATGGCAGTCATGAACTGCCCGAACATTGTCTGTACAGCTGGGTTACCCATGTCGGCTGGGTCAAACTGGGGTGGCTCTCTTGGTGACTCTGGTGCAGGCTGTTCTATTCTTGGAACCCTTGCACCGCCTTGAGGTGCACTAGCACTACTCTCTGCCACGTACTCATCATGAGGCTCAGCCATCCTTATGTATCTTCTTCTCCTGAGGAGCAGAAGATTCTATTAGATAAGGAAGGAGTACTAAAGATAGACTCGACATCCTAAGTCCTATGCCTCTATAGACTCAACTGACCTAGAGCTCTAATACCACTAATTGTGGGCTCTGATCTCCAAACCACGATATAAATACGATTCAAACTTAGCGGAAGCGATTCGATTAACAGCGGAAGACAAAAATCACGGGAAATTAAAACTTTTCGAGACAAGAGCTTGAATCCATAAAAGCTTCTTTCATAATAAGAGATAAACTATTTACATCTCATGATAATTACTTCTTGAGTAATTCTATACAACAAGACACAAAATCTCAAGAACTCATAACAAAAGACTCCAAGACCTGAGAGTACAGAGGACACATAGGACTGACTCTAACTACACCACATGGCAGGCTAAATCTCCACCTGAGATTTACTGCTACTCCTGGTGCTACTACTGCTGCTGAGACTAGTCACCTGTAGACCGGTTCCTCCGTCTCCGACGTCCACCTAAAAAGTTGAAGTCTACGGGGTGAGACAATTTTACATAATTGTCCCAGTGAGAGTTATAACTCTCCGCTAGAAGCTTTATTATAACATCAAAGAATATCTTAAGCAGTAAAGCTTTCAAAGTATTCAATAGCAGTTGCAGCTATAAACAAGAGCTCAATATTTATGAGACATGAAGAATATAAGCACTATTACAGTGTATCATCAATCAACTAACTCGTAGTTATCTCTAACATGTATACTACGCGGTTGATTATGTTTTACACACAATATTATGCCCTGTGGAGATGAGGCATACCACTCATACTCCAACTGATTGCTAAGGAGTCACATCAATATCATACATAGGTCATTAAGAGAGCCGGATTCTCATGACCTTCACCTTCCTCAGTCAGTAAGAGGATCACTTGTAGGACATCTTGTGTCTCTACTATTATAGCTCACCAGGGTAAATTGGTCCTTCGCTATTCTAGAGTTATAGTGGCGTTCTATACTCTCTTCGTCATCAGGAGATTTCATGTTTATCTCCACTGATACGGATATCTATGTTTTCTTCATCATCAGGAGGTTTCATGTTTACCTACTACTGATACGGTGTGGGATTGTAGTGAAGGATTGACGGATTACATATCTACATCAATTTCCTACACTAGGATGTAAGGTTCTACACATCCATATACCCCACATACTCAATAGTATGTGATCCAGGAGTTCCCTTAGGAAAACCTATTTTTCCATCATTTGATCTCTAACAATGATGGGTCTATGATCAGGGCTCTACATTATACTTGATTGGTTAGGTACATTCAGTATTCATTTAACATCATACATTGTTCTTCAAACAATAACAGTAGCATAACAGCTATAAAAGGAGAATACTAAATGTAACAAGCCTAACTCACATCAATCATCATTTCTCATTATACTCATCACAAGTCATCTCTAAAGCATGACCTTGATGGTATTCATGGCTCTCACAGCCCATTATTATCATAGAATGCCACTGACAAGGCATCAAGATACTTTACTTGTTCATAAAGCTATCAATATGCCTTTAATGAATATAGTATCATCATCCATACCTGGATATGATCACCTCCATATCAGAACCTGCATGGTTAATTCAACTAATAAAGGTAATTCAAAACAATGATTATACTTTCCACTCTTGTCATAAGAGCTAAGTTCTTTGATTCTTATCAAATAGAGTTTAATACTCATATAACATGTCATCACCTTTGAATTAGGGTTTACTATTCACATCACACGTCATTACCCTTGAATTAGGGTTTACTATTCACATCACATGCCATTACCCCTGAATTAGGGTTTACTATTCACATCACATGGTGAATTGAACTCATAACATCATCATGTATGAGAAACATCATCATTGATGCTCTCAGATTAGCTTAAGATTCATCATATATCATAATTAGGGTTTCCATGATCTCACATAGGTGGATCATACCCTAATCATGCACATTCATGTGTATTGAAGGTTCTTTACTTGAGTTTCCACCCTAAAAGGGTACTTTCTCTCTCTTAAGGTACTTTCTCTCTCCTCATACTAGTAGATGGTGATAACACCACTCTAGATCAGGTTGGGTTAAGTCCTCATGGGCTAACATAAGCCAAAACATCACTATCATGTGATTAGTGGTTTGATTTGAACAAGGTATTACTCAATTGAACCCATCAAGGGTATTTTGGTAATTCACCCCATTGATCACCATCATGGGTTAATTCATTAGTCACTTAGTCCCCTAATGTCCTAGGTTACCATTAGGGTTTAGATTTGAGCATCATTGAACCATTTACATCTTCAAGTGATTAAGTGAAATCAGCCTTTGAAAACCTCAAACGGTTTCAACCTTCAACTTCCAAACGGTTTGAGACCGTTTGGATGAGTTGACCATTTGCTAGGGTTGACTCCAAGACCGTGTGACCTTCAAGGTCATTTTCCCAAACCGTGTGAGGGTGTAGACCGTTTAACAAGTTTGACTTCAAGACCGAGAGGGTTTACACGGTTTGAGACCGTTTGGTGTCTCTCGATCTTGAGATCGTTTGAGTCCAAACGGTCTTGAGACCGTTTGGCCCCAAACGGTCTTGAGACCGTGAGGACCTCACATGGTCTTGAGACCGTGAGGTCTCAAACGGTCTTGAGACCGTGTGACCTCAAACGGTCTTGAGACCGTTTGGTCCACTTGGTCTCAAACCGTTTGGACCTCCAACATGGTTCAATGATTTCAATCGTTTATGATTATCAATGTTGAAGCCTCCAAATGGTCGAAGCCATGGTAACCACTTATAGATTGAGTTAATTAGGATTATGCTTAACCAATTGGTCACTCAATTGACCCTCAATTGTTATCCAATTAGGGTTGAAGTTGGTTCAATTAAGGTCCATCAATGTTCAATCATCAACACTCAACAATGTGAATCAACACTAGGTTGAACCCTTCAATTGAGCTCCAATTGGGCCCAAACGGTCTTGAGATCGTGTGGATGAACTCCACACGGTCTTGATACCGTTTGACCAAGATTTCATCAAAATCTAATGTGATTTAATAGGAGTTGAACCTTGATTGAGTCTCAAATCAGTATTTTGATTAATTCAATAACCTATTGCAATTGGGCCCTCAATTGATCAAATTACCTTAACCCTAGACCTCCAAACGGTCTTGGGTTGTCACCACACAGTATTGAGACCGTTTGGATGAGTTCCAAACGGTCTTGAGACCGTTTGCCCATCCAACTTTTGTATTCTAGTGTAAGTTCTTCAAGGTTGGATCTACTGAGTTGATTATCATATCAATACTTAATTGCAATGTAATTTGGTATCTTTGTGCTTCCAATTGGTCCACTATACTTGACCCCAGACCTTCATACGGTCTTGGGTGATTCCCCACATGGTCTTGAGACCGTTTGATTGATCCCCAAACGGTCTTGAGACCGTTTGGGTCAATCAACCCAAAAACACTAAGTTATTCATTGAGATTTCAGTACTGATTTCAATTAGGGTTTACCCTAGTAATCATCCTTCAACTCTTAGCTCGTTTGGAATTAGTCCATCAAATTTGGTGAGTTGTTAATAAACATTATTTTGAACAGTAAAATCATACGGTCAACGCTTGGTCAACGTTCTTACACGGTCTTGAGACCGTTTGCCCAAAAAGGGCGATTTCAACAGATTGGAAATCAGGAGTAAATTCAATTAAAGTTGTTGATTAAAAAGGCCATATCTCACGATTACTTTGAAGTTATCATCTCAAATTTTGTGGGTGATTAGCCTACATAATTATGAACAGAAATCTTATATGGTCCACGCTCGGTCAATGCGGATAAACGGTCTTGAAGACTGTTTGCCTTTACACGGTCCTGAGACCGTTTGCTCACCACACGGTTTGGCAAACCGAGAGAGCAATTTGTGGAGACCGTTTGGTAAAGTGAAAAGTAGTGGATTAACTTTGGAAATAACTTCTTCATCTCCTAGCTCAAGAACATCAAGGATTTCTCACGGATTTGCTTGCAAGGTAGCAAAGGAAGGTAGAGAAGAAGAAGAACTATCATTTAAAAGCATAAACGAGATGTATATAACAAAGCATAGGTTTAGAGTTATAAAACCCGCCTAAAGCTTGCTCCTTGAGCTCCAAGCTTTTAATGGCGTCCTTGAGCTTCCACAGGTCGGCCAAGGTGAAACCTCCAGGGAAAGTTGAGAAGAGATGGCTAGAAAGGTAGAGCTATGTGAGCTAGCCATCAATTTGACCTTGAATTCGAGTTCTAACCATGAACTTAAGCAAAAGGGAGGATTCAAACCTACCTTGCCCTCCTTGGTCGTCCTCCTGAGCTCCACATCTCTTCTTTAGTCGGTTTGGTTGAATAGAACAGTGAAGGAAATGAAGGAAAAGTTCCCTTGCTTAGAGAGGTGGAGAGTATATACACTTGGGGTGAGGTTTTAACATAAACTCATAAGTTCTTCATATTTTAAAACTAAGCCCCTCTATCTTTCTTTGCTCGTCCTTCCTTCTTAATTTTAAGGACAACTTTCTTCTAAGGTCAAGAAAATGAGGGCAAAGAAGATCAACCTATTACTAAAGCACACACATAAAAGGGCTATAGCACATACACCTTGATTATTTAATCACAAAGGTGTTTTTCATTATATGATTATTCAATTAAAGTGACATCTTCATCATTTCTTCTCTAAATGATGACAAGAGTCTTAATAGATACTTTTGATGGTGTAAATTACAAGTTGCACCCCTCAAATTGGGTAAATTGCACTTTACTCCAATTTAGGGTTTTCAAGCACCGGGATTGCTTCCACAGCTGCACCTTGGTGCCCAAGCTTGGGAAATCCCTCAAACCTTACCATCATCATTCTCATGATGTCTCAACATCAGAGGAACATCTCAACATGTGCAAATTACAAGTTAACCTTTCTAACTAGGTAATTTTCACATAAGTCCCTATATTACAAAACAATGCTACAACTTTATATAAAAAGGAGCAAAAACTGAAATATATGTTTCTGAGAAACTTAATTACATGCCCAAAGTTAATCACAAGGATTTAATTACATATTTAGGCAAAACACTTAGGGTTAACTCATAACCCAGTGATAACACCAAATTTTGTGACGTTTTTGCCCTTTATTCTGTTATCAAAACTACCCTATTCTGCTATTTTCCTCTATTTTATTAGCATTTTCGCTATAATTGGCCAAGCAACGCTCTTATTCCAATTTTTCCTATCTTCTACAAAGTTTTCCTCATTTTTGTGCAATAAGGCCGATTCCGGCCCACAATAAGTCTAAGCCCGTCTCGACCTTCCTGACGCCCGATACAACCAAGCCCGTCAGGGGCTGGGCGACACGAGAATGATCGGCGGAGAAGGGTGCTGCGCAAGAAGGATGTGTCGGCCGACATACCGTGTACCCGACAGGGAGCCAAAGCCGCATCGACGACCAAACTCGTCGGGCGACACAGCCACCCACCGGCAGGCGTGCCGCCAGCCACGTGACCGATAGCCAGCGCCTCGTGCCGAGACATACCTGTATCAGCCGTCCACATCCATCGACCGGCGTATAAGGGAGCTACGTGGCGTTTCCAGCACCATAACTCCTTCGACCGCCGCCTATAAATAGCAGCTACAGGAAGCCGAAAAGAAGGGTCGGAAAGGTTGGATAGGTCGGACAAGTGGAGAGAGTCGGAAGAGAATTCGGACAAGATAGTTCGGAAGTTTGAGAGCCACCTTCGAAGGAAGCTGTGAGAGCAAGAGTATCGCGCCCCAGTGCTTGTGCCGGGCGACACTAGGTGAGCTTTCCCTCATCCCGAGAGGGAAGGGATGGTTCACTTAGTGTTGTCTCGGGCGACACTGCGGGCAGATATCGGCCAGCGAAGATGAGCGACACGAGTGCCCGACAGTAGACTCGTAGCTCTTTGCCCGACACGATATCGAACCCGATACGCTCCGCCCGTCATGCGTGCCGCCCGAGAGGGTGCGCCGCCCGACATGAGCGTATCGGCCAGGGTCCTTGAGCGATACAGTCAGTCGTCAGTCGGCGCTGCCCGAGAGGGGGTGCCGCCCGACACTGCCGTATCGGGCTCGGCTCCTGACCGGTATCGGGAGAAAGAGCTACAGTAGTCTGTCATTCTTCTACATCAAGAAGGCGACGTCTATCTTTAATTCTGTTATTTAAATTCTTAGCCATATGCATTGTATTAAGACCCTTATTGCTTATAGAAATAGAAATGCTTAATTGCTATTTGTTTAATGCTTGGTGCCTTATGATTGGGAACTGCTGTGTAGGATATCTGAACTCTAGCTTGCATGTTTTGGATCGCGTTTCGCTTAGCTACCGAATCGTCTTTCCCGTCGCAACTACTTCGAGAGTTGGGTTGTGGCTCTATTGTTTGGTCCGGTTCTGGAGTACGAGAGTGCCCGGAACGGAGTTGTTTTAGTATCATTCCACTCTAACTTGAGCCCAGCAACCTCGAGAGGGGTGTTGAAGCTTGGTTAGAGGCACCCGCTCTGAGAGGAGGGGTGCAGGGTGTTACTGCTACCGCTTGTCTTACTGAAGTCTTGCATTACGCGTTAAACTGCATTTTATCTTTCTATTTTCTGTTGCATGAAAATTCCTAAAAACTGCTAAATGACAAAATCTTAATCTTTCTTGTAACTCCAGTTGGAGATAGTTTTCTTTGATTTAATCATGACAGCTTGTTGTTCCCCTTCGGGGAACTTTAATATCTCTTTATACCCACCGGAGTGTAGAGTGTCGATTCAGAGTCGTCAACACGACCCACCTTGTCCATGTGTTCGACCCCGTATGACTACTTCGACCCCGTAAACAAAGTTGCGGGGGCCTAGAAGGATTCGGGTTATAAATGTGAAGGCTCGACTACCTCAAATACGCCTCCAATTTTAGGACGCGCAATTTAGGTCGGTCAACTTTCTGGCGCCGTTGTCGGGGACAAGGCAAATGGCACTGTTGACAAATCTGAAGCCACTAACTACACTCCCGTGCCTCAAGCTTAGAAATAGGCTTGACAGCACCTCTTTTTCTTTTTTCTTTTTCTTTTTCTTTTACTTTAAGCATTATTCTTTGCCGAAACCAAATAACTCTGTATTCTAACTTGATTTCTCGTGATATTTCAGGTACCCTGCAAAGCTGTAACCTGCTCCACCGAGCCTTGATACCATGCCTCGTTGTGAGCAACCCCTTTCTGAGGGCGAATGTCAGAGCCAAAGCGAGAGGGTGACCCGGCCTAATTGGGGTGGTCAGCTTTCCGCCTACATAAAAAGACAGGACACCATTATCAACCAGTTGGTACAGGGGACGTTTACCAACCATGGATCTCTGAATTCCATGCAACACCAGATGGTAAGTCTGCAGATGCGCCAATGGGAGGTCGATCAACGGCTCTCTCAGATGGATGCTCTGATGAAGAACCCTGCAGGAAAAATGCTCCCTCACCCTGAAACTGCAGTAATGGCAGTGCTTAGATCAGGAAAGACGGTAGAGCGCGTTGATGAAGCCCCACCAGAACCTGAGCAAGGGCCCAAGGATGCTATTCCAGCAGGAGGCGGAGGTAAGCCTGCAGAAGCCCAAGAGCCTGCGCCGAGACCGTCCGATGAGCCATCTGGTGGGAGGAATCCTTATGCTCCCAGGATACCGTTCCAGTACAAGCTGATCAAGGAAAATCTGAAAAAGCGGCACGAAAGGTTCATGGACTCGATCAGGAAGCTGCATCTTGAAGTCCCCTTCCTTGACGCTTTGGAGGAGATGCCCACATACGCCAAGTTTCTCAAAGATCTAATAATGAAGAAAAGAAGGGGAGGAAGGATAGAGACAGTGTACCTAGCCTCTACTTCCTCAGCCTTCGTAAAGCCCAGCTTGCCAACTAAGAGAAGGGATCCCGGAGCTTTCACAATCCCATTCGCCATCGGGGACAATGTCAAGCGGAAGGGTCTAGCGGACTTGGGAGCAAGCATCAGCCTCACGCCCTTAAGTTTCGCGCAAAGGATGGGTTTGACCGACATGGTTCGAACCAATATGCGGATTGAACTGGCGGATCACTCCTTCAAAAGACCTGTTGGCATTGTCGAAGATGTGCCGATTAGGGTCGGTGGTTTCTTTATTCCCTGCGACATCGTCGTCATCAACACAGCTGAAGATTCCAGATGTCCGATCATCTTCGGACGCCCTTTCTTGGCAACAGGGAGGGCGCTGATTGATGTCTCTGAAGGGATAATCACCTTGAGGGTTGGAAACAACCACTTGGACTTCAAGATGAAGGAGATCATGAGAGGTCCATCCCTGTCTGAATCGGCCTGTTTTGCGGATAGTTACAATAAATTCTGTGAGGAAATAGAGGAGGATATCCGGACAGTGGACCCCCTCGCAAGGGCAATAAGCTGTCAGGATCCCGACCTCGAAGATCCTGAGTTCGTGAGGCATCTTGACCTTTTCAACCTTTCTGACAAAGACTTGCAAGAAGAAGAGGAGGAGGTGAACTCTGCGAAGTATGCCTCCCTTGAGGGAGAACCTCAGGAGGAGACACCCAGAGCAAAGCCGGATTTAAAAGCGTTGCCTGAAGGACTGAAGTACAAATTTTTAGATGAAGAACAGAGGAACCCAATCATCATAAACGCCGATCTTTCAAGCAATCAGCTAGACTGGCTCCTTGAGGAGTTAAGACTCCACAGGGGGGCTATAGGATATTCCGTAGATGATATCAAAGGCCTTAGTCCCACCCTTTGCATGCATCGCATCAACTTGGATGAGTCTGCCAAGCCTCTGGCCCAACCCCAGAGGAAGCTGAATCAGATGCTCAAGGAGGTCGTCAAGAAAGAGGTAATAAAGCTTAGGGGTGCGGGGATCATTTACCCAATTAGCGACAGCAATTGGGTAAGCCCGATCCATGTAGTACCCAAGAAAGGCGGAATGACTGTGGTTAAGGGTGAGAAGGGTGACGAGGGGGCGATAAGGACCGTCACCGGTTGGCGAATGTGCATTGATTACCGAAAGCTAAATCAGGCTACAAAAAAGGATCATTTTCCGCTACCTTTTATTGACCAAGTTCTTGAAAGATTAGCGCATCACGATTATTTTTGTTTTCTTGATGGCTTTTCAGTATTTTACCAGGTACCCATCTTACCCGACGACCAAGAGAAAACGACGTTCACCTGCCTTTACGGCACTTATGCCTTTAGAAGGATGCCCTTCGGACTCTGCAACGCCCCCGCCACCTTTCAAAGATGCATGATATCAATGTTCTCAGATTTTCTAGAAGACATCGTGGAAGTTTTCATGGACGATTTCTCCGTCTATGGAAAGGACTTCGATATCTGTCTGAAGAATCTGTCGTTAGTACTTCAAAGGTGCGAGGAAAACATCCTGGTCCTGAACTGGGAAAAATGTCATTTCATGGTGCGGGAGGACATCGTTCTAGGGCATAAGGTCTCAAGGCATGGGATCGAGGTGGATACCAGCAAAATCGAAGCTATATCTAAGCTTCCTCCACCAAAATCTGTCACGGGGATAAGAAGCTTCCTCGGGCACGCCGGATATTATCGAAGATTCATCAAGGACTTCTCAAAGATTTCCAAACCATTATCCAATCTTCTGGTAAACGATGCTGAATTTGTTTTCTCTAACGATTGTCTCAGTGCTTTTCAGGCCCTGAAAAATGCTTTAGTATCACCACCTATCCTTCAAGCGCCAGATTGGGGTTTACCCTTTGAGCTAATGTGCGACGCTAGCGACTACGCAGTTGGAGCAGTCCTGGGGCAAAAGAAAGATAAAAAGCACCATGTGATTTGCTACGCTAGTCGCACGTTGGACGAAGCACAGGTAAACTACACAACCACCGAGAAGGAGATGCTCGCGATAGTCTTCGCGTTTGACAAGTTCAGATCGTATCTCGTCGGATCCAAGGTCAAAGTATACACAGATCATGGGGCAATAAAATACTTGATGCAAAAGAAAGACGCAAAGCCCAAATTGTTGAGATGGGCCTTGCTGCTCCAAGAGTTAGATCATGAAATTATCGACAAGAAGGGCGCGGAAAATGTGGTCGCAGATCACCTATCGAGGATAGTGGCTGAGAGACAGAGAGGGCCACAAATCGACGACGACTTTGCCGATGAAGCTCTTATGATGGCTGAAGCTCAAGAAGAAGGTTTGCCCTGGTTTGCAGACATCTGCAATTTCCTTGCTTGTGGAGAGCTGCCTCCTGACATCACCTACAATCAAAAGAAGAAGCTATTCACGGATGCCAAGAATTATTACTGGGATGATCCTCTCCTGTTCAGAAGATGCGCAGACAACTTGTACAGGAGGTGCATCCCGGAAGAAGAAACCACTGATATCCTGAAGGGATGCCACGCTTCCCCCTATGGTGGACACCTGGGTAGCGAAAGAACAAAGGCGAAAGTGCTACAATCAGGTTTCTACTGGCCCTCCTTATTTAAAGATGCTGCACGATTTGTAAAGGTTTGCAAAGAGTGCCAGTCAATGGGAAATATAGGGCGGAGGAATGAAATGCCAATGGCAAGCTGGATCGAAGTGGAAATATTTGACGTATGGGGGATTGATTACATGGGGCCGTTTCCCCCATCCCAGGGGTATCAATACATACTAGTGGCAGTAGATTATGTATCGAAGTGGGTAGAGGCGGTAGCCACCCAAACATGCGACGCCAAGTCAGTTATCAAGCTTTTTGAGAAGACCATCTTTCCCCGTTTCGGTGTACCGTGCACCGTAATAAGCGACGGCGGGTCACACTTCGGAGAAAGGCAGTTCGAAGCGCTCCTACGTAAGTATGGAGTAAAACATAAGATCGCTACACCCTACCACCCACAGACGTCGGGGCAGGTAGAGGTCTCAAACAGACAGATCAAGCAGATCTTAGAAAAGACTGTCAGCCGCACGAGGAAAGACTGGTCTATGAAACTTGACGACGCATTATGGGCCTACCGTACTGCTTACAAGATGCCCATTGGAACCACCCCCTACCGTCTTATATACGGAAAATCCTGCCATCTGCCTTTGGAACTAGAACACAAGGCCCTTTGGGCGATCAAGTTCCTAAATATGGACCTAGACAAAGCAGGAGAAAAGAGGGTTTTGCAGCTTCAAGAACTCGAAGAGCTGAGGATTCACACCTACGAGAATGCAAAGATCTACAAGGAAAGAACAAAATTGTGGCATGATGCCCACCTTAGGAGAAAGGATGTGAGCAAAGGGGATAAGGTCTTGTTATTCAAGTCCTCCATCCGTCTTTTTCCTGGGAAATTACAGACAAGATGGTCGGGACCGTTTTCTGTGTCAAAGATATACCCATCAGGAATGATGGAGCTCCGCGACAAGGATGACCCGACTAAGATCTTCAAGGTGAACGGGCACAGAGTGAAAAGGTTTTATGAAGATGAAGCTTTTGTCAGGAAAGCAGAGATTGACTTGATGGATGTGGGTACAACCGAAGAGCCTACACCGGTCGAGTTGGCGATGGAAACTTCAGCGCTCCTCGGGAGGCAGCCCAAGTCATAGATTAGGATGCATTTATTTTCTTTGTAAAAACAAACATTATGGACTGTAATAAGGCCCGAGTCAGTGCTTGCGCATGTGTGCCGACTCTTTTTGTTTTATGGGCCACCGCTGTGTTTTGCGGAGCATTGAGGAGTAATATCATCTGAGGTAGGAGATCCTTCTCTATACCAATGATGTTTTACCCTGCAATGGCCTTTTACTTCACCCAGGTTTAGTTTTGGCCTTTTGACCGCCCGCTTTTCTACCGTGTCGACCAGCTGGGCGCAGAACCGCTTGTATCGGGAAGCCTCGCCCCGGGCATCGCAAGGGCAGCGGATGACCCTTGGACTGCCCGATGGGACTGCGCATCTCGGGAATAGCGTGACTAAAACGCCCGACGCGCGCCATGTTTTGCACGTTTTACCCCCAGCTGGGTTCTCTATATATAGCGTGGAGGTTTCTTCGTGTCGGGCTATCTTTTTCTCCTTTTTGCCACCTGGAACGCATGCAGTGATCCTCCCTTTTGCTCGTGTGTCGGCCATCTTGCCTTCGCCCTAGTATCGGGCGATGCCTCCTGAGAGCAAAGGCATAGCCTGACACACCTTTTGCCCGACACGTTATCTCTCGCCCGGCATAGGTTTTGTATCGAGTGAGGCGTATCGGCCAGCTTGTTGTTTTCTTACCGAACGACATGGCTTGTCGCCCGATAGGTTTGTAGACCGACACGTTTATCGGCTGATAACCCTGTCGCCCGACGCCAGTATCTCTTATCGAGCCGCTTATCGGGTTCACATGACTTGCAGATTCTCTATCGCCCGACATGCTTTCGCATGACGCGCCGACCGACAACGTTCTCCCCGATGTCGTTTCAGGCGACATACTTCTCACGGCGATGTCATGTTTTTGCTTCGTGTGACTTTGAATCGCCCGACACACCTGTGTCGGGCGTCGAGTCATATCGCGCGACAACATCGTGTCGTCCGATCACTTATCGCCCAGTTTTAATAAGTTTTTTTTTCTTTCTTTCTTTTCATCTTTCTTACCTAATGGATGAATAAATTCTAAATTTAAATAACAGGTATGGCTCGTATGGAGCAAACCTCCGGCCATGCCAACAAGCACGGCGGGGGGAAACAGCAACCACAGTCGGGCAGAAACGGCAACAACAATGAAAGGGGAGATTTTTCTTGATTTGGTAGCTCTAATAAAGAGTCACCTAGTTATCAGCCTGTCTTTCATGTGGCTTGGGACCATCGCCAGAGACAGCACGAGTACGGTGACCAAGGCCTCCGAACAAGTTCGGGGCGTTCAGGTTCCGTCCTCTTAATGGAGGAGGCCCACCCTGACTACACACTCCAGGGAACTGAACTAGGGACTGATGATTAGTCCTTTTGTTCATGTCCACAACAGAGATTTGGAGAAAGGGAGGGCCAGAAGTGAATTTTGAGGGTTACGCTCACACTCAACCGCTACACTGCCGAAACGAACCCGCTAGACAACCTCCCAATGGCATGCTGCAACTTCGTAGGAGCATTTTGCAGCACATCAGCAAGCTAACCCTCACTGGCTAAACTTTACCTCACTTTTGCTTTCTTCTCTACTTCTGGGACAGAGTAGGAAGTAAGTTTGGGGGGGGGGGTATGCCAGTGAGGGAGGTATAAAAATTTTATCACTTCAAGCTTTCTACGATATTCATTCTTTTACCTGATGTACTATATCTGATGTACGCATGCATGCCATATAAAAATTTACAAAAATCTTTCCTTTGCAAATTTTTGTCCCTATGCATATGTACACAGTTGTTGTAATAATAATAAAAACCTGTTGTGACTTCTTTCAAAGTTTACTTTCTGTATATTTAACGAGTTACAACTTCTGTCATATCTTTCTGATAATGTTGTCTCAAACAAACAAAAGATTGTGCCTTGCCATCCAAAAAAAAATTTCGAAAAATAATAATCTCGCAAATTGCTAAGAGACGAGTATGGAGAAGGAAAAAGCTGCCCAAACAGCAGATATCTCTTTTGTTTTCCCTTACCCAGCAAAAATCCCAAAAAGAGAAAGAAGCCTTATGAGCTTGAATAAAAGCATGAGAGTTGTGCCCAATAAAAGAAAAGAAATATATATATATACACACACTTGTTTTCCAAAAGTACCCATCTTTAGGCATGGTAGATCCGGGGCAGTGGTACGTAGGATGTGAAATCACTGCTCTAAAGTCAACTGGCTTGGACTGCAGGGACCACTTGCCCGTTAACGGACCCTTACCTGGATGGACTGATGGGAAACAAGAAGAAAAACCCAAAAAGCCTTAGCCTACCCTATACACAACTTTCTGCCCCTAAAATAAAGCTGTTTGGTGTGGAAGCTAACTTCGGAATCATACACCAAAGTCTCGTTGAAGCTGTGGAGAAGAAAAAAAATTTACTTAAATAATAAGGCAAGTAGGGCAAGGTCTTTTGTTCGCATTAAGACAGCATTACCTCCAAGACATCGCAAATCTTGTGCTACCCTTTAGCCTTAAAGTTTTGTTGTGCAAGAAGAAGCAACACAAAGTTTAGTTTAAATATTGATTGAGGACAATCAAAAAGCTAAGTTTGGGGGAGTTGATAACACCAAATTTTGTAACGTTTTTGCCCTTTATTCTGTTATCAAAACTACCCTTTTCTGCTATTTTCCTCTATTTTATTAGCATTTTCGCTATAATTGGCCAAGCAACGCTCTTATTCCAATTTTTCCTATCTTCTACAGAGTTTTCCTCATTTTTGTGCAATAAGGCCGATTCCGGCCCACAATAAGTCTAAGCCCGTCTCGACCTTCCTGACGCCCGATACAACCCAGCCCGACAGGGGCTGGGCGACACGAGAATGATCGGCGGAGAAGGGCGCTGCGCAAGAAGGACGTGTCGGCCGACACACCGTCTACCCGACAGGGAGCCAAAGCCGCATCGACGACCAAACTCGTCGGGCGACACAGCCACCCACCGGCAGGCGTGCCGCCAGCCACGTGACCGATAGCCAACGCCTCGCGCCGAGACATACCTGTATCGGTCGTCCACATCCATCGACCGGCGTATAAGGGAGCTATGTGGTGTTTCCAGCACCATAACTCCTTCGACTGCCGCCTATAAATAGCAGCTATAGGAAGCCGAAAAGAAGGGTCGGAAAGGTTGGATAGGTCGGACAAGTGGAGAGAGTCGGAAGAGAATTCAGACAAGACAGTTCGGAAGTTCGAGAGCCACCTTCGAAGGAAGCTGTGAGAGCAAGAGTATCGCGCCCCAGTGCTTGTGCCGGGCGACACTAGGTGAGCTTTCCCTCATCCCGAGAGGGAAGGGATGGTTCACTTAGTGTTGTCCCGGGCGACACTGCGGGCCGATATCGGCCAGCGAAGATGAGCGACACGAGTGCCCGATAGTAGACTCGTATCTCTTTGCCCGACACGATATCAAACCCGATACGCTCCGCCCGTCATGCGTGCCGCCCGAGAGGGTGCGCTGCCCGACATGAGCGTATCGGCCAGGGTCCTTGAGCGATACAGTCAGTCGTCAGTCGGCGCTGCCCGAGAGGGGGTGCCGCCCGACACTGCCGTATCGGGCTCGGCTCCTGACTGGTATCGGGCAGGAGAGCTACAGTAGTCTGTCGTTCTTCTACATCAAGAAGGCGACGTCTATCTTTAATTCTGTTATTTAAATTCTTAGCCATATGCATTGTATTAAGACCCTTATTGCTTATAGAAATAGAAATGCTTAATTGCTATTTGTTTAATGCTTGGTGCCTTATGATTGGGAACTGCTGTGTAGGATATCTGAACTCTAGCTTGCATGTTTTGGATCGCGTTTCTCTTAGCTACCGAATCGTCTTTCCCGTCGCAACTACTTCGAGAGTTGGGTTGTGGCTCTAGTGTTTGGTCCGGTTCTGGAGTACGAGAGTGCCCATAACGGAGTTGTTTTAGTATCATTCCACTCTAACTTGAGCCCAGCAACCTCGAGAGGGGTGTTGAAGCTTGGTTAGAGGCACCCGCTCTGAGAGGAGGGGTGCAGGGTGTTAATGCTACCGCTTGTCTTACTGAAGTCTTGCATTACGCCTTAAACTGCAGTTTATCTTTCTATTTTCTGTTGCATGAAAATTCCTAAAAATTGCTAAATGACAAAATCTTAATCTTTCTTGTAACTCCAGTTGGAGATAGTTTTCTTTGATTTAATTGTGACAGCTTGTTGTTCCCCTTCGGGGAACTTTAATATCTCTTTATACCCACCGGAGTGTAGAGTGTCGATTCAGAGTCGTCAACACGACCCACCTTGTCCCTGTGTTCAACCCCGTATGACTACTTCGACCCCGTAAACAAAGTTGCAGGGGCCTAGAAGGATTCGGGTTATAAATGTGAAGGCTCGACTACCTCAAATACGCCTCCAATTTTAGGACGCGTGATTTAGGTCGGTCACCTAGGTCAGGGATGTTACAATTAAGGCTCAAGAGGAACTTATGTTTCAATTTTAGTCCTTTTTGAATAATGTTGAAATAATGTTTTGTCTATTTTGCAGTAAAGTATACATTACCCAAGTTGAGGGGTTAATTTGCAAATGTTGCATGGTAAGATGTTCCTCAAGTGTTGAAGTATCATAAGGATGAAAATGATGCAGTGGTATGGCTTGTGGTAGTCTGAGTACCAAGAAAGAGTTGATAAAGCAATGTTTGTGCATTAAAACCTAGTTTTGGTGTAATGTGCAATTTACCCAAAACCTAGGGTTCAATATGCAAATTACCACTTAAAAATAGTCCCTAATGTTTCTTGGCATCATGTATAGCAAATAAAATGAGAGGGGCGTCTCATTTGTATCTCTTTGGAGGAGAGAGAATCTTGATTTTAAAATAATCAAGATTTAAGCATAATTGGAACTTTACTTCAATTTAATGCAAAAATAAATATATTAATTAAAGACCCCTTTAACCAAAAGGTGAGGGATGAGTTTGCAAGATAATGTACGACCATGTACCTTGAAAAGACACGAACATATCCAAAGGAAGTGGATAACTCACTCACATTATTATAAGAAAAAGAAATATCCACTCACTTATGGATATTAGTATAATATGATTTAAGGTGCTTAATTTTCTTTTCTTTAAATCATGGATAATTGAGATGAATAATAGGCAAGGAATATAGCCTCATATATAAGGAAGAGAAAGGGGCAAACGGCGAGGATATGGAGGAGTTATCCCCTACTTTCTCTCTCTTGAAATGAATTTAATAAAAATGAATATATGCTCCTTTATCCATGAGTTGGAAGGGTAAATTCGAAACCCCTTTCACTTCTTGCTTGAAAAAATGACCAAGGGATCTTGGAGAAATAGGATGACGACCCCCAACCTGTTGGTAAGCTTCTTGACCTTCTTTCACCATGATTTCATGGTGGAAATCGAAAATAAATAATGGATTTCTTCTTTTCTCCGTGCAATCTTCTATCATAGCCATTTCTTTCCACTCAAAGCTTGAGGACGAGCCTTGGGATAGTTGAGAAAGCTTATTACACCATTAAATACGTGGATCTTAGAGCTTTGAAGCTCAATTGGAGGTGGGTTTTATAACTTGAACCCTTAATATTGTTATTTCATTCAATTCCTTATCAAATTGTTGATTCTTTCTTATTCTCAAAATTTTATTTGGTTGATTGATGCAATCACCATGAAAATCACAGCAAGTTTCGTGGGTTTAGAGCTTGATGATGATGACATCATCATAAGCACACGCCTCCCTAAATATCTATTGCAAACAGTTTCAATATTTTGGTCCAATCGGTTTCACCAAACCATTTGGTGACCAAACAGTTTGGAAACTGTTTGGAGGTTTGGATCCCAAACTGTTTAGATGCGTTGACCATTTGGATGGGTTGACCATTTGAGGTCAGGACCCTAGTAAATGTTGGATGATGATCTAATGGCTCCAATTGATTAAATCAATATATGGACAATCCTCCAATTAGAAATCCTAATCGGGTTAAGTGTTGATTTGCAATTGGTTGACTTAATGTTTTGGGTTGATTAACCCAAACGGTCTCAAGACCATTTGGAGGTCACCCCAAACGGTCTCAAGACTGTTTGGAGGTCAACCAAGACCTTTTAGAGGTCTAGGGTGGAGTATGGTTGAGTAATTGAAGAGTTAGAGATATCGATTTGAAGTGCAATCAATAGTTAATTTGATGATCAATCCAATGATCTAAACCCTAATTGGATTTCAAAAATTTTATTGAATGATGAGGCAAACGGTCTCAAGACCATTTGGAGGTTATCCAAATGACCTCAATACCATTTGTAGGTCATCCAAATGACCTCAAGACCGTTTGAGGTCAGGTCATACCATAAGTTGATGGTAATTCATTGATTTCAATTGGGTTAATTCCACAATGTTAACCATTGATGGTTCCTCGAATTCAAAACCCTAATTGATGGCTTCATGATTATAAACCCTAGTTCAATTGGGTTCAAAAACCCTAATTGAAGGTCTAATTGAAGGGTGATTCAATGATTCAATTGAAGAATAAATCATTAGTTCAATTGATAGATGGTTTAATGATTGAAACCCTGAATTGATTAAGTGTTGAAAGACCTTTTTGGTCCATTCGATTTTGAGAAGGTTTGGGCCAAATGGTCTCAAGACCGCTCAAACCGTTTGGAGACCCAAGTCCATTCGGTTTCAAACTGTTTGGAGTATCAATGGTCAAGAACGTTTGGATGTTTTAATGTGGTTAAGTCAATTGGAAACCCAAGGTGATGAAAGATAAAATGACCCTATGGTTGTCACTGATTTATCTCAAAGATAATCACTAGGGTTTACCTTTAAGGTACCAAGTGATTGGTAACCCTAGATGAGTTAATCCTTGAAGCTTAGATAAGCAATATTTCAATAAACTATGTCAACCCTAATTGAATGTATTTAATTAAAGGTTTGGTTGACCTAATTTATCCAAGTTTGACATAGTCAACATCCTAGAGAGGATGAGAGAGAGAGGAATCCATACATGTAAGATAATCATGTAATGGATAGGCCTCAAACACCTTCAATATGATTAAACTAAGATTTTAGGGTATGATCTTTGATGAAGTGATCATGAAACCCTAACTAAGAAGATTGATGAACATTAATCCTAATCTAGGGCAATGCTAGGTGTAACCCTAATCTAGGGTAGGGATGTAGCCCTAGTTGAGGGTGATTTCATGAGAAACCCTAGTTGAGGGTGATTCCATGAGAAACCCTAGTTGAGGGTGATTCCATGTGAAACCCTAATTGAGGGTGATGCCATGTGAAACCCTAATTGAGGGTGATGCCATGTGAAGCCCTAATTGCAGGTGATGCCATGTGATACCCTATGCAATGGTATGATGAGGAGCCCTAATATAGGGTGAAGGTATGTGAAACTCTAATTTTGAGTCATAATACATGAAGCCCTAATCTTGGGCAATATGATGATAAACCAAAACCCTAATTACTAGCTAATGGTATGAAAGAAACCTAATGCTAAAATAGTGGGTAATGCCTTATAAAGGTGAAATATCCCAAATGGTTGATTATAGACAACTTTATAGTAAGCAATGCAGCAACCTAAAATGAGTCCATATCATTGAAGATAGTTGGACCATTCTTGTGTGTGACCTATGCACTTCATGGTAAAAGTGATAGGTTAGTGGATGGAAGTATTAAGATGGGAAATACCTTAATACAAGATAAGTTGATAACTCAATTAAATGGAAGTACTAAGGAAAGTGATGCATCAAGATATGACAGATATCACTTTTAGCATTCCAGGGTTTATATACCTTGATGCACCTCGAAACCAATATACTTAGACAAGAAACACATGAAGTGTGTTATGTATATTATTACAATGAAATGTAATAAGTTTGATATACTTTGATAAGTATAGGCTAATATACCTTGAGAATGGGGTTAAGCCAAACTAATGAGTATGATGTAATCATACCATGATAAGGATGAGAAATGATAGCATGCCTTGTACTGATAATCATTTAATGATAAATGTTAAGAGTAATAAACATGATTGAATACTCAAGATGATATCAAATACCCCTAGAGGTGTGGAGCAATATATTAAGGTAGATTTGATAAGTATGAAATCACTAATTAATGTGAGATGGGAAACCCTAACCCTGAATTGGGTAACGGGACAAGAGAAACCCTAATGTAACTTAAATAGTAAACCCTAACCCTATTGAGGGAATAGTGGTGTTACTATTGTATTACATGAGGTAATATGTTATTGTTGCCTAGTAAGAGGTGACAAGATGAGTAATGGCCTTGTGAGCCATGTGGCTAGATGTTGCCTAGTGAGAGGTGACAAGATTCCTTATGGGCCTTATGAGCCATGAGAACAATTGTGGCATAGTGAGAGGCACCAAGATGATTATAAAAGTTTACTGTAAGAAATGATAATAATAAACCTAATAAAAGTAACAATTGTATTTAATAAAGAATGTGCACAGCTATGAAGGCTAACCTTAGAGTTCAAAGCCTAGAGAAGGATGTGATGATTAATGATGGGTCAAAGGAATTTATATTCCATGATCCATGTAATCAGGATTGGTTAGAGTCCAATGCCTGGCTGTGAAATTAGGATTGGTTAGAGTCCAATGCCTAGCTGTGTAATCAGGATTAGTTAGAGTCCAATGCCTGGCTATGAAATCAGGATTGGTTAGAGTCCAATGCCTGGCTGTGTAATCAGGATTAGTTAAAGTCGAATGCCTGGATGTGTAATCAGGATTGGTTAAAGTCCAATGCCTGGCTGTGTAATCAGGATTGGTTAGAGTCTAATGCCTGGCTGTGTAATCAGGATTGGTTAGAGTCCAATGATTGGCTGTATAATCAGGATTGGTTAGAGTCCAATGCCTGGCTGTGTAATCAGGATTGGTTAGAGTCCAATGCCTGGCTATGAAATCAGGATTGGTTAGAGTCCAATGTCTGGCTGTGAAATAAGGATTGGTAGTGTCCAATTCCTAGCGGTGTAATTAGGTTTGTAAGAGTCCAATACCTGGTAGAGGCCCAGTGCATGTAATGATGACATAGGATTGGTAATAACCCAATGCATGTGTTGATGATATATGAGTACATGGTAAATATAATTCCATATTTGTTTAGCATATTAGCTAAGGCCAACAGATGAAGCAAGAATGTTTCATGGGTGACATATTAAGAGAATGAATGTCATAAGAGAAGTTTGACATGATGGTATAATATGATGGATAAATGATATACATGTTCTTCCTATTCCTTATTAAGAAAATAGTTGATCTATTATTCTATCATAAATGGTTACAATGCTTTAAGAAGAGAATGTTTTAAATTGCTTATCCTCTGCCCAGTTTTATATTATTAAACTGCAATAATAATGTTTTTGGTGGAGAGTTATATCTCCCACTAGGGAAATTACAATTGTCTCACCCCCTGTGGGATCCAAAATTTTTAGGTGGACAAGCACGGAGGAGAGTGAGAACATCTTGCAGAGGAAGAACTTCAGCAGTAGCAGGGACAGCAGTGACAGCTCAGGTTGAGTGTATTGTTTGCCATGTCATGTAGATAGAAGTCCTATGTGTCGTCTCTGTACTCTCAGGTCCTCAGAGTTCGAAGTTAATATTTTTACATCGATCTGAGTTTTTGGCTTGATGCCTCGAAGTTCTTATATTGTATGTGTTTAGCTGTTAACATGGCACTGGATATTGTAACTCTCGAGAAGAGATGGTACAAGATATGTACTTATGAACCAGGATGTAAATGTAATACATTGGTTCTTGTTGAAAGAGTTTTCCTATGATTGGATCTCTTTGAAAAAAGGTTTTAATTTTTAGTGATTTTCAGTAATCTGCTATTAATGATTGCATCCGCAAATGTAATTATTCGATGTTTGAGATTTGTCATTACAAAGGGGATGTCGGGTAGGATTGGGTGGTGACAGTGGAGTCTAATGGAGCAAAGGTACTTGATTCGTGGTGGTTGGATGGTGGAGAGAGGTGGAGAAGGGTAGGGCAGAGGTGAGGGAGGTGATAGGGAGGTGTATTGATGGTGGATTGTGGATGGAGGATGGATATCTTGGTAGGAGCAGGTCACTTGATGCTGCCACGTCCAAGTAGGTTTGTGGAGAATATAGGTTAGAATGGGGGAATCATGGTGTGATAGGTAGGTTAAGTGAAAATTTTGTGGGGTCGGGCCTCGCCACAACTATGGTGATGGCCACGGGTGAGGGGAGATCAGGGTAGAATGACCATGGCAGGTGAGACGGCCATGATGGGGTCGTTGATATTTTTGGGAGTCCACCCTAGCCATGCCCATGGGGGTTGCCACGAGTGTGATGCTGGACTGATGCCACGCCCGTGCTGATCAACACAGTCATGGTGATCCACCTACAAATCTTCATAATTCTATGTGATTTTTGCCAAATCTGCCTCACTCGTGGAGCACTACCACAATTGTATTGTGAGTTTTTCACCATGCCCATACCAGGCACAATGATCGTGGTGATGTTCTTGCACCATGACCATTCCGAGCACCACGGGTGTGATGATTGTCCCTATTTGTCCTTGATTCTCCTATGATTTTCTTCCACTTTGCCTCACCTGTAGCGTGCTACCACGGCAAGCTTGGGTATTTTCTCCCACGCCCGTACCAAGGACCACAGTTTTGGTGGTTCCCTTGAGTGCAACAAGATCACAACACTTCATGAAATTTCATATTCTTCAATGCAAACAAAGTGGTTTCTCATTTCTCTTTCCTTGTAGTTGTTGCGGCCATCTTCTCACTCCCTCTTTGACTAGTCACCTTGTCACGTTAAAACTAAAAAAAAATATCAAGCACAAGTGTGCATATGGGTATTCTTGGAACCGTGTAAAAACAAATCAAAAGTATCAAAAAATTAAGTTTGGATGCAAAAGTTCCCAAACCTAGGGGGTTGCCTCCCACTAGTGCTAAATTTTACGCCATCAATCGGGCTTATTGATTCTTGATTCTTTCATTCCCATGGAATCTTTAAAGCATATTTTAAGTAGATGTCTCTTTCATGTGCATTTAAGCACATCTCTTCATCAACCGGGTGTTCCTCAACTAGCGTCACAATGTCAAAACTTTGATTTGCTATTTTTGGATCAACTTCAACAATAGATTTCAACCTTTATCCATTGACGGTGAATTTTTTTGCTCCTTCCTTCTCACATATCACTATGGCTACGTATGGATATACATGCTTAACTAGATAAGGTCCTTCTCATCTAGACCTAATTTTTTTAGGAAAGAACTTCATCCTAGAATTTTACATCTATACCCATTGTTTGTGCTCAAAATTCTTCTTCTTGATCAGCTTGTCATGCAAGAACTTGGCTCCTTGTATTTTTTGACATCTCATATACTTCATGTCTCATTTCTTCTTACTACGGGAAGATGGCAGCTTTTACCATACACAAGTTTGGATGGTGTGGTGCCAATCAGGGCCTTGAATGTTGTTCTATATGCCCATAAAGTTTCATTAATACATAAAGACCAATCCTTGTGGTTTGGCCTCACCGTCTTCTCAAGAATAAACTTTATCTCCCGATTGGACGACTTAACTTGACCACTAGTTTGTGGGTGGTACAGAGTAGCCAAGCGATGATTCACACCCTGTCTTTTTAATAATCCTTCAAAATTTCTATGGATTAAATGGCTTCCTCCATCACTAATCATTGCTCATGGTACACTTAATCGCTTGAAGATGTTTGACTTGAAAAAATCACATACTACTTGTAGCAACCGCTTCAATCCACTTGGAAACATAATCAACGGTCACCAAGATGTATACATATCTGAAAGAGGGAGGAAACGGACCCATAAATTCAATTCCTCAAACATCAAACACCTCAACCACTAGAATAGGTGAGAAAGGCATTGTGTCCCTTTTTGAGACAGTGCCCACCTTTTGGCACTTCAAGCAGGTCTTGAAATATTCATTAGAATCCTTGAACAGCGTTGAACAATAGAAACCACTTTGAAGAACTTTAGTGGTTGTACGTTTTCCACCAAAATGTCCTCCACATATGTCGAAGTGGTACATGGAGAAAATCTCTTACTGCTCACATTTGGGGACACATTTCTCTTTATAAGCTAATCAAAGTAATATTTGAAAAAATGTGGGTCATCCCACACATAATTCTTCACCATAGCAATCAACCTCTTGCTCTCTTCCCTTATCCAAGTATTTGGTATCCTCCCACTAGACAAAAAGTTAGCTATGTGCTTGTACCATGATCTTTGGGTGGATGAAAGTAATAAAAGTTTCTCATGTGGCATCGTCTCGTTAGTCTGATTCATATCATCATAAGGTGCCTCAATGCAAGAGAGATGGTTAGGTGTAGAATTTTTTACTCCTTTCTTGTCAAAAATCTCTAGATCAAACTCTTAGAGTAAAAGGATCCTATAGATCAATTGGGGCTTTGAATCTTTCCTTGCCATGAGATACTTCAAAGATGAATGGTCAGTGTAGACAATAACCTTATTTTTCATAATATAAGGGTGGAACTTTCCAAGAGAAAAAATCACGGTAAGCAACTCTTTTTCTGTGGTGGTGTAGTTCCTTTGGGTTTGTCAAGGGTTTTACTTGCTTAGTATATGGCATGTGGAATCTGGCTGATCTTTTGGCCCAGCACAACCCCCACTACCATATTTGAAGCATCGATCATGATCTCAAATGGCAAAGAGAAATCGGGGGGCTGCATAATAGGAGCATAAACTAACTTATGTGTCAATTGGTTGAAGGCTTTAACGCACTTGTCATCAAAATCGAACTCAATATCCTTTTCAAGCAAATGACACAACGGTCTAGAAATTTTCCTAAATTCCTTGATGAAACAAAGATAGGAACTTGCATGACCCAAGAAAGAATAGACATGTCTTATCGAGGAAGGGATGGTAAGAGTAGAAATGAGGCTCACTTTGGCCTTGTCAACTTCAATGCCAACCTTAGAAACTCGGTGACCCAGAACAATACCTTCAGGAATCATGAAATGACTCTTTTCCCAAGATAACACAAAACAAACCTTGACACATCTTTCAAGTACATCTGTGATATGGAGTAAAACATCATCAGAAGTCTTGCCAAACACTGAACAATCATACATAAATACCTCTAGAGACGAATCAAGCATGTCAGCAAAGATGGACGTCACACATCTTTAAAAGGTAGAAGAAGCATTACACAGCCCAAATGGCATTCTCCTATAAGCAAATGTGCCTCTAAGACATGTGAATGTGGTTTTTTCTTGGTCGAAGGGGTCCACCGCTACCTAGAAGTAACCTGAGCAACCATCAAGGAAACAATATAAGCTCTATCATGTAAGTCTTTCTAAGATCTAACCAATGAGTGGGAGAGGAAAATAGTCTTTCTTTGTCTTCTCATTCAGCTTCTTGTAATCTACGTACACCCTCCACTTGGATTGCTCTGTCACAAGCATCAACTCTCCATCCTCATTCTCATCTACCATGATCCCACCCTTCTTGGGCACAACTTGGATGGGACTCACCCAAGGACTGTCAGAAATGGGGTAGATGATTCTAGCATCAAGCAACTTTATGACCTTTTGTGTTACAACTTCTTTCAATTTTGGATTCAACCATTTTTGTGTTTGGTGGGTTAGTCTTGCGTCATCCTCAAGATAGATCCTATGGATGCAAATGGAGGAGTGAATGCCCTCAAATGAGCAATACACCATCCTTTGGCTTGAATTTTCCTGTTCAATACAGAAATAAGAGCATCTTCTTGTTCAGGAGATAAGATAGAAGAAATGATCACTAGGAGGGTGTCATTAGAACCTAGAAAAGCATACTTCAAGCCTTTAGGAAGAGATTTGAGCTCAAGGTTAGGAGGGTCTTCAAGGGAGTTCTTTAAAGGTTCAGAAATGGATGAGGGGTCCTTACTTGTAGCCACTAAGGCTAGCTCATCTTTCTTATCCTCATCATCATCATCATCATCGGGGAACTCCACAATAGGCACTAGACCTCTATCCTGAGTGGCAGTCTGAATCCATGCAGGTAGGCATTCCTCTACAATCTCATTAAGACACTCAACAAGATAGCAATCTCTCTCTCTTCTAATTACTCTACTCCCTCTCTAGGTCTGGGTGATCATGACCGGAGGTGGGTCGGCGGTCTCAGGTGTTGTCGGCTCTATGGAAGAGGATCAGGCTAGGGCTTCTGGCGAGACGATGAAGTATGGAAAGGTGAATGATCCATGGTGCAAACTTAGAGAAGATGTTACGGTGGCTAAAGATTAGGCTAAAGTCATGGAAAGACTGCCGATGCGAATCTAGGGTAGTGTTGTAGATGACCCAAAGAAACCATTCTTCAGAGAAGCAGATAAACGAAGATGGACAAGGTTCACAGAGCCCATAATGGGGGAAGTGGATGATTGTCACAGGTTTTCTGCGATTGTCCAGATTGTGGGGACATCGATGAACATACCCTAATTAAGAGGTTGGATGTTGAGCACTTGGCGGCCCAAGGGCAAACTCAAGGTGTTATTGCTCACTGATGGTTTGATCCTGGCCAGATTCTCCAACAAAGTCAACATTAAAGTTGCCTTGTACAGAGGGCCATGGTTCTTCGATGACCAACTTGTGTTGGTCAGGCGATGGATGCCAGATGTTGATATAATAAGGATGGCTCTAAAGACAACACTGGTTTGGGTTTCCCTACTGGACGTGGGCATACATTGGTCCTTCAGGGCGATCAATGTTAATGTGCATGTCGTTAGGGAACCCTATGTAATTGATCTTTGTGTTTATGGATCTATGTTGGGGTGTGCCCGGGTGTGCGTGGACATCTCTACTGATGAAGAACCCCCACTAGGGATATTGGTGGAGTTACCTGATAGGATAGAATGGGAGGTGAAGCTCAGATATGAAGCTATTCCTGATCACTTGACACCTACAAGGGTTCGTCCATAGTAGAGGGGCTTGCCCTAGGGACAGATGCTCTTCTCCTATGATGTCACATCTATTGTAGCACCTGAAACTAGAAGATCAATGAAGAGAAGTTCCATATCCAAGTCACCCTACTAGACAGGGATGAAGACAGGAGAAGAGGGTTCCTTTTGTTACTGAGAAGAGAAAGGAAGGGGACATGACAAAAGAGACGATAATCCTGGAAGATGGGGAGATATAGGTCGAACTTGATGGAGGTGATGATACTATTGTGATAGTTGAAGCTGAGGTGGTGGATGTTAATTCACCCACGGTGGATGCTCAAACATCTAGTAAACAATTCTTGGTCCTTGATCAGTTGGATGATGAGGAAACTCTAGTCAACTCAGAGGGTGGATAAAGTAGAATCCCAAGACACACTCAAAGTGTGACAATAAAAGGTAAGAACAAGCCCAAATCTGGTGGAGGAGGAGGATCAAGACAAAGACTTAATGTATCTCCTTGCATGGAATGTGTGAAGGGCTTCCTTGCCTAAGACCCAAAAAAATATAAGGAAGATTCTGAGTAAGATGGAAGATGAGATAATTTGTTGTTTTGAGACGACAATAAGAAGAGTGTGTGTTGATCAGGTGAGGTCTACTTTCTCTACCCAATGGTAGTTTATTTCTAATTTGGGTCAGGTGGACGGTGGTAGAATTTTCATAGGGTGGAACCCTAAGCTTTGGGGTATTGACTTGATTGCAGCAGATAATCAAGTAGTGACGGTCAGCTGTTTCAATAGGGGGGCTTCTCATTCATCCTGTCTGCATTCTATGGTGAAAACTTGGAAGCTGATAGAGCGAGGCTTTGTCATGTGCTTGAAGCCACCGCATAAAAGGAGGTGCCTTGGCTTGTGTTGGGTGACTTCAACAACATTATAAATGCCCAAGAAAAATGTGGAGGTAGGAGGGTCTAGATATAATCATCAACATCTTCAATAACTACTTGGATGTCACTAAACTCCACAAACTCAACACAATCGATGGTCCAACCACATGGTCTAATAGACAAAACAATAGAATAGCAAGTCGAGTGGATAGGGGTTTGGTTAACAACGTATGGTTGGATATAATGCCCAATATAGTTATCAAGTTGGGTTCACATCACTTCAGTGATCACGCTTGGTTGATGGTAAATCTAAAGAATAGCCAACAAAAACCTTGACTGTTCAAATTCCTGGACTTTTGGAGTAAGTGGGAAGGTTATAAGGAAGTTATAGAGGAATGTTGGAAGGTGTAGGTTGAGGCGAATCCAGTATACAGATTTCTCAAGAAACTGCAAAGCACAAAAGAAAAAATTAAGACCTAGTCAAAGGAGAAGGTTAATATCTCTAACCAGCTATGCAAATCTAGAGCTAAGTAGGAAGAGATTGCTCATCTGCTTAGATAGAACCCACTGAATCATGACATGATAAAGGAGGAGAAGTGTAATGAAGAGAGAGTTAGAAATCTTGAAAGGGTGGAGGAATCCTACCTATGTCAAAGAAGAAGAATGAATTGGATAAAAGATGGGGACCACAATACTAGAATTTATCATGCCTCCATTAAGAAGAAAGATATGCGGGACACCATTTATGAGCTGGTAGATGAACAAGGCAAAGTGGTAGATAGTTGAGAAAACATTGTTGAGCAAGCCATAAATTTTTTCACCAACTTGTATAATAACAACCACGGGCCTTATTGCATAGAGATGGAACTACCTAGAGAACGGGTCTCCCCTACCATGAATGAAGAGTTATGTAAGGATCCTACTGAGGAGGAAATCAGACTGGCACTATTCTCCATACATCAGTCTAAGGCACCAGGGCCAGATGGCTTCAAAAGCTATTTCTTCCAATCTATGTGGCAGACTGTCAAATCTAATTTGTGTGAAGCAGTGACCTATTTATTAAAGGTGGCAACATAGTTAGAGTTGTTAACCATGCATTCATCAAATTGATACCCAAATCAAAGGAAGCTAGATGTATGTCTGACTATCGCCCTATAACCTGCTATATTTTCTTTTATAAAGTGATAGTCAAGTTGTTGGCTAAGAGTCTCAAGTCAATCCTACCGCACATCATATCTAAAGTACAGGATGCTTTCATCAAGGATAGAAAGATGGCAAATTGTTCTCTCCTGGTTATGGAATTTCTAATTGACTTCAACAAAGGTAGAGATAATGCTAAGGCTATAATGAAATTTGACATACGTAAGGCTTATCATCATGTCAACTGGCCCTTCCTTTCTAATATAATGCATTCTCTTAGCTTTAATCAAAGATATTTCCTTCTCATGAAGCAGTGTATGAAAACTTGTTCTTTTTCTATCTTGATCAACAGCACCCTTGAGGGTTTGTTTAGATCCTCCAATGGGTTGATCCAAGGGGACCCTCTCTCCCCTTTGATTTTTACAATGGTGATGGAGGGGCTAAATCATCTAATCATAGAGGCTGAGAATAAGAAGCTTATCAAACCGTACAAGGTTATGGGAGTTAAAGTTAAACCTCTGCTCATTTTTGTTGATGATGTTTTATTGTTCTCTTTGGGGAATGCTAAAAGACTAAAGGAGGTCAGGAAGGTGCTAAAAGTGTTTGGTAGGATGTCGGTGTTATACATCAACACCACCAAATCACAGGTGTTCCTTTTCAAATCTTGTGGTAGTAGAAGGAGAAGGTTGAAGGATGTGGTAGGGATGGAATGTGGGTCTCTACCTGCTAAATATTTAGGCATGACTCTTTCTATTGGAAGAGTCACTTCTGAAGACTTTAGTATGGCGGTAGACTCCCTTATGAAGAAAATTGAAGTATGGAGTGGCTTAAATATATCTTTTGTAGGTATGTTGGTGTTGATAAGATTGGTCATTCAAGCCATTGTTCAGTTCTAGGCCTCTATGAGGGATATCCCCAACCCTATCATAAGAGTGATAAGAGCTATCACTACAAATTTCATTTGGGGTGGTAAAATCCATGGAGTTTTGTGGGACAAGATTGCCAACCCTTTTAAGCAAGGAGGGCTTTAGATCGTTGATCTGGGTGTTCTTTTATAGAATGACACTAAGAAAAGAGTTGACACACTTCTTGAAAACCAGCGCAACATATGGGTAAAGTGGATGAAATCAAGATATGGGGAGGCCTTGCATATGAGAGGAAATGTTAGATCTTCCAGGGTATGGAGAGGCATGTGTTCTTTTTGTGCTTTGTCTCAGAGTCTATACTATGTTGATGTGAATGGTGGTTGGGTTGCAATTAGCCCACCAATATTGATCAACACTTCCATAGCTACGAGAAGCATTGCCAGGCAAGCTGATGTGCTATGGGGCAAATACCATAGTCTTAAATGGAGCACTATGGCTAATAGAGCCCTCCTCAACAAGCTACCTGCCCAAGACTGGTTGAGTAGATGGGGCCTATAGGTGGACGAATCTTGCTCGTCGTGCAAGGAGTTGAATGAATCTAGGGAACATTTGTTCTTTGAATGCAGATATACTAAACATATGTGGCACATTGTTTGTCTCCAGAATGGATGGAGAAATCCACTCCCTATAAAACTAGAGGACAACTTCAAGTGGATCAAGATAAAATATAGAAACAACAAGAACTTGTTACGGTTTTCTTGTTTGCGCATCACATGTCTCTGTTATACCATATGGAATGAAAGAAATAGGAGGACGCATGGGCAGAGAGAGATGGATAATCTAAAGTTGATTGAGGTGTTTACTACTAACCAATATTGGAATGTAAAACATAGGCATGAGCTTGTGACTAGCTTAAGCTCTAATATTAGAACTTGTTGGGGTTTTTTGTAATAGTAACCCTTGTATAGTCTTTGCCTTTGTTTGTTTTGGTTTTGAGGCCTTCCTTATGGCTAGGTGCCTTGCTTTGTAGTGTAGCTTTGTTATACACTCCTTTTTGGAAATATATTTACCTTATTCCCAAAAAAAATAAGATAGCAATCTTCCTATGTAGAATCTATCACCTTAGCCTTAGTATAAGACTTGAAAATGTTCAACTGGATCTTCATGTGCATGAAGGTCCATACATGGTACCAGTCCTCACATGAATCACTGCATTGGTTGTAGCCAAGAAGGGTCTCCCCAAGAGAATAGGTGTGAGAACCCGTTACACTAAATGAGATTACTCAAAACATAAAACACAATCAATCACTAATTAGTCACGTACCCAAAAATATGGGTAAATTAAAACCGATTTCAACGTCAGCACCCACTCAGAAACATTTGCATAAGAGCCCAACATCTTTCTTATATTATACTATGCCAAGAATTTGAAACAAATTGTTCTATTGCCTTAGCCACAACATATATACATAGGAGATCAACATTCGTATATGCCACACAAGCAAGCATTAATATGCTAACAAAAGTCTGATTCACTTGAAACACCATATACAAACTTTTCCTGCCCAGACCTGAGAGTACAGGGATGACTCTAGGACACACTAGACATCTAATCAACTTTATCAAAGATTCATTACTATAGCTCCTCTTTGCTGCCACATGTTTGTTTTTGTCACTTCTGATTACCTAAAAAAATGTGGTGAACCACAAGGGTGAGACCCATGTCCCAGCAAGAGATATAACCTCCAACAATGTTTATTGATTACAACATTTTTAAGTAATTAAATAGTTAAGCAGTTTAATCAAATATAACAAATAAGATCAACAGTATGATGATTATCAAAATACATAAGGAGCAGATAATAACTACCATCATTATCCAGTCTATCATCTTTTATCTTGTTGACAATATAAGCAATTCAGTAGCATACGCATATCTAGCATCATGAGCATGTCTAGTAGCATAGAATATCTATCATTATGAATGAGTCTAGCCACATAAGCATAGTTAACAACATTAGCATGTCTAATAGGTTGAACATATCAACATCATAAAAAGAGCTAACAACATAAGCACAATTATCTGGATAAGCATGATTAGTAGTATATGCATCTCTAGTTATAAAGGCATGTCTAGCATGCTAAACATAACTAACAACATGAGATAGCTAGCATCATGATTATAATCAGTAGTAGTAGTATAGTTATCAACATAATCATGGCTATTGTATGTACACATCTACAATCTTAAGCATATCCACAACATAAGTATATCTACTATCTCTTAGTTGCACTAAGTATCATCTTTATGTAAAGAGAACAAACAAGGGTCATCATCCAATGTGAAGCATTGTGTATAACCCTAAATAGATATGTTATACGGCTGTATTACATCTTTTATTATGCCTTCAGGAAATTGAGGATATCACTCAAAATCCAACTGACCACTGCTAAGTCGAAATTAGTGCCATACAAGATCTAGGAAGAGCTAGACTCCTAAGATCTTCTCTGCCCCCAGTCAGTACGGGTCCACCACAGTGAAACATAAGGTCAAGCTGCTAACAGCCTAGTCCATCCTTGGTACAGGTCACGACACTAGTGAAAGGAGGTGGGTACGCATACCCTACCATCCGAGGTACAACCGCAGTTGTCCTCCAATATCATCACATATATAATCATCGAGACATGACCGCAGCCATTCTCAAACTGAGGGCTAGGAATGACCGCAGTCATCCTCCCTAAACACTTGAATTCAGGATGACAAGCACCCCACATACTCATCAGTATGCACTCTGAGTTTCCCTTAGGAATACTCGTTCACCATCTGGCAAGTTTTGACACTCATATGGATCTATGGCATAGGGCACTACATTATTAGAGTTTCACTTTATTAGTTATGCCAAATGGGTGAATTAAGGTTGCATCAAACAAGTGGACATACAAATCGTAATTCACTTCAAACAAGCATATAAATATCACAACTTCAAAAGATATAACATGTGTGAAACATAATTTCTCATCTCACCATCACATGGTACTATTCACTTGCCATTCATTAGACCACACTAGTCATCATACTATCACAAGATATAAATCTTTTCCACAATATTATAGGGTATCAACCTTTATCAACACAAGAGGATTACACCTCATTCAAGGCTCAACCATGCCCAAAGGTCATTAAGACCATCATACTATTCCCTACAAGATCATCATTATCTTTCCATGCCTTATAAAAAGGCTCAACAACATCACTTACATATAATACACCAGATCAACACAATATTGCATTAATGATCTAGGAGATATTCATAAACAATCATAGCAGGGTTATATTAACATTAAGAACATTCCTTTATTACATCAACATGCAAGGAATCTAGATATGATTAACACTCATCTTAATCATAATGCACATGTTTAGCATAAGAAAGTATCAACCATGTGGCTATGATAACCACCAATGAACACATTAAGGCTATGATCATGTTAAGGAGGTTATTCTACCATCATTCCATCATATAAGAATGTTAAACATGAATACTCATATTTATCTATTTGCATTATAGTTAGGTTCAACATGATAAATTATATCAATGTTACTAATCAACACTCATACCCAAACCCTAACTCATGACATCCCCATTGGATCATGGATGCATAAGGTGAAGCATCACCATCACATTCCATTCTATTCTCAAGTATGAACCCACACATAAATCAAGGTATAACCATTGGGTTATATCATACTAGGGTTTCAACAACAATAACATCGTACTCCATGATTGTATTAGTCATTCAAAGACTATTCATACCCAATTACGATTATTTAGTTATATTAAAGCTAGGTATAACAAGCTATACCTCATTAGGTTTAAATACCAACACAATATGGTTATCATCCCTTCTATTCATATGAGTGAATAGGTAAGACTACCTTATTAATGGTAACCCTCCATTTGTTCCATGATCATTCAACCCATATCGCCATACCATAATGTCACCCGGAACCATTGGATGTTTAAAAGGTAAGACCATTTATTGTTTACATAAGAAAACACCTTGTATAAACCACCTAGGAAGTCCTTGATTTGTTCTCTAGAAATAGCCACCATATAACCCTAGACATCCCTTTATTAACAACACAAAAAGTTCCATTGAGAGTAGGGTAAAACCCACAATCGATTGTTCATTTAAAACAAGCCATCCATTGTCAACAATTAAGCTCCTTAAGTTGATCATATAAAGGAAACCATATAAATCACATTATTAGTACCAAAATATTACGTTAGAAATCATTCCACTTTATTGGATAAATAAACAGTAGATCTTGACCATTGGGTCAAGTTCATATATTAAAACCATCAATTACAGTATAGGTCCGACCATTGCATCAAATGACCCAAGAAACCATTGGTCTAAGGCTTAATTGATGATACAACTACATTGATTAACTTAACATAGGTTGTAGGGACATGATACACCATCATTATTGATCATTAAATCACCATAGGTTGTTAGATCAACACTATATTCATTAATCAGCATCAAATATTAAGCTGATGTCATCATTGATTGATAACATCAGTAGGGTACTTAATGGTTGATCATTAAACTTCTAATTGGTACGAAACCTGACCTAAGGGGGTGACCATATGTTGTGACTATCATTTTACACCCTTGATCATGACCATCAGTTGTTATGAAGACAACACCATAGGTTTGTTGCAATGGTACCATCATCGGGTCATGGTTTATAGAAGAAATCAGCTTTAAACCCTAAAATTGACCATTGTTTGATAGGTGTCTAGCACCATACCTTGTCAAAACAACCTGATACAAGTCATATTATACCTAAGGAATAACTTACACATAATCATAGGTTCATCTAAAACTGAAATCAGAATAGGGAACATTATAAAAATTGAAATCCAAGTCAAGCATAGCTTTTTAGTGCATAAATCATCATTTTCAAGCAAGAACATGAGCTAGTGAGCTTATGGTAAGCAATAAACGTGGAGAAAGTTATAAAACTTGCCTTTAATGAGAATATGAAACCCCACACAGAAGAAATCTCGAGCAGGTAGGGTAGAAAATCCAAGAATAAGCTATGAATTCGTCCATCTAGCACCTTTCTTCATCAAATGAGCAAACCCTAAGCATAAGGAGCAAGAAAGGTAGGGTTTTAGAACTTTAAAGCAAATTCTACCATGGAACAAAAAGGTTCCGACCTGTAGGAAGGTATAAGGAAGGAGACGAGCAAGAGAAACAGAGAACAAAGGAAGAAAACAACTTGCCTTGGTCGAATTCCCTAGAAGATGACCTTGGAAACCCTAGGTAGGGCTAGATGGAGCTCTAGGAGACCTTCTTCTCCAAAAAGAGGTTGTATTCTACCTTATATCAGTTGGTTCTGCAGAAAAACAGAGTGGATTCGTTTCTCTAGGTTAGAGTAAAGAGAAAGGAAGCATAGTTTCGAATTTGGGCAAGGAAGGGGTAAATATAACCCATGGATAAGGATAGAAGCAGGCACGAGGTGTAAAAGTAGCTTTCCCATGTTTCTATGGCCTTTAATTATTAATAATATACAAGCACACACACAAGCAGCTCCCCCACCATCCCTATTGACCTTCTTGGATTTCTTTTGTCTAATTTCCCAGACAATCACATAATTCACTAGTTGATAGCTACTAAAGGTAGCTCATCCGTGAGGGGTAAACCCTAAAATACCCTTAGAGAAAACACTTTCAAACAATGGCTCAGCTAGGATCCCCATGGCTCAAAATACTCAAAAATTATAATATAACATCTAAGGAACATACTGTATGTGAAAAATTGCAAATAAAACCTCTCAATTGGATAAATTGTAGAAAAGTCCAAAATGTACAGAAAATTACATAACTTGCTCAAACAGTGTCCAAAATTGACCAAATTTGAAACTTAATCTTGTCTTATGATTTCAAAAATATCAAAAGGTTATATTATGGTTCTAAGCATTCAATTATGGTAATTAAGCTCATTCAACTTATTAAGCAAGTTCAAGGGCCTTACAACTATAAACCCCTAATAGGGATTTTTCCCCCAAAATCCAAGGTAAACAAAGATGGGCACTTCCTTTGCACCTCATCCTATTACCTTCACATGGTTACTTGCATATCATGGTGATTTCACATCATTCATACATATCTCATCTTGGGTCAGCACAAAAACCCCCATATAAGAAGACATTCTCAATATGGAATGTAGAAACTTGTTATGTCATTTGTACAACTCTAGTAGTAATGTTCAACTTTAAATTCTAGCTATCATCCTAAAATTATATCGACTGTATCAACACATTACTCAAATTCATACTTGATAGCTTTTTACTAATCATGACGTGTCCCATACCACTCCTTGAAGAACATAAAAAAGGCAATGTATCCATCCTTTTTTTTTATACACTGACACTGGACCACTTGTCAGTTCTTTTTCAGCATCAAAATAAATGTTGACGTTGGCACCTGTCATTCCATACAAGGAAACATCATTCCTAGACAACCTTATTAGGGGTGAAACAACAACACTATCTTTACCTTACTAGGATTTACACAACCTACTTAGAAGACATATAATGATCCCATAAAGACATTTAGTCAAGCCCATGTCACTCTTGTTCAACTTGTCTCATAGCTATTTCTACTTCAGAAACCCTAATGTTTTTGAATAAATATTGATCATATTTTTGACCATATTTGAAATACTTTGACATGTCATCATTTAATGCTTGATATAACTTGTATGGCATGACTGGAACACTTTGTTCCTCCTATTTATAAATTCTATTTGTACATTGGATAGTCTAAAGTACATAACCATAAACTCATCATGGTCATGTGAATTATGGCATCCAATCTAACTCTTATGCATTGATATATGATCATAGGTTTATCTTAAATGAACATAGTATAGCATAGTTATTGACCAACAAACCGTCTATCTTTGATAGTGGTCATGTCCAGCTATCACTGAACCATACACAACATTATAGAATCACTTTTTTTAAACAACATTTAGAGGGTCATCAACTCTCTCTCTAAGGGAGAGGAATAATTGGAATGTTCATGTAGTAAACATCTCCAACATTCACATACTTCCCATAATGTTGATACATCTTGGATACTAGGATTCATTACTTTGGTATCCACCTCATGTGCTATAAGTAACTCATATCTTATCTCAACTACTTTTACCAACATAACAAATATCAAGACATATAAGAGGAGTCTCCCAAATTATTGGAAGGCTCAAAAGCAAACTCATCACAAACTTTATGATCTTAGAACCATAGTCCAAGCAACCTTATGCTATAATAAGCTATCCATCCTCATGTTTACAACGAATCCACACATACCAAGTGGCAATGATCCACTTGAAAGTTGTGCCCTGGAAAGAAAAGACACAAAGGGAAACAAACTTCCCACATCATAGCAACATTATTCAAGGGTCACTAGAAGAAAGGTAACCAATTCTATTTTCATTATGCAGGTTACAACTTCTTATGTATCATTTTACCTTTTTAATTTGGATTCCTTGCCATTAGCATAGGAATCATCATGATTAACATCTCTCATTACTCCTTCCTTGATGACTATTTATCACACTTGGTATGTTCTCTTATTTTATTAGGTTTTTCAACCACTTATCGACAGGTAAATCATCATATTCCACATTTTCTTCATTAAATCAGGATCATCTCCCTTAATTTCTTTCACATGCCATGCTGATTTTTCATTAACACTTTCTTACACACATAGGCTGGTCTGAGATTAACTCAGGTTCCACCTTATTTCTTTTCCATTGTTCCCATTCATCTTCTCATTTTGTACTTGTTATAGGAGTTCTCTCTATCTTATGTGGATTTCATACCTTGATTCACTTTATAAGAATATACTTGTTTGTCTTTTACTTTATTATCTTCTTGAATCACATCTTAAAGAACTCCTCTTTTCCTTATTTGTATTCAGATTTAGATTTCATGGTGTTGTATCTTTCTCTTATATTTACCAAACATTCAAGTTTTGATATATAATGATCAATTCTCGTCTTCTTTAAAGTAGGATTAAGATATTCACACCATTATTTCTTATTCGTTATGCTCTTTAGATTGTCTCAAAATGACTACTTGATCAGAGTAATCAGAAAGATAACAATCTAAGAGTTCCATACTTACCTTTCTTCAATAACTGAATACCTGGCCAGGGCACCCAAATATTGAGATTAGGCAGTATGCACCATATTTTTGTGTCATATTCCTAATTTTGACATCATCCTAGTCCTATATCCCAGTGTCCCTATAGACTCAGTGAACCTAAAGATCTGATACCAACTTGTGAGAACTTGTTACACTAAATGAGATTACTCAAAACATAAAACACAATCAATCATTAATTAGTCACGTACCCAAAAATATGGGTAAATTAAAATCGATTTCAACATCAGCACCCACTCAAAAACATTTTCATAAGAGCCCAACATCTTTCTTATATCCATACTATGCCAAGAATTTGATACAAATTGTTCTATTGCCTTAGCCACAACATATATACACAGGAGAACAACATTCGTATATGCCACACAAGCAAGCATTAATATGCTAACAAAAGTTTGATTCATTTGAAACACCATATACAAACTTTTCCTGTCCGGACCTGAGAGTACACCAGGACACACTAGAGATCTAATCAACTTTATCAAAGATTCATTACTATAGCTCCTCTTTACTGCCACATGTTTTTTTTGTCACTTCCGATTACCTAAAAAAATATGGAGAACCACAAGGGTGAGACCCATGTCCCAGCAAGAGATATAACCTCCAACAACGTTTATTGATTACAACATTTTTAAGTAATTAAATAGTTAAGCATTTTAATCAAATATAACAAATAAGATCAGTAGTATGATGATTATCAAAATACATAAGGAGCAGATAATAACTATCATCATTAGCCATACTATCGTCCTTTATCTTGTTGACAATATAAGCAATTTAGTAGCATATGTATATCTAGCATCATGAGCAAGTCTAGTAGCATAGAATCTCTATCATTATGAATGAGTCTAGCCACATAACCATATCTAACAACATTAGCATGTCTAATAGGCTGAACATATCAACATCATAAAAAGAGCTAACAACATAAGCACAATTATCTGGATAAGCATGATTAGTAGTATATGCATCTCAAGTTACAAAGGCATGGCTAGCATGCTAAACATAACTAACAACATGAGATAGCTAACATCATGATTTTAATCAGCAGTAGCATTATAGTTATCAACATAATCATGGCTACTGTATGTACGCATCTACAATCTTAAGCATATCCACAACATAAGTATATCTACTATCTCTTAATTGCACTAAGCATCATCTTTATGTAAAGAGAACAAACAAGGGTCATCATCCAATGTGAAGCACCGTGTATAACCCTAAATAGATATGTTATACGGCTGTATTACATCTTTTATTATGCCCTCAGGACATTGAGGATATCACTCAAAATCCAACTGACCACTGCTAAGTCAAAATTAGTGCCATACAAGATCTAGGAAGAGCTAGACTCCAAAGATCTTCTCTGCCCCCGGTCAGTACGGGTCCACCACAGTGAAACATAAGGTCAAGCTGCTAACAGCCTAGTCCATCCTTGGTACTGGTCACGACACTAGTGAAAGGAGGTGGGTACGCATACCCTACCATCTGAGGTACAACCGCAGTTGTCCTCCAATATCATCACATATATAATCATCGAGACACGACCGTAGCCATTCTCAAACTGAGGGCTAGGTATGACCGCAGTCATCCTCCCTAAACACTTGCATTCAGGATGACAAGAACCTCACATACTCATCAGTATGCACTCTGAGTTTCCCTTAGGAATGCTCGTTCACCATCTGGCAAGTTTTGACACTCAGATGGATCTATGGCATAGGGTACTACATGGTTAGAGTTTCACTTTATTAGTTATGCCAATTGGGTGAATTAAGGCTGCAACAAACAAGTGGACATACAAACTGTAATTCACTTCTAACAAGCATATAAATATCACAAATTTAAAAGATATAAAATGTGTGAAACATAATTTCTCATCTCATCATCACATGGTACTATTCACTTGCCATTCATGAGACCACACTAGTCATCATACTATTACAAGATATAAATCCTTTCCACTATATCGCAGGGTATCAATCCTTATCAACACAAGAGGATTACACCTCATTCAAGGCTCAACCATGCCCAAAGGTCATTAAGACCATCATAATATTCACTCCAAGATCATCATTATCTTTCCATGCCTTATAAAAAGGCTCAACAACATCACTTACATATAATACACCAGATCAACACAATATTGCATTAATGATCTAGGAGATATTCATAAACCATCATAGCAGGGTTATATTAACATTAAGAACATTCCTTTATTAAATCAACATGCAAGGAATCTAGATATGATTAACACTCATCTTACTCATAATGCACATGTTTAGCATAAGAAAGTATCAACCATGTGGCTATGATAACCACCAATGAACACATTAAGGTTATGATCATGTTAAGGAGGTTATTATACCATCATTCCATCATATAAGAATGTTAAACATGAATACTCATATTTATCTATTTGCATTATAGTTAGGTTCAACATGATAAATTATACCAATGTTACTAATCAGCACTCATACCCAAACGGTAACTCACGACATCCCCATTGGATCATGGATGCATAAGGTGAAGCATCACCATCACATTCCATTCTATTCTCAAGTATCAACCCACACATAAATCAAGGTATAACCATTGGGTTATAGCATACTAGGGTTTCAATAATAGTAACAGAGTACTCCATGATTGTATTAGTCGTTCAAGGACTATTCATACCCAATTACGATTATTTAGTTATATTAAAGCTAGGTATAACAAGCTATACCTCATTAGGGTTAAATACCAACACAATATGGTTATCATCCCTTATATTAATATGAGTGAATAAGTAATACTACCTTATTAATGGTAACCCTCCATTTATTCCATCATCATTCAACCCATATCGCCATACCATAATGTCACCCAGAACTATTGGATGTTTAAAAGGTAAGACCATTGATTGTTTACATAAGTAAACACCTTGGATAAATCACCTATGAATTCCTTGATTTGTGCTCTAGAAAGAGTCACCATCTAACCCTAGACATCCCTTCATTAACAACACAAAAAGTTCCATTGAAAGTAGCGTAAAACCCACAATCGACTGTTCATTTAAAACAAGTCATCCATTGTCAACAATTAAGCTCCTTAAGTTGATCATATAAAGGAAACCATCGAAATCACATTATTAGGACCAAAATATTACATTAGAAATCATTCCACTTTATTGGATAAAAAATAGTAGATATTGACCATTGGGTCAAGTTCATATATTAAAACCATCAATTAGAATATAGGTCCGACCATTGCATCAAATGACCAAAGAAACCAATGGTCTAAGGCTTAATTGATGATACAACTACAATGATTAACTTAACATAGGTTGTAGAGACATGATCCAACATAAATAGTGATCATTAAATCACCATAGGTTGTTAGATCAACATTGTATTCATTAATCAACATCAAATATTAAGTTGATGTCATCATTGATTGATAACATTAGTAGGGTACTTAATGGTTGATCATTAAACTTCTAATTGGTAAAAAAACTGACCTAAGGGGGTGACCATAGGTTGTCACTATCATTTTTCACCCTTTATCATGACCATCAGTTGTTATGAAGACAACTCCATAGGGTTGTTGCTATGGTACCATCATCGAGTCATGGTTTATAGAAGAAATCAGCTTTAAACCCTAAAATTGGCCATTGTTTGATAGGTGCCTAGCACCATAGGTTGTCAAAACAACCTGATCCAAGTCATATTATTCCTTAGGAATAATTTACACATAATAACAGGTTCATCTAGAACTGAAATCAGAATAGGGAACATTATAAAAATTGAAATCCAAGTCAAGCATAGCTTTTTAGTGCATAAATCATCATTTTCAAGCAAGAACATGAGCTAGTAAGCTTATGGTAAGCAATAAACGTGGAGCAAGTTATAAAACTTTCCCCTAATGAGAATATGAAACCCCACACAGAACAAATCTCGAGCACATAGAGTATAAAATCGAAGAATAATCTATGAATTCGTCCATCTAGCACCTTTCTTCATCAAATGAGCAAACCCTAAGCATATGGAGCAAGAAAGGTAGGGTTTTAGAGATTTAAAGCAAATTATACCATGGAACAGCAAGGTTATGACTTGGAGGAAGGTCTAAGGAAGGATAAGAGCAAGATCAACACAGAAGGAAGGAAGAAAGCAACTTGCCTTGGTTGAATTCCCTAGAAGATGACCTTGGAAACCCTATGTAGGGCAAGATGGAGCTCTAGGAGACCTTCTTCTCCAAAAAGAGGTTGTCTTCTACCTTAGAGCAGTTGGTTCCGCAGCAAAATAGAGTGGTTTCGTTTCTCCAGGTTATAGGAAAGAGAAACAAGCATAGTTTCGAATTTGGGCAAGGAAGGGGTAAATATAGCCCATGGATAAGGATAGAAGCAAGCATGAGGTGTAAAAGTAGCTTTCCCAAGTGTCTATGGCCTTAAATTATTAAGAATATACAAGCACACACACAAGAATCTCCCCCACCATCCCTATTGACCTTCTTGGATTTCCTTTATCGAATTTCTCAGGCAATCACATATTTCACTAGTTGATAGCTACTAAAGGTAGCTCATCCGTGAGGGGTAAACCCTAAAATACCCTTAGAGAAAACACCTTCAAACAATGGCTCAACTAGGATCCCCATGGCTCAAAACACTCAAAAATGATAATATAATATATAAGGAACATAATGTATGTGACAAATTGCAAAGAAAACCCCCCAATTGGGTAAATTGTAGAAAAGTCCAAAATGTGCAGAAAATTGCATAACTTGCTCAAACAATGTCCAAATTGGACCAAATTTGAAACTTAAGATTTTATTATGATTTCAAAACATATAAAAATGTTATATTAGGGTTATAAGCATTCAATTATGGTAATTAATCTCATTCAACTTATTAAGCAAGTTCAGGGGCCTTACAATAGGAACCTTTCTTGAGTCTTTTTCCATATCCAACACAATAAAGTCCGTAGGAAAGAAGGCGGAGATCTCATCATCAAGCTTCACTAGCACATCATCAACTCACCCTCAAGGCATGTTTACATAATGATTGCCCAATTGCAAGGTGCAATGAGCCGGTTGCAAACTTCCCAAGTTCAATTCAGCATATACATCATAGGGCATCAGATTCACGCTAGAACCTAAGTCAAGGAGTGATTGGTCTATTTGGTGAGTCCCAATGTAACAAGAGATGATTGGTGTGTTGGGATCTTTTCTTTTCTTAGGGGTGGTGTGCTACAGAATGGAGCTCACTTGCTCATTGAGCTTGACTCACATTGGTGTTCTCCATGTGGTTCTTCTTTTGAAAGTACACAAATCTTTTAAGAATTTAGCATCAGACAGTATATGCTTGATTGCATCAAGCAATGGGATATTGATCTTCACTTTCTTAAAAGTTTCCATGATGTCTTCAGTGTGATTCTTCTTCCTTTTTTTAGTGGATGGTTCTTTAAGTGCATATGGGAAAGTTGGGAGTTGTGCTCCCGACTGGCTCAAATCAACAGAATCATAATTGGTATCACATGAATCACAATATCATCCTTATGGATCACAGTATCAACTTGGGTTCCTATCATAGTATCCTCAACATGAATCTTAGTATGAGTTCCTCTAATCACGGTAACAACTATGTCATCACTGGCTGCACTGTCAACTGAAGTGTCATGTGGCTGCTCCAAAGTCATCCTACTCCTCAACATTGTCACAGCCTTCACTTGCTCATGGGTGGTAGAAGAAGAATCTTGTGGTGGTTTTTGTGGTTGTTGAGGTGGTAGTGGTCTTTGGTGTGGGGGAGTCGGGTTTTGGAGGATGTATTGTAGTTGAGATGGCGGTGGTTGTGGTTGTTGTGGATGGGGGTGATATTGTGGAGGGTCTTGTTGGTATGAGTGAGGTGGAGGTGGGGTGTATTGATAGTTGAATAGAAGTTGTGGAGGTGGGCGAGCATATGGGTTAGGTGGTCCTTGGTACTGTTAAAGTGTGGGTACTTAGCTTGGTGGTGGGAGGTATGCACCTTGAGGAGTGCCCATGGAACCAATGTCATTGTTAGGATTAGCCATGGGTTGGGAGGGGAGTGTGATGGGGTGAACTTTTGAAGTATTTGGATACCTAATGACATAAGTGATTTCATGTGTGTTGAGTTGTTTTGATAGTTCCAAGTTTTTGGCAAAGTTTGTGCGGTGATTGATGTTTATATCATGATTAAGACCTCAAATCTTATGCCTTCTTGAGGTATTTTTATTGATTGATCAAAAATAGATATTTTATCACCAAATTTCAGTGGAACGAAGATTGTGTGACTATAAAGCAAGGTCTCGGGTTTCATGATTAAACGGGGATCCTAGAAAAAGTTATTTAGTTTTTATTATTATCAAATAATGTGTATTTTGATGTATGGTAGACCAAGAATATATTTTCTTAGCCTAAGTTTTGATGTAACTAAGAATAAGGTGATAAACCCTTAGCTAAGTTTGTGACTTTCGTTGTGCTACACATCTCCTGTAGTAGAAAGCCACGGATCAAGAAGACAATTATTTGATCCTAATCCTTGCTTATGATCTGACGATGGCGAGCCTATCACATACGTCTAAACTGCTCTGACATCATGGAACAACGAGGTAAACTCTTGTCCATATGGCCACGATCCCCGATCCTGAACATGAGCAGAGATGTGTGACTGGTTGGGGAGACAATTTCATTGTATGAGGAGGAGTTAGAATGACCATCCCTTTAGGCAAATGGACTAGACATGAGTAGTTCCATCACCCTGTTTCTGCTTCGATCGTGAGCGCCTTTTGTATGTGGGTGGGATAGATAATGAAGATGGAGGGAGATGTCGAAGGAAGCACATAGAAAGGGAGAATAGAGGAGAACCACCAAGACCTAGCTCCCGTGATCACCGTTCCTCCTTGCTCAAGCCACGACGGTGCTTGAGAACGCAGTCAGAGGCGCCCGAGTCATGGACACGGAGGAGGAAGGAGACTGCATCGGTAGTGCCTTGGGCAGAGCAGTCGCTTCAGCGACGGCAGTCCGTGAGAGAGAGTAGGTGCATGCTCAGCATGAAGGCAGGGAAGAAGAGGACTCACGGAGGCAGTCGTAGAGGATCTCCGCAAAGCCCTAGCCCTAACGGCAGCACCAAGGCACACCCAGAACAAAGAGGGCTCACAGAGGAGCTAGAGATCTGAGGAAGAACACCCACAGATGCAGGCGACAGTGGCAGTTTGCAGAAGTGAGAAAGAGAGATCGTGAGGTGCCAAGCTCCTTGTGATGGTCGGAGTGGGCGAGGAGAAGGCGATGCAACCATGGCGACACCATGAGCAGGCCACAGTGGCACCCACTGTTCTAGCAGACGACACATGCAAGCGTCGTGAGAAGGAGAGAGAAAGAATGAAAGAAAGGAGGATCGGGTCTTCTGCCTTGAACCGGACCCAGACCAAATGTGAACCACTAACTCAACCAAGTGAAGGATCTGTAGCCCTAGTAGCAATGTGGTAGTGGTTGTTTGGTCCAAAAAGGTAAGAAATCCGAATAATCTACAGATCTTGTATAATTCATAGTAATTATTCCGTTTATCAAAAAATCACAAATAAGGTACCAAAATTCTCAAAAAAATGCATAGAATAATATGGAATCATAATATCAGCCTTTTTATTCTTTAATATTAGTGATATCATGTAAGATGTATTATGTTTGTTTCATGAGTAATAATTATCAAATGATGATATAAAACTATGGGAAAATGTCAGTAAGTCCATAATCATGTTTATAATCCATCTGAAGTTAGAAATAATGATGTTGATGTATGAAATCATGTAATTTGCTTAATGTGGCTAATTAGGGCTTATAACCCTAATTAATATACAATAAATACATGCATGCTCAATAAATGATGAGATTTATAGAAAACCCTCATATCAGTAACTGTAAGATGATATGTAAATATGAGATCAGTTTTATACACGAAATCCATGTTATATAAAGAGCACCATTAATACATGTGATGTAACTCTAATATGGTTAATGAAAGTGACATAACATTAAATATGTTCACATAATAATGTGACACATTAGTATATCCAGTTGATGAACTATAATCTAGAATATGACATCAGTAAGATAATTATAAGACAAAAATGCAAGTAATCATGGGAATATCATAATGAGATAAGGTAAACCCTAAAAAGAATTAACTACGGTTAAGATGATGGTACATGATCTTGTCTTAATCAGGGTTGACCAAGGATGTAGTTGACATGAGGATATCTAATGTTTAGGCTTGTTCTTGATCAAGGTACGCCATTACCTCTTACTTGGCTTATTATACAATATGCATGTGTTATATGTGTAGTAAAATACTTGGCATATGGTATTGGATGAAATGATTGTTCTTGTATGCTATGTTGCTTGATCTTTCCATACTTATTGTTATGAACACATCAAACATAAAATATTTGTTCCATTATATGAAAGCACTGATTCTCTTTGGTAGCATAGTGTTGGAAAGTGATCATTCTCTTTGGTAGTAGATCACATTGTACAATGATCTAACTCTTTGGTAGTAGATCATAAGGCCTTACATCTCATACTCTTTGGTAGCTGAGATGATGCATTATTCCCTCAGGTGGAAAATGCATGGATATATAGTGGAAAATGTGCTTAAAATATGTGTTCTCTTTTGCTAATGAACATCTTTGTGCAAGTATACACTTTTTCTTATATTTGTTTAATGCTGCCAAGTATTAGTTTTATCTTATTGCCAATATATGATGAGAGGTATATAAAAGACACATAGGCATACTCAGTACAATATTCTTGAATATTGTGTTGACGTGTACCACATGTAATCTTTTGTTTAGGTTGTGGTTATGCTCTTGAAGATCCAGGATAGTGAGAGTTGTATGGCGAGCTGATGTACAGGTGGACCTGTTGTCTTAAGATCATGTAGTTTAGTGGTAGTATATGTATATGTATAAGTTGTTGTTCAATATGTAATATCAAATGTTGTAATAATTCATGTTGTAATTATATGTTGAATAGTGAACATATGTTGTATGGTTTTCTTATTGTTCATGTACATGTGCTACTGATTGTTTTCCTTCTGACTCCCTTGATTTTCTCTTTCTTATCCTAGTGTGTGGTGCTCAAATTGGGATTCTCGCTAAGGTGAGGGTTTGAATTTGATGTCATACATTAGATTAAGTTTTAGAAAATCCGGGGACGTCACAGGTGGTATCAGAGCATGAACAATGGCAAAGCCTAACATTTGCTCATTAAGCAACTCAAAACTAAAGAACCTTGAACCTTAATAATCTTTTAGGTTAGATTAGCCATCTTTTAGAGACTAGATCTGACTTAGCCTTTAGGTTAGCACCTGTATGTTCGAGAACTAGGTCTAGACTAGTGCTTGTTGTATAGCAAGTCCTTAGATGTTGTTCTTTCCTTATAGTGTAGTGGTATGGGACGTTGCATTATTTGGAAATGACGTGCATCAAGAGAAGAGAAACCCTAGACATATGGCGCTCATTGTCTAGAGTATCTACACTAGTCTACACCATGTTCTCACCCTTTTCACTAGTTTTCATGGCATTGTACTCTCTACTATGTGCGGGACACTCATTTTCTAGATTTGGTTTTTGATTCCAATCAGATCGAACCTCAATAGTTTTCTCTGACGCTTGTTTTATCGGAGAAAAACTATATAATATTTTATTATATATGTATTACAAAAATGTGTACCCACACATGTACGAGTAGGAGGTGGTCATGCAACCTAAGTGAAAGTGAATGACATCAATCTAGAAGAGAGAATAGTTCTAGATTAGATGTCTAGAGCCTTGTTAGAATATATGATAAAGGGAATAGATGAAATAAGTTTTGATGATATGATGTAAGTCTTATATAGATGACATAAGATGGTTATGATGATCTAAACTTGTTATCGAGGACTTAATTTTAGGTTTAAGGTTTTGAGATAAGTTTTGATGTTGCAAGCAAATAGGCTTTTATGAGATAAGATATGCTAAGTTAAGACAAGGTTGTGAGTCGGCATGAGCCTCAAGCTCTTTTACAAAGGAGGACCTCTAGCGTTAGGACCAGTTTTGGGGTTAGCTCAAGAGAGAGTGATACCCACAGGGAGAAGGTCAGAGAACCTAGACTCTATGATATGAGAAATACGAGAAATATGGGATATGATATGTCCTAAACTAGAATACTCCTAAGTGAATGAGCTGAGTTGCCTAATGCATGATTCATATAGTCCTTTTGAACCCTAGATATCCTTGAGAGGACCAAACCCTAGAGATAGAGAGAGGTTGGTTATATGTGTATATTTGAACATGGATGTGAGTACCTACCATCTGGGTGAGGGAGAGTCCCAAGACCCTAGAGGAGGCAATTGTGTTAGCTTCTGGACAGCCTCATGCTCGGGTTGGTGGTTCCATGTAGGACTCTAGTGGTGTATGTATAATAGAGTTTTGGGTAAGCATGTTTCACGGGTAGAGACCTATGAAGAGGATGTCATAGCATGTTTTGGTGTGTGCTTATGTGTCTAGATCTTGTGAAGTTAATCACCAGTGCCAATGAGGTAATCCAAGAACCCTAGACTGAGAGGAAAGATAAAGTATATGTATATGAGATACTCATATAGTTGAGTTATCTCAGATAGACTGAGCATGGAACTACCCTCATGGTATGGGTTAGAGGAACCTCTTTTGGCCTAAGTAAAGTTTTGATATATGAGCCACTTGTATAAGTTTGTTAGCACAACCATGATATAATATATGTAAGATGTGATCTAATCTTGATACATGATATATAGATATGAAATGCTGGAAACCTAGAGATGGTTTAATAGATGGCAATGCATAAATGGTTAACCATGTACATGAATAATGATGATTAATTTGAAACTTTTGTTTAATCTTTTGATGAATTCACTAGTAAATGTTGCAATTTAGTATGAACAATGAAATAAGATCATATGAATGAAACATGTTACACGAGGTGTTAATCTTAGTGCTTAACAAAGATGGAAAATATAGTTTGACAGCTAGCACAACATAATGATTATAACACCTTGATATGACCTAGATGGATAAAGTGGTTTAAATATAGTTGAATCCCTCCTAAAAGGAATATGTTAATGTTGAACATGTTCTAACAATTAGCTCAATAAAATGTTGATGACACCTTGATACAATGAGTTAATCTTAGTTAACTCTTTTAGAACATGGTAATATGATGCCCGAACCCTTATGCATGGCTAAAGATAAGGAAGCAAATCTAACATATGAGATATGTAATGACATAACCTAAGCTTCTAAACCCTTGTTTGAGCTTTCTATGGAGTGAGGTTTCACCCTTGATGCTTTTGAAACCTCCTAATATTGCTTTGGATACATGGTTCTAGGTAACCTTTATGGATATGTTACACATAGAATGGTGCCTATAAGTGGATGAAGACCTTTTGGTTTTCCTTGGAGTAAAAGGATGTCTTAGTTTCAAGGAAGAAATTTCTTTTAAGATGTATATGATGTGACAAAGTGGTTTTTGGCATAATTTCGAGGACAAAAATTATTTTAAGGTGTGTAGGATGTGATGGGGTGAACTTTTGAAGTATTTGGATACCTAATGACATAAGTGATTTCATGTGCGTTGAGTTGTTTTGAGAGTTCCAAGTTTTTGGCAAAGTTTGTGCGGTGATTGATGTTTATATCATGATTAAGACCTCAAAGCTTATGCCTTCTTGAGGTATTTTTATTGATTGATCAAATATTGATATTTTTGTGCCAAATTTCAATGGAATGAAGATTGTATGACTATAAAGTAAGGTCTCAGGTTTCATGATTAAAAGAGGATCCTAGAAAAAGTTATTTAGTTTTGATTATTATCAAATAATGTGGATTTTGATGTATGGTAGACCAAGAATATATTTTCTTAGCCTAAGTTTTGATGTAACCAAGAATAAGGTGATAAAACCTTGGATAAGTTTGTGACTTTCGTTGTGATACACATCTCCTATAGTAGAGAGCCACGGATCAAGAAGACAATTGTTTGATCCTAATCATTGCTTATGATCTGACGGTGGCGAGCCTATCACATACGCCTAAACTGCTCTGACATCATGGAACAATGAGGTAAACTCTTGTCCAAATGGCCACGATCCCCGATCTTGAATGTGAGCATAGACGTGTGACTGGTTAGGGAGACAGTTTCATCGTATGAGGAGGAGTTAGAACGCCCATCCCTTTAGGCAAATGGACTAGACATGAGTAGTTCCATCACCCTATTTCTGCTTCAGTCGTGAGTGCCTTTTGCAGGTGGGTGGGATAGCTAATGAATATGGAGGGGGATGTCAAAGGAAGCAAATAGAAAGGGATAATAGAGGAGAACCACCAAGACCTAGCTCCCCTAATCATCGTTCCTCCTTGCTCAAACGGAGAAGGAAGGAGACCGCAGCGGCAGTGCCTTGGGTGGAGCAGTCGCTTTAGCGGCGGAAATCCGTGAGAGATAGAAGGTGCATGCTTAGCGTGAAGGAAGGGAAGAGGAGGACTCACAGAGGCAGCCACAGAGGAGCTCCGCAGAGCCCTAGCCCCAACGGAAGCACCAAGGCACACCCAGAACAGAGAGGGCTCACGGAGGAGCTAGAGATCTGAGGAAGAACACCCACAGACGCAGGTGACAGTGGCAGTTTGTAGAAGTGAGAAAGAGATATCAGGAGGTGTCGAGATCCTTGCGATGGCCGAAGTGGGAGAGGAGAAGGTGATGCAACCACAAAGACACCATGAGCAGGCCACAGCGGCACCCGCTATTCTAGCAGATGACGCACGCAAACATCGCAAGAAGGAGAAAGAATGAAAGAAAGGAGGACTGGGTCTACTGCCTTGAACTGGAACCAGACCAAATGTGAACCACTGACTCAACCAAGTGAAGGAGCCATAGCCCTAGTAGCAACGTGTCAGTGGTCGTTTGGTCCAAAAAGGTAAGAAATCTGAATAATCTACAGATCTTGTATAATTCATAGTAATTAGTTTGTTTATCAGAAAATTACAAATAAGGTACCAAAATCCTCAGAATAATGCGTAGAACAATATGGAATCATAATATCAGCCTTTTTGTTCTTTAATATTAGTGATATCATGTAAGATGTATTATGTTTGTTTCATGAGTAATAATTATCAAATGATGATATAAAACTATGGGAAAATGTCAGTAAGTCCATAATCATGTTTATAATCCATCTGAAGTCAGAAATAATGATTTTGATGTACGAAATCATGTAATTTGCTTAATGTGGCTAATTAGGGCTTATAACCCTAATTAATATAAAATAAATACATGCATGCTCAATAAATGATGAGATTTATAGAAAACCCTCATATCAGTAATTGTAAGATGATATATAAATATGGGATCAGTTTTATACACCAAATCCATGTTATATGAAGAGCATCCTTAATACATGTGATGTAACTCTAATATGGTTAATGAAAGAGACATAATGTTAAATATGTTCACATAATAATGTGACACATGAGTATATCCAGTTGATGAACTATAATCTGGAATATGACATCAGTAAGATAATTATAAGACAAAAATGCAGGTAATCATGAGAATATCATAATGAGATAAGGTAAACCCTAAAAAGAATTAACTAGGGTTAAGATGATGGGAACCTGATGATGGTACATGATCTTGTCTTAATCAAGGTTGACCAAGGATGTAGTTGACATGAGGGATATCTAATGTTTAGGCATGTTCTTGATCAAGGTACACCATTACCTCTTACTTGGCTTATTATACAATATGCTTGTGTTATATGTGTAGTAAAATACTTGGCATATGGTATTGGATGAAATTATTGTTCTTGTATGCTATGTTGCTTGAGCTTTCCATACTTATTATTATGAATACATCAAACATAATATATCTGTTCCATTATATGAAAGCACTAATTCTCTTTGGTAGCATAGTGCTGAAAAGTGATCATTCTCTTTGGTAGCAGATCACATTGTACAATGATCTAACTCTTTGGTAGTAGATCATAAGGCCTTACATCTCATACTCTTTGGTAGCTGAGATGATGCATTATTACCTCAAGTGTCAAATGCATGGATATATAATGGAAAATGTGCTTAAAATGTGTGTTCTCTTTTGCTAATGAACATCTTTGTGCAAGTATACACTTTTTCTTATATTTGTTTAATGTCACCAAGTATTAGTTTTATCTTATTGATAAGATATGATGATAGGTATATAAAAGACATGTAGGCATACTCAATACAATATTATTGAATATTGTGCTGACGTGTACCACATGTAATCTTTTGTTTAGGTTGTGGTTATGCTCTTGAAGATCCAGGATAGTGAGATTTGTGTGGCGAGCTAATGTACAGGTGGACCTGTTGTCTTAAGATCATGTAGTTTAGTGGTAGTACATGTATATGTATAATTTGTTGTTCAATATGTAATATCAAATGTTGTAATAGTTCATGTTGTAATTATATGTTGAATAGTGAACATATGTTGTATGGTTTTCTTATTGTTCATGTACATGTTCTACTGATTGTTTTCCTTCTTACTCCCTTGATTTTCTCTTTCTTAGCCTAGTGTGTGGTGCTCAAATTGGGATTCTCACTGAGGTGAGGGTTTCAATTTGACATCATACATTAGATTAAGTTTTAGAAAATATGGGGATGTCACAGGGAGTCTTCCCTCCTCACAGTGGGAAAGTTAGAGGGAAATTTGATCAAGTCTTTGTTCAAGGCAGATGATTATCTGTCCATGAGAAGATACATCTTTTTTCCTTTCATCTAGGCTTCTTAGCCTCCCAGGCACCTCATCTTCAAATGTAGAATTGTACCTAGGGGCTTGATGTTGCCTTAGTTGTCCTTGCCCCTCTTCACCTTGTTGTTTCCAAGAGAATTTAGGCTTGTTCCTCCATTTTGGAGTGTAGGAGTTGGACGTAGGACTTTGATTGTTCTGGTTCCTAAAAGCATGCAAAGCATTCACCTCTTCATCAACGGCATCAACTTCCATGGTAGATTGGCTAGCAGAACCCCCAACTTGGCTCTTCATCATGTTCATCATGTCAACCATCATTTTCATCATTTGGGGGTTGGCTTCTGCTCTGACTTGAGTTGTAGGAGGGGGGAGGAATATAGTTTCGTTCATAGTGCACCCCTTTTATTGAAGATCAGTGGTGGGAGTTCTCAGCTATATTCTCAAAGAGGGGCCAACACTCCTCTGGGGGCTTATCCATGAATGTCTGATAATACCAATTTTCGTGACATTTTTGGCCTTTATTCTGTTATCAAAACTGCCCTTTTCTGCCATTTTCCTCTATTTTATATGTAATTTTGCAATAATTAGCCAAGCAATGCTCTCAGTCCAATATTTCCATCTTTTGTAGAGTTTCCTCCTATTTTGGCCCATTTAGCACCAATAAGGCCGTTCCGGCCCGCAAATAAGTCCAAGACTGTCTCGCCCCCCCCCCCCAACGCCCGATACACACGCTGACCGGCAGGGCTGCGTGATACGACGACGCGCGACGCAAGAATGTCGTGTGATAGGGTATCGATGGACGACACGCCTCTTTACCCGACAAGGAGCCGAGCACGCCACAACTACTCTAGGTGCCGCGCGATATCAGCCACCCACCGGCATGCGCCTCTCGCCTCGACGCCCGACAGCCGACCTCCTTGTGCCGAGTGATACCGGGCGATACCCGCGTCAGCTGACCACCAACTGAACGGCGGAAAGCAGGACATGTGGCGTTTCGAGCACCATATCTTCTCACGACCAGCTGCCTATAAATAGCAGCTACAGGGAGCCGAAAAGACAGTTCGGAGCTTAGACAATTCGGACAAGCTTGGTCACTTCAGGTTACGGAGAGTCGAGTGATCTTCGGAGGAGGCTGCGAGAGCAGGCATATTGTGCTCCGGTGTTCGTACCGGGCGACACTAGGTGAGCTCTTCCCCATCCCGAGAGGGAGGGGACTGGTTCACCTAGGACTGTATCGGGCGACACTGGGAGCCGATATCGACCGATGTAGATACGCGACACGAGTGCCCGACACCAGTGCCCGGTGATAGGATACGCAGCTCCATGCCCGACACGATAACGAACCTGATACGCTCCGCCCGTCAGGCGTGTCGCCCGAGAGGGTGTACCGCCCGACTCGAGCGTATCGCCCAGGTCCTTGAGCAATGTAGTCACCCGTCGTGGCGTGCCGCTTGAGAGAGCATGCCGCCTGACACAGCTGTATCGGGCTAGGCCCCTGTCTGATATCGGGCGGGATGGTTACTGTAGCCTGTCGTCCTTCTACATCAAGAAGGCGACACATATCTTTAATTCTGTTATTTAAATTCCTTTACTTATGCATTGTAATTAAGACCTTTAATGCTTATAGAAATGGAAATGCTTAATTACTTGCTGCTCTATGCTTGGTGCAATATGTTGGATGACTGCTATGATTTGATATCTAAACTCTAGCTTGCATGTTTTGGATCGCGTTTCGCTTAGCTACCGAATCATGTTTTCCCGTCGCAACAACTTCGAGAGTTGTGTTGTGGCTCTAGTGTTTGGTCTGATTCTAGAGTACAAGAGTGCCTGGAACGGAGTTGTTTCAGTGACATTCCACTCTAACTTTGAGCCCAGCAACCTCGAGAGGGGTGCCGAGGCTTTGTAAGAGGTACCCACTCTGAGAGGAGGGGTATAGGATGTTACCGGTGCCGCTTGTTTTGCTATAGTCTTATCCTTCGTACCTTGCTCTAGCTCTAGTTTTATCTTTCTGTTTCTATCGCATGAAAACCCCTAAAAATTTCTAAATGGCTAAAAACCTTAAATCCTTTTAGTAACTCCACTTGGAGATAGTTTTCTTGTTTTGCTTGTGACATCTTTATGCTTCCCTTCTGGGGAATTTACAATCTCTTTTACTTGCCGGAGTGTAGCGTGTCGATTCTGGGTTCTGAACACTACTCCCCTTGTCCCTGTGTTCGACCCCGTATATCTACTTCGACCCCATAAACAAAGTTGTGGGGGCCTAGAAGGATTCAGGTTTATAAATGTAAAAGCTCGACTACCTCAAATCCGCCTAAAAATTTAGGATGCGCGATTTAGGCCGGTCAACTTTTTAGCGCCGTTGCCGGGGATACTACGACGCTCCTGACAGTGTACACCCGGCAACGAGCAGGAATTTTTTACAACAGCTCAGACGGCAACAAGAACCATCCAGTGTCGTGTACATCAGAACCGCTGTCATCCGTCGAATGCCTAACTCGGAAATACTACGACGGGGTGACAAAGATGATACAACCATTCCTGGACACACAAGAAAACAAATGGCACGAACTTCAGTTCTGCCACCGCAGCCCACAACAAATCCCATTATCCAACGACTGCGGCATCCACGTCCTGGAATGGATAGCGGAGAAAGAGACGCCTGACCAGCTCCGTCACATCGATTACAATAGAAAAAGAGGAGAATATGTGTGGGAGCTTCTATCTGACGAAGGCGCGCTCATCGGTTAACCCTCACTGGATTAGCTTTACCTTGCCTAATCTACTTCACAACTCTGGGACAGAGTGTGGAGTAAGTTTGGGGGGGTACCATGGTACCAGTGAGGGAGGTACAAAATTCTGTCAAATTTTCTAACTTAATCTTTTGATTCTTTTATTTATCATGTATACATATACTTGTTCATATAAAACTCTTGGATACATATACATGTTCATATAAATTTTGAAATTTTGCAAATTTTTGCTTATTTTGTTCTCATACATATGTACAAAGTTGTTATATTAGTAAAACCTGATGCAACTGCTTGCCAAGTTTATTTTCTTCGCGCTAAATGTGATGCAAGTCCTGTTATATCTTTTTGATAGTGTTGCTTCAAATGAACAAAAGAATATGTTTTGCCGTGCCAAAAATTTCGAAAAATATAATAATCTCGCAAACAGCTAAGAGATGAATATGGAGAAGGAAAAAGCTGCCCAAACAGCAAGAATCTCTTTGTTTCCCCTTACCAGACAAAAATCCTAAAAAGAGAGAGAAGCCTTATGAGTGTGAATAAAAGCATGAGAGTTGTGCCCAATAAAAGACAAAAAAATTACACACACTTGTTTCCCAAAAGTACCCATCTTTAGGCATGGTAGATCCAGGGCTGTGGTACGTAGAATGTGAAATCACTGCTCTAAAGCCAACTAGCTTGGACTGCAGGGACCACTTTCCCGTTAACGGACCCGTACCTGGATGGACTGATGGGAAAAAAGAAGAAAACCCAAAAAGCCTTAGCCTACCCTATACACAACTTTCTGCCCCGAAAATAAAGCTGTTTGGTGTGGAAGCTAACTTCGGAATCATACAACAACGTCTCGCCGAAGCTGTAGAGAATAATCTTACTTAAACAATAAGGCAAGAAATACGAAGTCTTTTGTTCGTAATGAGGCAGCATTATCTCTAAAGGCATTACGATACTTGTTTTACATCTTAGCCTGAGAAGCATACTACGCAAGAAGAAGCATCGCCAAATAAAGTTTAAATATTGATTGAGGACAATCAAAAAGCTAAGTTTGGGGGAGTTCATAACACCAATTTTCGTGACGTTTTTGGCCTTTATTCTGTTATCAAAACTGCCCTTTTCTGCCATTTTCCTTTATTTTATATGCAATTTCGCAATAATTAGCCAAGCAATGCTCTTAGTCCAATATTTCCATCTTTTGCAGAGTTTCCTCCTATTTTGGCCCATTTAGCACCAATAAGGCCGTTCCGGCCCGCAAATAAGTCCAAGACTGTCTCGCCCCCCCCCCCTGACGCCCGATACACACGCTGACCGATGGGGCTGCGCGATACGACGACGCGCGACGCAAGAATGCCGCGCGATAGGGTACCGATGGATGACACGCCTCTTTACCCGACAGGGAGCCGAGCACGCCACAACTACTCTAGGTGTCGCACGATATCAGCCACCCACCGGCAGGCGCCTCTCACCTCGACGCCCGACAGCCGACCTCCTTGTGTCGAGCGATAGCGGGCGATACCCGCATCATCTGACCACCAACTGAACGGTGGAAAGCAGGACACGTGGCGTTTCGAGCACCATATCTTCTCACGACCAGCTGCCTATAAATAGCAGCTACAGGGAGCCGAAAAGACAGTTCGGAGCTTAGACAATTTGGACAAGCTTGGTCACTTCAGGTTACGGAGAGTCGAGTGATCTTCGGAGGAGGCTGCAAGAGCAGGCGTATCGTGCTCCAGTGTTCGTACCGGGTGACACTAGGTGAGCTCTTCCCCATCCCGAGAGGGAGGGGACTGGTTCACCTAGGATTGTACTGGGCGACACTGGGAGCCGATATCGGCCGATGTAGATACGCGACACGAGTGCCCGACACCAGTGCCCGGTGATAGGATACGCAGCTCCATGCCCGACATGATAACGAACCTAATACGCTCTGCCCGTCAGGCGTGTCGCCCGAGAGGGTGTACCGCCCGACTCGAGTGTATCATCCAGGTCCTTGAGCGATGCAGTCGCCCGTCGCGGCGTGCCGCTTGAGAGAGCGTACCGCCCGACACGGCTGTATCGGGCTAGGCCCCTGTCTGATATCAGGCGGGATGGTTACTGTAGCATGTCGTCCTTCTACATCAAGAAGGCGACACATATCTTTAATTCTGTTATTTAAACTCCTTTACTTATGCATTGTAATTAAGACCTTTAATGCTTATAGAAATGGAAATGCTTAATTACTTGTTGCTCTATGCTTGGTGCAATATGTTGGATGACTTCTATGATTTGATATCTGAACTCTAGCTTGCATGTTTTGGATCGCATTTCGCTTAGCTACCGAATCATGTTTTCCCGTCGCAACAACTTCGAGAGTTGTGTTGTGGCTCTAGTGTTTGGTCTGATTCTGGAGTACGAGAGTGCCTGGAACGGAGTTGTTTCAGTGACATTCCACTCTAACTTTGAGCCCAGCAACCTCGAGAGGGGTGCCGAGGCTTGGTAAGAGGTACCCGCTCGGAGAGGAGGGGTACAGGATGTTACCGGTGCCGCTTATTTTGCTATAGTCTTATCCTTTGTACCTTTCTCTAGCTCTAGTTTTATCTTTCTGTTTCTATCGCATGAAAACCCCTAAAAATTGCTAAATGGCTCAAAACCTTAAATCCTTTTAGTAACTCCACTTGGAGATAGTTTTCTTGTTTTGCTTGTGACATCTTTATGCTTCCCTTCTGGGGAATTTACAATCTCTTTTACCTGCCAGAGTGTAGCGTGTCGATTCTGGGTTCTCAACACTACCCCCCTTGTCCCTGTGTTCGACCCCGTATATCTACTTTGACCCCATAAACAAAGTTGTGGGGGCCTAGAAGGATTCGGGTTTATAAATGTAAAAGCTCGACTACCTCAAATCCGCCTAAAAATTTAGGACGCACGATTTAGGCCGGTCAATGTCCCTCCACAGGAAGAGTCAACAATAGTCTGACTCAACTCAACAATCCCTATGTAGAATGACTACAGTAGCTACCATAGAGGGACTTAACAATGAGGGCAGTTGCGCAACAGGTTCTAAAATCTTTACCAAGCTTCATGGAAGGGTTCATTCTCCCTCTGGGTGAAGGAGGTGATGCACCTTCTCATCTGAGTCATCTTTGATATCAAATAGAACTTCTTTAGGAATTCATTCTTCACTGCCACCCACGTCACCTGCTCGGGCTTGGACATATACCATTCTTTTGGTTTTTCTTTTAGGGAGAAAAGAAAGAGGGTCCTTCTTATAGAATCATTTGTGATGGCTGGGGTATGGAAGGTTGAGCAAGTTTCTTGGAAAGCATCGATGTGGTGGTAGGGATTCTTGTTCTCCATCCCATAGTAAGTGGGAAGGCGCCCGAGAAGGGCTGGTGGGATGGAGAATTTTTGACCCAACATTTGGTCAACAAGGGTAGAGATTAGGGAGGTGTAGTTCCCCGGGTTGAAGTAGTCATGGAGAGGGTGGTTAAGTGGTGGAATTTGGGTGTCCCAATGGGGACCTTCTTCATCCATCTGAGATTCTTGGTGTTGCTTATGTCAATATTGACATCTTCTTCGACCTATCTCAGGGTCAAAAGGAACCAAGGCAGTAGAAGTTAAACACCTACCAAGCATGCATAGTTGTAACCTACACAATACACAAACAAAAAACAAGAGCCAAGTTAGAAGACAAGTATTCAACAATAAGCAAAGAATAAAGAATAGAAATGGTGAGGGTAGTAGGAAAAGATAAGTTACTCTAACTAGCTAGGTTGAGTGCATCTAGTCCCCGACAATGGCGCCAGAAAGCTTGATGCATTTTCACACACTTGGGATCTTTTGATATTTATAAGGGGGCCCTAAACCAACACAATCACATAAACCAAAATAGAACATTCATAGGCACACGGGATCATATTTTAGTGTAGGTGAGAGGCAAGTAAAGGGGTCGATCTATAGGGAGAGGGGAGCACTAGAGCTAAGTTAGGGTGACTATGTTCCTAATGCAGAGAGTGTGGTTTTTAGGGTTTGTTGATAGTTTGTTTGATTAAAATAAGGAGTCAAGAAATTAAACGAAAGAAGGAAACTAGATTATCAAGAACCCTAAGTTACCTTAAATAAGTTAAGTCTAACTAACAAAACAGGACAACTAACTAACTAAGAGTAAAAAAACTACAACTAAGTTACACTAATGAAGTAAGTTAAGTACTAGAGCAATTAATGACCTAGACTACAATTAACTAGTAAGATTAAAACTATCAAGCTCAAAAGATCACTAACTACTCAAGAAAAACCTAACTAGAAAAAGCTAGGAAATTAATTAAGGAGCAATGAAAGCAAGCAACTAACTAGCATGAGTTAGATAAGTTAACAAGATGGGTTCTAACAATGATAAAGATAGGTGGGTCGTTTGGGAAAAGGATTCCAATTGGGGAAAGATAACAAGCAAGCTTAATCATTCATTCTAGATTGATATACCAAAGAACTAGTCAAATGCTAAGAAATCACCCTACACTATTAGTTATCCTAAGGCATAGGTGAGAGCTCACTAGGATTTGTCTAATCCATGTTTCTAGCATAGGATTGCTTAGTGTAATTGGGAGTCAAAGGTAGAATTGGGGAGTAGAGGTGAGGGTATTTCACCCCTCATTACTCACCACCTAGCTTTTAGCAAACTCCTAGGCAATTACACCAATCAACCCTATACTAGCTACTTAGATCACATGCCTAGGAGTAGGAGAAGGACTATATGTAGAGTAAGATGGGGTTCTATCTAGGGATCCACTAGTTGGACCTAGGAGCAACTCCCAAAATTGCCCCACATATGCTATCTTCTCCTAGACTTAGGTGGATTCAAGCACACAATCACAAACAATTCATATTTTTGGATACAAACCTCAAGTAGAGGCATGGTAAATGAGATATAAATAGCAAGCAATCATCATAGAATGAAATCATAAAGTTACAAATTATCTTCCCCCAACATGGTATCAAAGTATCATTTTTACCCCAAACAGCCCACCACATGGGGCCTAGCTACTCATAACTAAATGAAAGAGCAAAAAGGAGATAAGAAAGAGGTAGAAGATCATGGTAGCTCATGGAAGACCCTTATCCTTCACCTCCTAGCTGTTGTAGAACGAAGCACCTCCCTCCAAAGATGGAAAAGTCATGAGAATATAGGGGATTATGGTGGAAACCCCTACAAAACTAAGGTTTTGGGTGGAAATGAGATGGAAATGGAAGGTGGGAGGTAGGTGAAGCTCTTGAATGAAAGGAAGGCGGTAATGAATGGTAAGAGGTAAGTAAGGAGTGGGTATCCTCATGTTGTGACCACCACCTTGGTTTATATTGGTGGTGGGGAAGCACTAGGGTAAGTGGGGGTAAAGTTGGAAAAGTAGTGGAGAAAATGGCTAGGGTTGCGGGATCACCACGGTCGTAGTGATCACCATGGCCATTGTGGGTGTGGGTTGGTATGGTCATGGAAGGTGGAATGGGCATGGTGAAAATAGTTGGATAGTGGAGGACATGAGAGTGGAATGGACACAGTCGTGGTGGGTGGATGGTGACACACCTGTGGTGTAGAGTACGGCCATGCTGGAGGGTAGGTGCCTCAGTCATTCTCCATTCTTGCTTGTGCTATTCTTCTACTAGCCACGGTCGTGTGGTCCTGGATGAACACGGCCGTGTTGAAGGCCATGCATGTGCTAACTCCCTTATTTTAGCTTGATTTTATCTGTCATCTTTAGAAACTTGGTCACAATCATGGTGGGATACCATAGGGTAGACAGTAATTTTTTCCCACGGTTGTGTGGGGTGACATCTGTCGCGGCCGTTTTGTGGACCACAGTTGTGATGAATCTTCAATCTTTGTAGCATGATCTCTGTGATCTTGGGCAAAATGACCACATTCATGGCAGTGTACCATGGCCCGTTGTGAGGGCCCAACTGCTTGATTTTGTCTTAAACTCCTTCAAATGGCTGCTAATTGCTTTGGAGCAATTTTGTTTATTCAAGGGGTTCTTGGGGAAGGTTTGGGTCTGATCTCGGGGTGTAGAACCCAAGGATCCTCTCATTCTCTCTCCTTTACATATAATGCATGTACTAAACCCTGAAAAACATCAAAAAGTAGTCATAAGTGTATTTGACATGATATTTCATATTAGGGGAGATTACTTGTAATCTAACATGTTTAGATGAGATTGAATTGCAAAAAGACACAGGATGAAGCTCTAAAATAGGATTGCATCAATAACCAACCAAGGTCTTACCTATCCAGAGGAGCTAGAGTCTTCTACCTCTACAAGGTCTTACCCACTCTTGCAAGCAGTTGGACACCTTCGCCAAGGGGATCCCCTTCTTGCACTGAGTCTTTTAACTTGAAGGATTTATCCATTTCTATTACTGGATCTTCAACCTTCACCTTCACCTTCACCTTCACCTTCGAGAAGCTTTTGCACCTTATTCTATAGATTGAAGAAGCTTGCACCTTATCCTACACTTGGAGAAGCTTTCACTAACTTGATCTTGAAGAAAGGGGTTGGGGAAAGGGAATCTTTGAGAGCTTTACAAGTCTATAATGAAGTATCTGTCGCGTCCCAATCTCACATTAACCGCAACCCACGAGATTAAGGCACGACAGGTGAGATTTACACATAATCCAACCACTCTTCACTTTTGAAGGCATTAATAAGAAAATCTGTTTAATACTGCAAGTAAAACTAAACAAACTGCGGAAGCATTTCTATTAACTGGCAGAAATGTAAATAGAGTCTACAGCATAAAGCATTGATTAACATAAAATAAAGTATAACAGTTAATTTACATCTTTGTACACATTCACTCTCTCTCTCTCTCACCTTGTCCTGAAGATCGAGGGGAATGGACTAAGAGACCTCTAACTAGTCTAACTACAAACCTTCTATCTACTAAGCGTTGGGATGAAATGATCCTTCTGACTCCTGAAAGTGGTGCTGACCTGAAAATGTTTGAGTAGAGGGGTGAGCCTACTCGCTCAGTGAATAACATTTCACTTAGCTATCAATAAACAACTCGTCAGGTTTAACAACTGAAAGTAAACAGGTATACAGTTTAAGCAGAGCAATTCTATTGACATAGCAGATGTTCAGATAATAATCACATTCCTATGCATCATCAAGTGTGTTAAGTAGAAAGGCAGTTATATAAATTTACTGTGATCCTAATTGATTATTCATCCATTTTATTATTATGCCCTAAATATATGCAGTGTACTCTGCATATAAAGATCCGCAGCAAATTCATGCTACGGCCTCACCGTACAAGACTTAGCGACACACCTGGGAAATGCTAAGTCTGACTGCTGTCCTGGTCTGCGTCAGGACTCTCAGGCTCACACGGCCTCACTGCACTCTCAAAGAGTGTACTCTAGACTCCTCCTTTAACCTAAGTACATCGGCGGAGGGTCACAGGGTTACCTTCGTGACGCTGCACGAATTGTGTTAGATAACCAAGTTTTCTTTTCTTTTCCAGTGCCACCGTGACACACGCACGGATTATTGTTGAACACTGCCTTTCTGCCCTCGTGCCACCGTGACACACGCACGGATTATTGTTGAACACGAGTCACCGACCATCTAGTCACACGCTAGCTAGGTCGTTTCACCCCAAGGTGCAGACCTCACGAGGGGTTCTACGGCGTTAGGGCATCTAAGTCTATACTTAATTAACAAATAACAAAAATAACACATTATAACTGTAAAACACAGAATTTCCTCTTTCATATCATTCATATCACATATTTCAAGTTCCAATGAACTTATCATACTATTACTGAAGCAAATAGATAATTAAAATGAGTTAAATAATGATTTCTAAATGAATTTCCACTCACACTTGAAACTCGGCCGATCCCTATGGAACTCGGCCGACCGTTTCCCTGGTTCTGAAACTCGGTCGAACAAATCTCGGCCGACCAACTGGAAACTCGGCCGATCCCCTGGGGAACTCGGCCGACCAACTCACCGCTTGAAAAACCTACAAAGGAAACTCGGCCGATCAGGACCAAACTCGGCCGACCAAATCACTGTTCGTAGATCTAATTTAGGAAACTCGGCCGATCCAAGACGAAAACTCGGCCGATCAGAAAACGCTGTACAAAAGCCCTAAATAAGAACTCGGCCGACCGAATTGGAAACTCGGCCGAACCGCGTATAGGCAGAACACAAAAACGGCCTGCAGAAGTCGATTTCTCTCGAATCGACGGGCAAATTTCGAACAAACAGCACCAAACGATCACAAACGACGCATACAACTAAACCGCACCTGAAAGGAAGAAAGGAACAAGCTAGGGCTGCTCCGAGCACCCTAATTCCTTGACCACTTTTCTTGCAAATGCAGTTCCAGCTGCGAAATCGATTTGAATCGATGAAGATGAAGATCTACGGAGGAAAGGGATGATCTGCAGCAACTAATTGGAGCAAAACGAAGCTCCGACGCCTTTCCCTCCTCAGCTCCTTCTCTCTTTCTCTCTCTTTCTCTCTCGCAGGAACAGAACGCTTCCTGCGTTCTACGTTTCTGAGAAATGAAACGAGAAGAGAAGAGAGGTAGGATAAGGGAGAAAACTTAGGGGCCAAATCGCAAGGTTTCAAACTTTTGAAAATTACAATCGGGTCCCTAAAAGCCCAAAAACATGCAACTTTTGACTCGAAGGTCGGATTCGAACGATTTTTCTGGCAACGCTTCAAGCGTAAGATACTACATACTTTAGAAGCTAGAAAACATACTAAGCACATATCATGTCCATTTTAAACATTATTAACAAAAACAGGCTTATAACTTAACACATCAGCTAAACACATGTTGAACAACTTACTTACGGGATAAGCTCGACGCGGGTCGTAACAATTCCTCTTACCCTTATAAGAATTTCTTCCTCGAAATTCCTAGAAGAGAAAAGGAAACTTGCCACGCATCTCAGACTCTAGCTCCCACGTAGCTTCTTCAAGATTATGGTTTCTCCACAAAACCTTTACTAAAGGAATTTCACGGTTCTTAAGCTTTTTGATCCGGTGATCGATTATTTGCACAGGTCCTTCAACATAGGACACATCTGTCCTAAGCTGCACCGGTTCTGAATCTAGAATCTTATCTGTACCAGGATGACACTTTTTCAGCATAGATACGTGGAAGACATCATGTAGATTTGCCAACTCAGACGGCAAATCCAACCTGTAAGCTACAGGTCCAATCCTCTCAACAATAGGATATGGACCCATAAATCTAGGGGTCAACTTGACCCTCTTGCCAAACCTCAGAACTCCCTTCCACGGTGAAACCTTCAAGTAAACCTCGTCGCCAACCTCAAACTCAAGAGGTCGACGTCGTCTATCAGCATAACTCTTCTGTCTATCCTATGCAATATGTTGGATGACTTCTATGATTTGATATCTGAACTCTAGCTTGCATGTTTTGGATCGCATTTCGCTTAGCTACCGAATCATGTTTTCCCGTCGCAACAACTTCGAGAGTTGTGTTGTGGCTCTAGTGTTTGGTCTGATTCTGGAGTACGAGAGTGCCTGGAACGGAGTTGTTTCAGTGACATTCCACTCTAACTTTGAGCCCAGCAACCTCGAGAGGGGTGCCGAGGCTTGGTAAGAGGTACCCGCTCGGAGAGGAGGGGTACAGGATGTTACCGGTGCCGCTTATTTTGCTATAGTCTTATCCTTTGTACCTTTCTCTAGCTCTAGTTTTATCTTTCTGTTTCTATCGCATGAAAACCCCTAAAAATTGCTAAATGGCTAAAAACCTTAAATCCTTTTAGTAACTCCACTTGGAGATAGTTTTCTTGTTTTGCTTGTGACATCTTTATGCTTCCCTTCTGGGGAATTTACAATCTCTTTTACCTGCCAGAGTGTAGCGTGTCGATTCTGGGTTCTCAACACTACCCCCCTTGTCCCTGTGTTCGACCCCGTATATCTACTTTGACCCCATAAACAAAGTTGTGGGGGCCTAGAAGGATTCAGGTTTATAAATGTAAAAGCTCGACTACCTCAAATCCGCCTAAAAATTTAGGACGCACGATTTAGGCCGGTCAATGTCCCTCCACAGGAAGAGTCAACAATAGTCTGACTCAACTCAACAATCCCTATGTAGAATGACTACAGTAGCTACCATAGAGGGACTTAACAATGAGGGCAGTTGCGCAACAGGTTCTAAAATCTTTACCAAGCTTCATGGAAGGGTTCATTCTCCCTCTGGGTGAAGGAGGTGATGCACCTTCTCATCTGAGTCATCTTTGATATCAAATAGAACTTCTTTAGGAATTCATTCTTCACTGCCACCCACGTCACCTGCTCGGGCTTGGACATATACCATTCTTTTGGTTTTTCTTTTAGGGAGAAAAGAAAGAGGGTCCTTCTTATAGAATCATTTGTGATGGCTGGGGTATGGAAGGTTGAGCAAGTTTCTTGGAAAGCATCGATGTGGTGGTAGGGATTCTTGTTCTCCATCCCATAGTAAGTGGGAAGGCGCCCGAGAAGGGCTGGTGGGATGGAGAATTTTTGACCCAACATTTGGTCAACAAGGGTGGAGATTAGGGAGGTGTAGTTCCCCGGGTTGAAGTAGTCATGGAGAGGGTGGTTAAGTGGTGGAATTTGGGTGTCCCAATGGGGACCTTCTTCATCCATCTGAGATTCTTGGTGTTGCTTATGTCAATATTGACATCTTCTTCGACCTATCTCAGGGTCAAAAGGAACCAAGGCAGTAGAAGTTAAACACCTACCAAGCATGCATAGTTGTAACCTACACAATACACAAACAAAAAACAAGAGCCAAGTTAGAAGACAAGTATTCAACAATAAGCAAAGAATAAAGAATAGAAATGGTGAGGGTAGTAGGAAAAGATAAGTTACTCTAACTAGCTAGGTTGAGTGCATCTAGTCCCCGACAATGGCGCCAGAAAGCTTGATGCATTTTCACACACTTGGGATCTTTTGATATTTATAAGGGGGCCCTAAACCAACACAATCACATAAACCAAAATAGAACATTCATAGGCACACGGGATCATATTTTAGTGTAGGTGAGAGGCAAGTAAAGGGGTCGATCTATAGGGAGAGGGGAGCACTAGAGCTAAGTTAGGGTGACTATGTTCCTAATGCAGAGAGTGTGGTTTTTAGGGTTTGTTGATAGTTTGTTTGATTAAAATAAGGAGTCAAGAAATTAAACGAAAGAAGGAAACTAGATTATCAAGAACCCTAAGTTACCTTAAATAAGTTAAGTCTAACTAACAAAACAGGACAACTAACTAACTAAGAGTAAAAAAACTACAACTAAGTTACACTAATGAAGTAAGTTAAGTACTAGAGCAATTAATGACCTAGACTACAATTAACTAGTAAGATTAAAACTATCAAGCTCAAAAGATCACTAACTACTCAAGAAAAACCTAACTAGAAAAAGCTAGGAAATTAATTAAGGAGCAATGAAAGCAAGCAACTAACTAGCATGAGTTAGATAAGTTAACAAGATGGGTTCTAACAATGATAAAGATAGGTGGGTCGTTTGGGAAAAGGATTCCAATTGGGGAAAGATAACAAGCAAGCTTAATCATTCATTCTAGATTGATATACCAAAGAACTAGTCAAATGCTAAGAAATCACCCTACACTATTAGTTATCCTAAGGCATAGGTGAGAGCTCACTAGGATTTGTCTAATCCATGTTTCTAGCATAGGATTGCTTAGTGTAATTGGGAGTCAAAGGTAGAATTGGGGAGTAGAGGTGAGGGTATTTCACCCCTCATTACTCACCACCTAGCTTTTAGCAAACTCCTAGGCAATTACACCAATCAACCCTATACTAGCTACTTAGATCACATGCCTAGGAGTAGGAGAAGGACTATATGTAGAGTAAGATGGGGTTCTATCTAGGGATCCACTAGTTGGACCTAGGAGCAACTCCCAAAATTGCCCCACATATGCTATCTTCTCCTAGACTTAGGTGGATTCAAGCACACAATCACAAACAATTCATATTTTTGGATACAAACCTCAAGTAGAGGCATGGTAAATGAGATATAAATAGCAAGCAATCATCATAGAATGAAATCATAAAGTTACAAATTATCTTCCCCCAACATGGTATCAAAGTATCATTTTTACCCCAAACAGCCCACCACATGGGGCCTAGCTACTCATAACTAAATGAAAGAGCAAAAAGGAGATAAGAAAGAGGTAGAAGATCATGGTAGCTCATGGAAGACCCTTATCCTTCACCTCCTAGCTGTTGTAGAACGAAGCACCTCCCTCCAAAGATGGAAAAGTCATGAGAATATAGGGGATTATGGTGGAAACCCCTACAAAACTAAGGTTTTGGGTGGAAATGAGATGGAAATGGAAGGTGGGAGGTAGGTGAAGCTCTTGAATGAAAGGAAGGCGGTAATGAATGGTAAGAGGTAAGTAAGGAGTGGGTATCCTCATGTTGTGACCACCACCTTGGTTTATATTGGTGGTGGGGAAGCACTAGGGTAAGTGGGGGTAAAGTTGGAAAAGTAGTGGAGAAAATGGCTAGGGTTGCGGGATCACCACGGTCGTAGTGATCACCATGGCCATTGTGGGTGTGGGTTGGTATGGTCATGGAAGGTGGAATGGGCATGGTGAAAATAGTTGGATAGTGGAGGACATGAGAGTGGAATGGACACAGTCGTGGTGGGTGGATGGTGACACACCTGTGGTGTAGAGTACGGCCATGCTGGAGGGTAGGTGCCTCAGTCATTCTCCATTCTTGCTTGTGCTATTCTTCTACTAGCCACGGTCGTGTGGTCCTGGATGAACACGGCCGTGTTGAAGGCCATGCATGTGCTAACTCCCTTATTTTAGCTTGATTTTATCTGTCATCTTTAGAAACTTGGTCACAATCATGGTGGGATACCATAGGGTAGACAGTAATTTTTTCCCACGGTTGTGTGGGGTGACATCTGTCGCGGCCGTTTTGTGGACCACAGTTGTGATGAATCTTCAATCTTTGTAGCATGATCTCTGTGATCTTGGGCAAAATGACCACATTCATGGCAGTGTACCATGGCCCGTTGTGAGGGCCCAACTGCTTGATTTTGTCTTAAACTCCTTCAAATGGCTGCTAATTGCTTTGGAGCAATTTTGTTTATTCAAGGGGTTCTTGGGGAAGGTTTGGGTCTGATCTCGGGGTGTAGAACCCAAGGATCCTCTCATTCTCTCTCCTTTACATATAATGCATGTACTAAACCCTGAAAAACATCAAAAAGTAGTCATAAGTGTATTTGACATGATATTTCATATTAGGGGAGATTACTTGTAATCTAACATGTTTAGATGAGATTGAATTGCAAAAAGACACAGGATGAAGCTCTAAAATAGGATTGCATCAATAACCAACCAAGGTCTTACCTATCCAGAGGAGCTAGAGTCTTCTACCTCTACAAGGTCTTACCCACTCTTGCAAGCAGTTGGACACCTTCGCCAAGGGGATCCCCTTCTTGCACTGAGTCTTTTAACTTGAAGGATTTATCCATTTCTATTACTGGATCTTCAACCTTCACCTTCACCTTCACCTTCACCTTCGAGAAGCTTTTGCACCTTATTCTATAGATTGAAGAAGCTTGCACCTTATCCTACACTTGGAGAAGCTTTCACTAACTTGATCTTGAAGAAAGGGGTTGGGGAAAGGGAATCTTTGAGAGCTTTACAAGTCTATAATGAAGTATCTGTCGCGTCCCAATCTCACATTAACCGCAACCCACGAGATTAAGGCACGACAGGTGAGATTTACACATAATCCAACCACTCTTCACTTTTGAAGGCATTAATAAGAAAATCTGTTTAATACTGCAAGTAAAACTAAACAAACTGCGGAAGCATTTCTATTAACTGGCAGAAATGTAAACAGAGTCTACAGCATAAAGCATTGATTAACATAAAATAAAGTATAACAGTTAATTTACATCTTTGTACACATTCACTCTCTCTCTCTCTCACCTTGTCCTGAAGATCGAGGGGAATGGACTAAGAGACCTCTAACTAGTCTAACTACAAACCTTCTATCTACTAAGCGTTGGGATGAAATGATCCTTCTGACTCCTGAAACTAGTGCTGACCTGAAAATGTTTGAGTAGAGGGGTGAGCCTACTCGCTCAGTGAATAACATTTCACTTAGCTATCAATAAACAAGTCGTCAGGTTTAACAACTGAAAGTAAACAGGTATACAGTTTAAGCAGAGCAATTCTATTGACATAGCAGATGTTCAGATAATAATCACATTCCTATGCATCATCAAGTGTGTTAAGTAGAAAGGCAGTTATATAAATTTACTGTGATCCTAATTGATTATTCATCCATTTTATTATTATGCCCTAAATATATGCAGTGTACTCTGCATATAAAGATCCGCAGCAAATTCATGCTACGGCCTCACCGTACAAGACTTAGCGACACACCCGGGAAATGCTAAGTCTGACTGCTGTCCTGGTCTGCGTCAGGACTCTCAGGCTCACACGGCCTCACTGCACTCTCAAAGAGTGTACTCTAGACTCCTCCTTTAACCTAAGTACATCGGCGGAGGGTCACAGGGTTACCTTCGTGACGCTGCACGAATTGTGTTAGATAACCAAGTTTTCTTTTCTTTTCCAGTGCCACCGTGACACACGCACGGATTATTGTTGAACACTGCCTTTCTGCCCTCGTGCCACCGTGACACACGCACGGATTATTGTTGAACACGAGTCACCGACCATCTAGTCACACGCTAGCTAGGTCGTTTCACCCCAAGGTGCAGACCTCACGAGGGGTTCTACGGCGTTAGGGCATCTAAGTCTATACTTAATTAACAAATAACAAAAATAACACATTATAACTGTAAAACACAGAATTTCCTCTTTCATATCATTCATATCACATATTTCAAGTTCCAATGAACTTATCATACTATTACTGAAGCAAATAGATAATTAAAATGAGTTAAATAATGATTTCTAAATGAATTGCCACTCACACTTGAAACTCGGCCGATCCCTATGGAACTCGGCCGACCGTTTCCCTGGTTCTGAAACTCGGTCGAACAAATCTCGGCCGACCAACTGGAAACTCGGCCGATCCCCTGGGGAACTCGGCCGACCAACTCACCGCTTGAAAAACCTACAAAGGAAACTCGGCCGATCAGGACCAAACTCGGCCGACCAAATCACTGTTCGTAGATCTAATTTAGGAAACTCGGCCGATCCAAGACGAAAACTCGGCCGATCAGAAAACGCTGTACAAAAGCCCTAAATAAGAACTCGGCCGACCGAATTGGAAACTCGGCCGAACCGCGTACAGGCAGAACACAAAAACGGCCTGCAGAAGTCGATTTCTCTCGAATCGACGGGCAAATTTCGAACAAACAGCACCAAACGATCACAAACGACGCATACAACTAAACCGCACCTGAAAGGAAGAAAGGAACAAGCTAGGGCTGCTCCGAGCACCCTAATTCCTTGACCACTTTTCTTGCAAATGCAGTTCCAGCTGCGAAATCGATTTGAATCGATGAAGATGAAGATCTACGGAGGAAAGGGATGATCTGCAGCAACTAATTGGAGCAAAACGAAGCTCCGACGCCTTTCCCTCCTCAGCTCCTTCTCTCTTTCTCTCTCTTTCTCTCTCTTTCTCTCTCTTTCTCTCTCGCAGGAACAGAACGCTTCCTGCGTTCTGCGTTTCTGAGAAATGAAACGAGAAGAGAAGAGAGGTAGGATAAGGGAGAAAACTTAGGGGCCAAATCGCAAGGTTTCAAACTTTTGAAAATTACAATCGGGTCCCTAAAAGCCCAAAAACATGCAACTTTTGACTCGAAGGTCGGATTCGAACGATTTTTCTGGCAACGCTTCAAGCGTAAGATACTACATACTTTAGAAGCTAGAAAACATACTAAGCACATATCATGTCCATTTTAAACATTATTAACAAAAACAGGCTTATAACTTAACACATCAGCTAAACACATGTTGAACAACTTACTTACGGGATAAGCTCGACGCGGGTCGTAACAATTCCTCTTACCCTTATAAGAATTTCGTCCTCGAAATTCCTAGAAGAGAAAAGGAAACTTGCCACGCATCTCAGACTCTAGCTCCCACGTAGCTTCTTCAAGATTATGGTTTCTCCACAAAACCTTTACTAAAGGAATTTCACGGTTCTTAAGCTTTTTGATCCGGTGATCGATTATCTGCACAGGTCCTTCAACATAGGACACATCTGTCCTAAGCTGCACCGGTTCTGAATCTAGAATCTTATCTGTACCAGGATGACACTTTTTCAGCATAGATACGTGGAAGACATCATGTAGATTTGCCAACTCAGACGGCAAATCCAACCTGTAAGCTACAGGTCCAATCCTCTCAACAATAGGATATGGACCCATAAATCTAGGGGTCAACTTGACCCTCTTGCCAAACCTCAGAACTCCCTTCCACGGTGAAACCTTCAAGTAAACCTCGTCGCCAACCTCAAACTCAAGAGGTCGACGTCGTCTATCAGCATAACTCTTCTGTCTATCCTATGCAGCTTTCAACTGATCTCTGATCACTGATATCTTTTCAGTAGTCACATCAACTAGATCGGGTCCAAGAATTTTCTTCTCACCCACCTCATACCAACAAACTGGCGATCTACACTTTCTGCCATAAAGAGCTTCATATGGAGCCATTCCCAGACTAGAATGGTAGCTATTATTATATGCAAACTCTATTAGGCCTAAGTGTTCTTCCCAGTTACCTCTAAACTGTAACACGCATGCTCTTAGCATGTCTTCAAGGGTCTGAATGGTCCTCTTAGATTGACCATCTGTCTGTGGGTGAAACGCTGTACTGAATTTTAACTTTGTGCCCAACGCATGTTGTAACTGATTCCAGAATCTAGATGTAAACTTTGGATCTCTGTCAGAAATAATAGAAACTGGGATCCCATGCAACCTGATTACCTCATTCACGTAAAGTTTAGCCAGCTTTGAAGCGTCAAAGGTTGACTTGATTGGAAGAAAATGAGCAGACTTAGTTAGTCTATCCACAATCACCCAAATCGAGTCCGAACCCTTAGGCGTTCTGGGTAATCCTACCACAAAGTCCATTGTGATGTGCTCCCATTTCCATTCTGGTATAGGAAGTGACTGTAAAGTACCAGCAGGTTTCTGATGTTCAGCCTTAACCTGCTGACACACCCCGCACCTAGCTACGTATTCAGCCACATCCTTTTTCATACCTGACCACCAGTACAGCTCTTTGAGGTTCCTGTACATTTTTGTGTTACCTGGATGCATGGCATACATAGAAGTATGCGCTTCCTCTAGAATCTGCTCTTTCAACTCACTGTTTCCAGGTACACACAACCTATCATGAAGATACAACATGCCTTCATCAGAAAATTTGAACTCTGCTCTCTTACCCTCTGACATCTCCTGCATGATTTGCCATAATTCATCATCACTTTGCTGTAACTCTTTAATCTGATTATAAAAAGTAGGTCTGACTTGCATCTGTGCAATCAGCCCGCTCTGTCTTGTCACCTCCAAGTCCAAGTTCATCCTCCGCATATCTACAAGCAAGTCTCTCTTGAAACATGCCATAGAAAATGCATTGGCTGTTGAACTTGACTTTCTACTCAAGGCATCAGCTACAACATTCGCCTTTCCAGGATGATAATCAATCGTCACATCATAGTCTTTAATCAGCTCAAGCCATCTACGCTGTCTCAAATTCAAGTCCTTCTGAGTGAAAATATATTTCAAGCTCTTATGGTCTGTAAACACCTGACATGTCTCACCATACAAATAGTGACGCCACGTCTTAAGAGCATGAACTATAGCAGCTAATTCCAAATCATGAACAGGGTAATTTTCTTCATTCTTCTTAAGCTGTCTAGATGCGTAAGCAACAACTTTACCTTCTTGCATCAGTACACAGCCCAAACCTTTCCTAGAAGCATCACAAAACACTGTATAGCCTTTATCTGCTTCTGGTAAAACTAGCACTGGTGCTGAAGTCAACCTCTTCTTCAAAATCTGAAAACTTTTCTCACAGTTATCAGACCACACAAACGGTACATCCTTCCTTGTCAAACGTGTCAAAGGTGATGCTATCCCACTGAAGTTCTTTATGAACCTTCTGTAATAACCTGCCAAACCCAAGAAACTTCTTATTTCAGTAGGAGTCGTAGGCTGTTCCCACTGAAGCACAGACTCAACTTTCTTAGGATCCATGCTAACTCCATCTCTCGAGATAACATGTCCAAGAAATGCTACCTCAGCCAACCAGAACTCGCACTTGCTAAATTTAGCAAACAACTGATGTTGTCTCAACAACTGCAACACTACTCTCAAGTGTTGCTCATGTTGTTCATCGTCTCTGGAATAGATCAGAATATCATCTATAAAGACTACAATAAACTGATCTAGAAAAGGTTTGAAAATCCGATTCATCATATCCATAAAGGCTGCTGGGGCATTGGTCAGCCCAAACGACATGACCAAGAACTCATAATGCCCATACCTGGTTCTAAAAGCTGTTTTGGAAATGTCAGAAGCCTTTATCCTAAGCTGATGATATCCGGATCTCAAATCAATTTTAGAAAAGATCGTCGCTCCACGCAACTGATCAAACAGATCATCAATTCTCGGCAATGGATACTTATTCTTTATTGTGATCTTGTTTAGTTGCCTGTAATCTATACAGAGACGCATGGTTCCATCCTTTTTCTTAACAAACAGGACTGGAGCACCCCATGGTGAAGAACTGGGTCTAATAAAACCCTTATCTACCAACTCCTGCAACTGCACCTTGAGTTCTTTCAACTCTGCAGGTGCCATTCTGTAGGCTGGCAAGGCTACTGGATGACTACCTAGATATACCTGAATTTCAAAATCAATGTCTCTGACAGGAGGTAAGCCTGGTAACTCTTCTGGGAAAACGTCAGAGAACTCACGAACTACAGGTACATCATAAACACTGGCGGTGCTCCTTTCTGCTCTGGTGTCAACCACATGAGCAAGGAACGCTTCACATCCTTTCTGTAACATCTTATCAGCTACAGCAGCTGATATTATGCACGTAGGCAGAACTTTCCTGTCTCCAGTAAAGACACAAGAAAATTCTCCTAATTGAAAGGTAGCTTCCTTCTTCCAGCAATCGAGTTGCACTCGATATGTCTCAAGACAATCCATACCCAAGATGATTTGAAAAGTATTTACATCCAAGGGTATGAGATTAGCAGCAAAGGTAAAACCTCCAAAAGATAACAAACATCCGGGACAGGACTCGGATAAGACTGTTGGTCCACCTAGTGGAACCCTCAACACTAACTCATCTACCAACTCTTGAGTTAACAGATTAAGTTCAACAACCAAAGAACGTTGTATAAAAGAATGAGTAGCTCCCGGATCTATCAAAACTGAAACTGGTATACTATTAAACAAAAGCATCTCTCCTGTAACAACTTGTGAAGAGATTATACCTTCCTGAGGTGTCAAAGAAAAGAAACGTGCTGAAGCTCTCCCTCTGCCACGTTGTCCTCTCTAACCACTCCTGCCACTAGATACTCCACCTCCTCTAGAACCAGAAGCCATAGAAGAACTTGGTCCTTCAGCTGGAGGCTGTCTCTAAACATCATAAAACTGAGACTGAGAAGCTTGTGATGCTGCTTGTTGAAGCTGAGGACAAAACTTCCTTATATGTCCCATCTGCCCACAATGGAAACATCCTGAATAATCTAGACCCCAACATTGCCCAGAGTGAGATTTTCCACAGGTATTACATACTCGCTTTTCCTGTCTCTGTGGACCAGTCACTGACATTGACGACCCAGATGACTGTCCACTATCGGCACTGCTCCATCTTCCTGGGTTGTATCCTCCTCTGCCTCTAGAAGTAGTGACATCCTCAGATCTCTGCCTGCCAAAACAACCAAAGCCACGCCCAAGCTTAGAAAAGAAACCTCTACCTCCACCTCTGTATCCACCACTGGACTGTCCTCCACTAAACTCTGCAGATCTCTTCTTAGACTCGGGCACCCTATCAGCATTCACAGATTCTTCAACTTGTCTGGCAGCCTCAACAAACTCGCCAAAGTTCTCTCTGTTCCTCCTACTAGTGGCAGAGACTGTATGCCGGATTTCTGGCCTTAGCCCTTCCTGAAACCTTCTGCATCTCTCTATGTTATCGGGAACAAGCTGCGGACAGAAATTCGCCAAACGTGTGAAAAGTGCTTCATACTCTGTAACTGTCATGTTTCCCTGCTTAATGTTCTGCAACTGCCTGATTTTCTCATTAAGAAAAGTGGGTGGATAGAATTTGAGATGAAACTCCTCAGATAAATCCTGCCAGGAAAGCTCTGTACCTCTCCTCTTTTCTTCCACACCACGCCACCACAGCTCTGCATCACCTGTCAGAAGGTAAACTGCATGATTGATCTTCTTGTCTTCTGGAAGCTCCATCAGACGGAAGACCTTCTCAATCTGTCAAAACCACTCATCAGCTTCTGCAGGATCTGTGGTGCCACTAAACTCTGTGCCACCAAGCTTCTTTACAAGCTCATAAGATCGCATCAAATCTTTACTGCTAGTAAAAGAAGATTCTCGCCTATCAGCCTTGTACCTTTCCTTGGTTTCCAAGAACATTATGTACATCCGGGATGCTTCATCCACGTGGTCACCACCACCTGGACCCAAGTACCGCGGATCAGGGCCAACATGGCTCTCAGCCTGATCATCTCGATCAAAGCCTCTTCCTGCCATCTGCAATGATATAATAGAATATTTCCTAATAGAAAATTACAGATAGAAGAAAGCCACTTAAACCCTAATCCTATTGGTCTCTTATCGTCCCCTGACTTGAGTAACTAAGTACTCAAACCTAAGCTCTGATACCAAAAATTGTTGCATCCCAATCTCACATTAACCGCAACCCACGAGATTAAGGCACGACAGGTGAGATTTACACATAATCCAACCACTCTTCACTTTTGAAGGCATTAATAAGAAAATCTGTTTAATACTGCAAGTAAAACTAAACAAACTGCGGAAGCATTTCTATTAACTGGCAGAAATGTAAACAGAGTCTACAGCATAAAGCATTGATTAACATAAAATAAAGTATAACAGTTAATTTACATCTTTGTACACATTCACTCTCTCTCTCTCTCACCTTGTCCTGAAGATCAAGGGGAATGGACTAAGAGACCTCTAACTAGTCTAACTACAAACCTTCTATCTACTAAGCGTTGGGATGAAATGATCCTTCTGACTCCTGAAACTGGTGCTGACCTGAAAATGTTTGAGTAGAGGGGTGAGCCTACTCGCTCAGTGAATAACATTTCACTTAGCTATCAATAAACAACTCGTCAGGTTTAACAAATGAAAGTAAACAGGTATACAGTTTAAGCAGAGCAATTCTATTGACATAGCAGATGTTCAGATAATAATCACATTCCTATGCATCATCAAGTGTGTTAAGTAGAAAGGCAGTTATATAAATTTACTGTGATCCTAATTGATTATTCATCCATTTTATTATTATGCCCTAAATATATGCAGTGTACTCTGCATATAAAGATCCGCAGCAAATTCATGCTACGGCCTCACCGTACAAGACTTAGCGACACACCCGGGAAATGCTAAGTCTGACTGCTGTCCTGGTCTGCGTCAGGACTCTCAGGCTCACACGGCCTCACTGCACTCTCAAAGAGTGTACTCTAGACTCCTCCTTTAACCTAAGTACATTGGCGGAGGGTCACAGGGTTACCTTCGTGACGCTGCATGAATTGTGTTAGATAACCAAGTTTTCTTTTCTTTTCCAGTGCCACCGTGACACACGCACGGATTATTGTTGAACACTGCCTTTCTGCCCTCGTGCCACCGTGACACACGCACGGATTATTGTTGAACACGAGTCACCGACCATCTAGTCACACGCTAGCTAGGTCGTTTCACCCCAAGGTGCAGACCTCACGAGGGGTTCTACGGCGTTAGGGCATCTAAGTCTATACTTAATTAACAAATAACAAAAATAACACATTATAACTGTAAAACACAGAATTTCCTCTTTCATATCATTCATATCACATATTTCAAGTTCCAATGAACTTATCATACTATTACTGAAGCAAATAGATAATTAAAATGAGTTAAATAATGATTTCTAAATGAATTGCCACTCACACTTGAAACTCGGCCGATCCCTATGGAACTCGGCCGACCGTTTCCCTGGTTCTGAAACTCGGTCGAACAAATCTCGGCCGACCAACTGGAAACTCGGCCGATCCCCTGGGGAACTCGGCCGACCAACTCACCGCTTGAAAAACCTACAAAGGAAACTCGGCCGATCAGGACCAAACTCGGCCGACCAAATCACTGTTCGTAGATCTAATTTAGGAAACTCGGCCGATCCAAGACGAAAACTCGGCCGATCAGAAAACGCTGTACAAAAGCCCTAAATAAGAACTCGGCCGACCGAATTGGAAACTCGGCCGAACCGCGTACAGGCAGAACACAAAAACGGCCTGCAGAAGTCGATTTCTCTCGAATCGACGGGCAAATTTCGAACAAACAGCACCAAACGATCACAAACGACGCATACAACTAAACCGCACCTGAAAGGAAGAAAGGAACAAGCTAGGGCTGCTCCGAGCACCCTAATTCCTTGACCACTTTTCTTGCAAACGCAGTTCCAGCTGCGAAATCGATTTGAATCGATGAAGATGAAGATCTACGGAGGAAAGGGACGATCTGCAGCAACTAATTGGAGCAAAACGGAGCTCCGACGCCTTTCCCTCCTCAGCTCCTTCTCTCTTTCTCTCTCTTTCTCTCTCTTTCTCTCTCGCAGGAACAGAACGCTTCCTGCGTTCTGCGTTTCTGAGAAATGAAACGAGAAGAGAAGATAGGTAGGATAAGGGAGAAAACTTAGGGGCCAAATCGCAAGGTTTCAAACTTTTGAAAATTACAATCGGGTCCCTAAAAGCCCAAAAACATGCAACTTTTGACTCGAAGGTCGGATTCGAACGATTTTTCTGGCAACGCTTCAAGCGTAAGATACTACATACTTTAGAAGCTAGAAAACATACTAAGCACATATCATGTCCATTTTAAACATTATTAACAAAAACAGGCTTATAACTTAACACATCAGCTAAACACATGTTGAACAACTTACTTACGGGATAAGCTCGACGCGGGTCGTAACAGTATCTCTCTTACACAGATCCTATCTCACTCATATGGACGTTTTGCTTTGCAAATAAGAGAGAGAAAGGGGCTCAAGTGGACTGGATGCACTCAACTATAGCTAGGAGCTTGAATAGCATGAAGGATCAACCTTAGAATGAACTCCAAGAGGTCCTATTTATAGTTGGAGGTGTCCACTAAAGGGTAGGAGCACTAAGGAATGTTTTCTAGCCATTTGGGGTGTTGCAATAGATATAATTTTGAGTTTTGCGACACTCCAACAGTTAGAATCGCTTTTTCTACATTCTCCATATAGTGCATTTGGTCAAGTTTTAATAAAGGTAACTTGACCTATTGCACTATATGACTAAGCAAATTTGAAGCATCTGTTGAGTTTATCCTGGATAAAACTCAGTTGGTTGCTTTAATTTAGTTTTGGCTAGTGCAGGGATCATTTGAGTTTTGTGTAAGGTAAACTCGACCGAACCTGGACATTCTCAAAATTCATTAAGAGGATCAGTCGAGTTTGTCACAGGGGAAACTCAACCGAAAAACCCCTATAATGAATTTTAGAAAATGTCATTAGAGTGATTAAACATTCAAATTTAGGGCTCCTGATTTTTTCTCATCTTACTTACAAGTCATTACATCAATACAAATGAACACAAAAATCATCTTGAGGGTTTTAGGGGGTTTTCACAAAAGTGCAGTTGCATTGCTTTTGACTTGAACTTGATCAAGCTAGGGCTTGATGGGAATGATCCTTTTCATGTACCTAATGCCTGAAATCAATCTCAAGTGGAAATATTAGATACATATGAATGGAATGGTTAAGTCATTATAAAAATATGGACAATGTATAACTCTCATGTAAACATTCTCTCCCTTTTGACAATGACAAACCATTCCTTAACATATTGAAAAGGATATGAAAATTTAAATGTTTACCTTATGAATTGCAAGGGGATAGATGAATGAACAATTTAAATTGCTCCCCCTCAATTCATGTTTACTTTTACCTACATTGTTAGTCTTTCCTCGAACAACCATAGCACATATATATACTAATTGGTCCTCTAGCAAGTCCACATGATATTTTAGATAATTAACTAGAAAATGATCACATAAGCAATAATTTCAATATGGTTGAACTCATTTCTCCCCTATGGTACCTGTAGTACATGAGCTCTCATATTCTCCTCCCCTTTTGTCATTTCAAAATGGCAGGGGGTAGAAGAGTTGTAAGACACGGTTCTTCTCCATAGGCACAAACTGCACAAGCAACTACTAAAGCAAGCACCAAACAAAGACAAAATAGAGAGAACAAGCAAGCTAGAGTCATAATCAAAATGTGGGAGTACATCATCAAAACATAAGAGGAACCCAACAAAGACTTAAGGTACATAAGAGTAAAATTACAACACTCGATAAGTCCTCTCGATATGAAAACTACAAACTAGCAAAAATAATGATATTAAAAAATAGTATGCCTCAGATACGGTGCCCAAATGTTCAATGCATAAAAAGTCAATAGAAATATATCTAGATAAGCACTCTATAGACCAAGAACTAAACATCTAGGCTATTTGTATCAACAGTATCATCATCAGCATCATCATCCTCGAGCTCTAGCTGGTAATCCTCATCATCATCTAAAGATGAAGTAGTGGCAACAATTGTGGCCTCAGCATCTTCACCATCAGAAGATCCATCATCACCAGCACCATCATCATCATCCTCAGCATCATCACCATTTCCAACTTCTTCCTTAGCAACATGGTCAGGCATCTCTTCATCAGCTAGAGGTCCAAAAGCACAAGTACCAGGCCACCTGGCATTCTGCTCAGCCTAAGACATGCCACATGCATGTAATTCATTTACTTGTAGAAAGGTGGAAGTAGAAACTCCATCATAGCCAGCAAGCATAGTGGTGGTAGGGCCAACAGGAAGAGCCAGAAGAGGAAGATCCACAAAGGTAGGGGTAGGTCCACCATTAGAAGGAACGGGGAGTGCAGCGGAAGCAGTAGGTGGAGGGTCAGGGTAGAATTGATTATATGCATAAGAGGAATAGTTAGCATCAGGGTAAGCCTGGTAGGGTGGGTAGGGATGGTTGTAGGATGGGTTCATGTGTGACATTATTTGAACAAGGTCCTAGTGGATGTGGTCCTGAACATGAAGGTCGTATTCATGTTAATGTATCATATATCCCATGATGGCTTCATTGGATACACAGAATGAGATGCAGTCAGGTCAGGGTGGTGGAGGTGATGGAGGGGCTTGGGCGGAGGTATAGGCAACTGGTGTGGTGAAGGAAGTAGGAAGAAAGGTTTTCTTGATGGTTGTCTCACTAACACAAACTCCTTTTCAACTTGGTTTGTATCCAAGGTCATGGAATAGAGATTGTTCAATGTGATGAGAAAACACACCACAGATTAGCTGAGGATAAGGGATATGGGTACCATTGGTGTTCTTCCCAGAGTCAAAGTAGGTCATATAATGTAAAATATAACGAGCCCACTTGACTTTGATATTGTTCAAGAGATAATACATGATTGTTGTAGTATTTTTTGCAATCTCCATTTGATTCCTCTTGGGATTGATATTTCAATTGATAGCTAAAGCAATCAAGTGTGCATTAATATCAATGGAATAGGAGGGGAAGGTAGACTTCTTCCAGTATGGGACATTAGGCTTCTTCAAGAACTCATGGATATCAGGAAGGGTAAGTGGGGGATCAAGGCTCTTGTAGAAACCATTAGGGTCCAATAGGTCATGGAAAGAGGGATAGGAAGCCACCTAAGAGGCAATGACGTTAGTACTAGAGAAATAGGTATTCAATGAATTCTTAGAGATTATTATCTTGGTGTCAGATATCATCGACGTCAGGAAGACCTGGGTATAAGGTGGTGGCATATGGGTGTTGTAGTTTCACGTAATATTGGCATAAAACTCATAGACAGCCTTTGTTCTTAACATGGCATTTGCAAAGCACGCACACTCTACACAAAAGCATTGAGATGATGTGCTTTGAACACCCTAGCCACCTCTTTAATCACCTCAGTCGTTGCAAAATGAGGTTCAAACAAGGCTCGAAATGGAAAGGGATTCCTGGTGCATTTCAACTTGCCTTGGGTTACACCTAACCAATTAGATTTGATTAGATGCAACTTCAGCAAATGCACTCGGGTCTTTTAAATTTATAAGTGGGGGGCTAAACTGACACAATCATGCAAACTGCAATATATCACCCACAAGCGCATAAGACCTTATTGTAGTATATGTGAATGGTAAGTGAGGGGTCGATTTGTAAGGAGAGAGGGGGTACTAGAGCTAAGTTAGTGCGGGCTACATTCCTAATGCGGAGTGTAGGGTTTTTAGGGTTTGATGTTGGTTGAATTGATTGCATTAATGATGCAAGAAATAAAAGGCAAGAAGGAAAACTAGATTATGAGACATCTTAAGTTAACCCTAAGCAAGAAATTCTAATTAATAGATAAGGAAACTAACAAAGCAAGAGCAAGAGACTAAACCTAAGTTACACTATCAAAGCAAGTTAACACTAAAGAAACAAGTTAAGCATTAGAGTAATTAATGACATAGGTTATCACTAACTAGCAAGATTAACACTAGCCATCTCAAAAGAGCATTAATTGGAAAACACTAGAGGGGGGTGAATAGGGTTTTATGATATTTAAAATTAATTCAACAAACAACCACAAAAATATTGGAGAAGGAGACAAGGTGTTTAGAGTGGTTCCACCCTTAACAAATACTAAGGGAGTCAGTCCACTACCCAATTGTTTCCAATTGGGATTTTGAAAGCAATTGTATTTTATTACCTCGTAAGGATGTTACATAAGATACAACTACCTTCACAACCCTTTGGACAGCCTTCACCCTTAAGTCATCTCACCAACCTTGAAGCAGCCTTCACTTGAAGTAACTTCAAGCTCCCCCTTGAAGTAGCCTTCCTCCTTGAAGTAGCTTCTCATTGAGACCTTCTAGACGTAGTCCAAAGTCATGCCGAGCTACCTTCACCACATAAGAACCTCCTACAACCTCCTTTCCACAGCCTCCAACCTAGGAGTAGCAAAGGAGAAAATAAACAATAAAAGGAACAAGAAGGGAAGAAAAAAATACACTTTACCACTTTAACACAAGGCTTGAATCCTATATCAAGCGTTTTGATCTCCTATCCAATGTGTATAAATGTGAAAGTGTAGTGGGTAGGAGATGCTATCCTATAGTACACAAAATCTTAGCTTATAGAAATGATCTAAAAGTGAAGGATTGCTCAATTTCTCACAAGAGTTGATTCTCAATTGCAAGTATGTGTACTCAAGTGAGTTTAGGTGTCCTAAGGCATGTCCTATTTATGTATGTCTAGACTTTTTCTAAATGTATGTATTAAAGTGCTATTGTGATGCTATCATAGGGGATGACCTATCTAAGTTTTGTGTGTGGATAGGAAGATCTAACCGCTTGATTTACATGATATCTAAGTACTTGTACATTATATACTTGTACAAGTTTTTACATTTGATTACAATCATGAATATAAAGCAATTTAAGCATATAGATCTTCCAAAGCTTTGTCAACCACCACCTTGTATTCTTGTTCCTCAAAATACTCAAGTAGCACATTAGATCCACAAGAATGAAATGTTTGTCATTTTCAAAACAAAGGAATTTTAATGATGTCCATTTAGCCAACAATCTCCCCCTTTTTGAAGATGACAAACATTTCTAAATATAAATCAAATAAGCTTAAATTATATTGAGTTTCATACCTGAAGTTTGCCTTGTGTATTCCTTCTCTTGTTTATGGAATATGTGCTTATTATTCTCAAAGAAGTGTGGAACATAAAATCCAACTCTTTAGGGAATATAGCAGCATTTGATGTGAAGCCAAGAGAGTATGTATGAAACTCATTGATTTGAGTATCTAAGATTTATATTATTTCTCCCCCTTTGTCATTTCAAAAAGATAACCGTTAAAAACATGTTGTAAGACTCCCCCTTTATTAGTGCTCCCCTACAATATGATGATTAAAAGAGCTAAAAGGTGTCCATTTCAGCCAAAATGTAAGTGTCGGGAAAACAAACCGATTTTAAGAAGGAGAAGAACAAATGTCAAAGAGAACATCTTCTAAAGGAGTGATAAGTAATTTATTTCTTATGTAATTAAATTGATCCAATGGAAGTGGTTTTGTGAAAATATCAGCTAATTAATCTTCTGTATCAACATGATGAAGGGATATATGTTTTTTGGAAATATCATCCCTTAGAAAATGATGACATATTTCAATATGTTTGGCACGGCTGTGTAAAATAGGATTATGTGCCAAGTTTATAGCACTAGTATTATCACAATAGATAGGTGTAGATGAAAATGTAAAACTGTAATCATTTAAAACTTGTTGCATATAAAGCACTTGAGGACAACAAGACTCGGCTGCCATATATTTAGCTTCAGTGGTAGAAAGAGCAACCGTGTTTTGTTTCTTGCTAAACCATGATACTAAAGCTCATCCTAATAAGAAACAACTTCTGCTTGTACTCTTTCGATCAATTTGACAACCAGCGTAGTCAACATTGGTATAAGCTGTCAAATCTAAAGATTGTCTTTTAGGATACCATAAACCATAGTTTGAAGTGCCAGCTAAGTATCTTAGAATCCTTTTGATAGCTTGAAAATGAGTTTGCATGGGATTTGATTGAAATCTAGCACAAAGTCTGATGGAAACATAATATTCAGTCTAGAGGCGGTTAAGTAAAGCAAACTACCAATCATGGCCCTATACAAAGAATCATCAATGGGCTCCCCATTTTCATCTTTGTCAATTTTAGTAGAAGTGGCCATTGGTGTGGTAGCATGTTTGCAATGCTCCATTCCAAAATGTTTTAAAAGTTCATTTGTATACTTCTCTTGGCTTATAAAAATCGCAGTAGGTGTTTGCTTTATTTGAAATCCAAGAAAGAAAGTCAATTCTCTTGTGAGACTCATTTCAAATTCTTTTTGCATAATATCACTAAATTGTTTACATAAGAATTCATTTGATGCACCAAATATAATATCATCAACATAAATTTGAACAACTAGAAAGTCGGATTCATATGTTTTGAAAAATAAAGTCGAATCTGAATTTCCAATTGAAAAACTATTATCAAAGATATAATTTTTAAGCCGTTCATACCAATTTCTAGGTGTTTGTTTTAACCCATAAAGTGCTTTCTTAAGTTTATATACATGATCATCTTTACCAAGAATTTCAAAACCAGGTGGTTGGGAAACATATACTTCCTCTTGTATTATTCCATTTAGAAATGCACTTTTTACATCCATTTGGAATAGTTCGATGTCTTTGTGGGTGGCTATATCTAATAGCATTCTAATGACTTCAAGTCTTTCTATGGGTGTATAAGTTTCATCAAAGTCTATTCCTTCTTGTTGATTGTACCCTTGTGCTACCAACCTAGCCTTATTTCTTTCTACTTCCCCGACTTCATTCAATTTGTTACGAAAAACCCACTTAGTTCCAATAATGGTTTTATCTTGAGGTTTAGGAACTAAGTCCCATACATCATTCTTAGTAAAATGATTTAATTCTTCTTGCATGGCCATTATCCAATAATCATCTTTTAGATCTTCAGTTACTTTTTTGGGTTCAATTATAGATACAAATGCCATATTTGCAACATCTCTAAAAGAGGAACGAGTTTTTACTTTATCATTAGGATTCCCAATGATTAATTCTTGCGGATGATCTTTAATTAGTCTAGGAATGGGTTTTTGTGCCTCAATTTGTTGATCATTTTCAGCATTTTGATCATCTTTAGTTGATATGTTAAGATCTTCAATTTGATGAGTAATATCAACTATGTCATTATCTTCGGTGTTTTATTTTAGTTCTTCATGAAAAGTAATGTGAATGGATTCTTCAACTTTTCTAGAGATGGTGTTGTATATTCTAAATGCTTTGCTAGAAGTTGAATATCCCAAGAAAAAGGCTTTTTGTGATTTAGAGTCAAATTTGTCTCTATCATCCTTTGTGTTTAAGATATAGCAAGTTGAGCCAAATGTATGAAAATAATCAACCCTTGGTTTCTTATTATGGATGAGTTTATATGGAGTTTTCTTCAAATAAGGATGTACGGTTATTCTATTTAGTACATAGCAAGTTGTGTTTACTGCTTCAGCCCAAAATGTTTTAGATGTATTATGTTCAAGCATCATAGTCCTAGCCATTTCTTGTAAAGACCTATTCTTTCTTTCAACTATGCCATTTTGTTGTGGAGTACGTGGAGATGAAAAATTGTGAGTGTAACCCTGAGATGTGCAGAATTCTTCAAATATATGATTCTCAAATTCTCCACCATGATCACTTCGAATTGTGCATATTTTATTTTGTAATTGATTTTCAATATTTGAGCAAAATTGTATGAACACTTGAATGGTATCATCTTTATTTGCAAGAAAATGAACCCATGTATATCTAATGTAATCATCAATAAGAACAAAGCAATATCTTTTTCCACCAATAGATTGTGTCCTCATAGGTCCAAATAAATCCATATGAATGAGTTCTAGTGATCAACTGGTGCTAAGCATGTTTTTGGGTTTAAAAGAAGTTTTAGTTTGTTAACCCAAAGTACATGGTTCACAATTTTCATATTGATCAAAAGATAGCTTAGGCAAACCACAAACAAGATCACATTTAACTAACTTTTTAATGACATGTGAACTAGCATGACCTAATTTTCTATGCCATAATTGTAGAGAATTGTCTTTTGCAAGCAAGCATTTTCCAACTACATATTGCATAGAGTTAGGTCTAAGAATATATAGATTTCCAATTCTTTTTCCTTCATACACAACATTTGTAGTGTTTTCTACTAGCAACTTGAAGCAATTTTTACTAAATAAAACATCATATCCACTATCACATAGTTGACTGACACTTATCAAGTTATGGTGCAAGCCATCAACAAGTAAAACATTCTTAATTTCAAGGTTTGTACCAATATTACCTATTCCAACAATTTTACCTTTACCATTGTCTCCAAAGGTGATTGTTCTTCTTTTCTTTTCTTCAAAAGTTTGAAAAGCATCCTTGTTTCCGATCATGTGTTTGGAATATCCACTATCAACCACCCAATCCTACAATAAAATATAGGTTTTGGTACCCATGTGATGGTCCATTATGGTTAGGTACATTTAATAATAAACTGAACATGATTGAATAAATTAAGCTGAACAGAACTTCATTTGGACGACAAATACTTCAACCAAATGTGTATCGGTCGAAAATTTTGTCGACCGATAATGTTGTTGTTTTATAGATTGAAATAGGAAATTTCTTGGTCGACAATCTCTCGGCCAAAGTTGTCTCGGTCGACGTTTTTCTCAACCAGAATTGTTACTGTTTCAACAGCAGATTTCAAATTTGATACAGGTATTCCCTCGCTCAAATACTTTCTCGACTGAGAATTATCTCGGTCAAACTATTTGTTGACTGAGGTTGTTTCTATTTGTTTTCAGCAATCTGTTTATGTCAATTTGAGCTTAAATCGTTGTACTATGTTGAGGTACCATTCTATTTAGTTGAGATAAGACATTAAGATATTCAAATGAGGCTTTAGATCAAATCTCAACTTAATCATATTAAATTTTCTAAGTTTGGGATCTTGGAACCCATACTAACTCAACATCCTTTTTCTTGAAAGGGCATGAGAAGGAATAATGTCCAAGACGCAAGCAATAGTGACAACAAATGGAGTCAATTTCATATCTCTTTCTAGGATTTTGAGTTGTGTTCTTGGTAAAAATATGATCTTGGTCTTGGGTGGTTGAGTTCTAGGTTTAGGTTGATAAGAGTTTTCTTTTGGAACATATCCTAAACCTCTTCTTCCACTATAACCAGAAGAATTCTTTAGGATCTTATCAAGAATATCATTATTTCTCAAGCTACTAACTTCTTTTTGTAACTTAGCAATATCATCCATGTTCTTTTTGATATCTAACTTTTCTTGATCACGATTAGATGATAAAGCATCTCTTTCTTTAACAATAGCATCATAATCTAGATGAGTACATAGGATAGTTGAGTCTGAAAATTATGTAGTTTTGCAAGCAAATCAGCCTTTTCTTGAGAAAGAAGACCATAGTTTGTTTCTAAAGTAAGCAACTTCATATTGCAATCATTTAAAGATAATTTCAAGGTAAAGTTTTTAGAAACAATATTGTCCTTTTCAAAAGAAAGATTATTTAATTTAGCATACAAATCCTCATTAGTTTTAGTAGCTTTCTTTAGTTTCTTTTTGCAATCAACATATTTGTCATGTGTATCTTGAAGACTAGCAATTAGAATTTCTTTTGGCAAATAAAAAAGGCTTATCTATTGAGAATCATCACTATCATCTTCTTTGGCCATGAGACACTCCATGTTTTCCTCTCCACTCTCACTATCACTTGACTCATCCCATGCAACTTTGTATGCTTTTTCTCCCTTCTTCTTGGATGAGCTTTTCTTGCCCTTCTTTACTTTAGGACATTCATTCTTAAGATGTCCCTTCTTTCCACATTCAAAACACCTAGGAAGGAAATAAGAAGAAGAACCAACAACTTTATTAGATTTAAATCTTCTATATTTCTTACCATTTACAATTAGAGCTTCTTCTCCTTCATCTCCATCACTTGTTTCATCACTTTCTTGAGTGATGACCTTTTTAGCCTTTAGAGACATGTCCTTCTTTCTCCCTTGTTGAAGTTCATGCTCTCGTCTTTCTTCCTCCTCCAAGGTTGCCTTGTGTGCTTCTAATTTGCCAATGAGTTGCTCCATCCTTAGTCGAGTGAGGTCATTGGCTTCTTCAATTGCAGTCACCTTAGGCTTGTACTTGGGAGGAAGTGACCTAAGAATTTTTGACACTTGATCCTCTTCACTAATCGCTTTACCTAATGCATTCAAACCATTAACAATAGAAGAGAATTTTGCATACATTTCACTAATAGACTCATTTGGTTCCATACAAAACTGTTCAAACTTTTGTTTAAGCATACCAATTTTGGAATTCTTTACTTGAATAGTTCCTTCATAAGTAATAGAGAGTATATACCATATTTCATATGCAGTTTCACAACTTGATATTCTATTGAACTCACCTACGGAAATTGAACAATAAAGAATACTTACAGCTTTTGCATTTAATTGGGCTAATCTCACCGTATTAGCATCCCATGTAGCATATTCAGTTTGAGGAAGATCATATGCATTTGTAACCATTCTCCAAAGATCCCAACTAATTCCTTGAAAATAGAATTGCATTCTCCTCTTCCAATAGGTGTAGTTGGAGCTATTAAATGGTGGAGGCCGAGTTGCAAGAGTTCCTTCCAAGTTGAGGTTATTTAGAACTTCATCCCCCATCTTCTTCAAGAATCGATTAGAGCTCCTTGAAGCCTGCTCTGATACCAATTGAAAAACACTAGAGGGGGGTGAATAGGGTTTTATGATATTTAAAATTTATTCAACAAACCACCACAAAAATATTGGAGAAGGAGACAAGGTGTTTAGAGTGGTTCCACCCTTAGCAAATACTAAGGGAGTCAGTCCACTACCCAATTGTTTCCAATTGGGATTTTGAAAGCAATTGTATTTTATTACCTCACAAGGATGTTACATAATATACAACTACCTTCACAACCCTTTGGACAGCCTTCACCCCAAAGTCGTCTCACCAACCTTGAAGCAGCCTTCACTTGAAGTAACTTCAAGCTCCCCCTTGAAGTAGCCTTCCTCCTTGAAGTTGCTTCTCGTTGAGACCTTCTAGAAGTGGTCCAAAGTCACGCCAAGCTACGTTCATCGCCGAAGAAGCTCCTACAACCTCCTTTCCACAGCCTCCAACCTAGGAGTAGCAAAGGATAAAACAAACAATAAAAGGAACAAGAAGGGAAGAAAGAAAAATGCACTTTACCAATTTAGCACAAGGCTTGAATCCTATATCAAGTGTTTTGATCTCCTATCCAATGTGTATGAATGTGAAAGTGTAGTGCGAAGGAGATGCTAGCCTATAGGACATGAAATCTTATCTTATGGAAATGATCTACAAGTGAAGGATTGATCAATTGCTCACAAGAGTTGATTCTCAATTGCAAGTATGTGTACTCAAGTGAGTTTAGGTGTCCTAAGGCATGTCCTATTTATAGGAATAGCCTACTAGTGCTTAGGGACATTCTAGACACTTTCTAGGGGGTTCTTAGTGCTCAACTAGCCATTAGTTATCCACTAATTATGTTTGTAATGGCTAGTTAATAAACTCTAAAAAGTGCAGATAGAACATTTCTCAGCCGAGAAGTTTGTCGACCAAGTGTCTCTCAGTCAAGCATTTCGTCGACCGAGGGTAAGTCTGGAGTAAGTGTATTACAACGTTCAACTCAACTCCCAACCACTTTTTCCCACCAAGTCTAACGGCTATAGAACCAGCTCAAAGAATAGACTTAGGTGATTCTCGGTCGAGAAGATTGTCGACTGGGAGTATCTCGGTTGAGAAGTTTTTTCGACCGAGAAAGTCCATGTTTTAGTGTGTCTAGACTTTTTCTAAATTTATGTATTAAAGTGTTATTGTGATGCTATCATAGGGGATGACCTATCTAAGTGTTGTGTGTGGATAAGAAGATCTAACCACTTGATTTACATGATATCTAGGAACTTGTATATTAAATACTTGTACAAGTTTTTACATTTGATTACAATCATGAAAATATAGTAATTTAAGCATATAGATCTTCCAAAGCTTTGTCAACCACCACCTTATATTCTTGTTCCTGAAATACTCAAGTAGCACATTAGATCCACAAGAATGAAATGTTTGTCATTTTCAAAACAAAGGAATTTTAATGATGTCCATTTAGCCAACATTAACTACTCAAGTAAGACCTAATTATCCAAACCTAAGAAATTGACTAACAGGCAATGAAAGCAAATAACTAAGTAGCATAAACAAGTTGTACAAACAAGATGGCCTTTAGCAATATATGGGGAGAGTGGGTCGTTTGAGGGAATGTCACAAGAATCCAAATTGGGTTCATATAACAAGCAAATCCTACATTTTCATTCTAGATTGCCAAACCAAACAATATAGTCAAATGCAATGAAATAACCCTAGGCTATTGGTTTTCCATGGATAGAATAGAGTGTGGGAGAGGAATTACACCCTTTCACCCCCTATGTATCCATACAAGGCTCAATTGTACCAAGGTCTAGGTGGGATTTCTATTGGATTCAACTATTCTAGGTTTCTAGTGTAAGGGTTATTAGGACAATTGTGAGTCAAGCGTAGGAAGGCAGAGTAATATGAGGATTTTTCACCTCATGCTATTCACCATCTAGCCTTTGGGAAACTCTAGGCAATTGCACTAATCACTCTTACACTAGCTACTTAGATCTCACACTTAGTTGTAGGAGACGATATTTGTAAGTAGGAAGATAGGGTGCTAGCTAGGGATCGACTAGTTGGACCTAGGAGAAATTCCTAAAATAATCACACACAATTTATTTTCCCCTAGAGTCCAAGTGTTTTCAAGCATCATACAAAAATCAATCCATGTTTAGAAGCACAAATAACAAGTAAAATAATGGGAAATGATATATAAGCAAGAGACAATTATCCTAGGATGTAAATATGTTCATTATAAGTTAAATTCCCCCAACATGGTATCAAAGTAACATTTTATCCCCCAAACATCCCACCAAGAGGACTTAGCTACCTATAATCAAGCAAAAGAGTAACAATGAGATAAGAAAGAGGTAGAAGGCCATGGATGTCATGGAAGCTTCTTCTCCTTCATGTCATAGTTGTTGTAGGTCGTGCTCCCTCCTCCAAGGTGGATGAATGGCATGGAAATATAGGGAATTATAGTGGGTTATGTGCGTCATTTAGCACACCAATAACTAAGATAAATTATCTTAGAGTTTAACCTTTTTTGCTTACAGATTAAGGCTATTATAGAAGGGTCGATCCCACAAGACAACTTTTTAAGATCGTTTCTTTAGACCCAGTTGATTTTTGAACTTCATTTATTTTTTAGAGGATTTTTGAATAATTGAACAAGAAAGTAAATTCTAAGATTGGAGGGTGATTACACTAAAATGATAATGTAAATTACAATGAAATAAAAAACACACTAATAGCAATGAAATGAAAGGACTATGCTAAAGTGAGAAAAGGAAGAAGATTTTTAGCACAAACGTGAGGAGAATTACCTAAGAGCAAGAAATAAATTACGAGTAAAGAAAAGAGGCGATTGAAAGCGGACAATTAAAGAAATGGTTGAAACAGGAGATGGGGAGTATTAATGTTATGGGTTTTACCACCACATTCGGCATGAAACAATGATTGATAAAGACTATATGATAACACGAGATAAAAGTGGGGATGTAGAAACATTCATGAATGTATATATAAAAGACAGACTCCTTATGGACCCATTGGCCCTGGTGCCCATAGTTCCTTGTCTGAACAACCCAATAAGGATCTTTCTGAGATCCTATCCAGATCCTTATGAACTCGGTTTTGTTGTCCTAGGTGTTGGTATCAACAGTCGCATCACCCCAAAATTGACATATGATAGATTAGAGAGATCAAGTCTTCAAAACTGGTGATTAACCAAACCAAAATCCATTTACGAATAGAATCATATAGAGGAATCAATCATTGCAATGCTATAATCATGGGGTTATACCCCACACCTTGATATGATGACTGCTCGCTACTCATATTAATGAAAGAAGAAGCAAGGGAACAAATGAATGAATCCATAGACCAGAGAAATAAGAATCTCCAAGGAATCTTTTTGGTGAGAATTAAAGAGCTTGATCCCTTAATTCCCCACTCCCGATGAAGGACAGAAAAAATAAATAACAAGACCATAAATCCAGAGATGAGGAACTAATTTTTATTGTAGAAGTAAAGATTACACAACTAAGAATTGAAATAACATTGATCAAAGTAAATTGTGAATAAAAAATATTGGATCCCCTTATTTGTTGAGTCGCCCCTCCTTTTATAGGGGAAGGAGGGGCAAAAACTCTGAAAGGGGGTGAGAAAAGAGGGAATGGTGGTTGCTAGTTTTACTACTCCCGCGTCGTGAGACGGTCGTCTCACTAGCTAAGATGATTGTATGACTAATGACATGGTGTGGCTGAAGGGGAATTGGACCAAACCCTAATCTAAAGGGTAATGGTGCCATTTTGAACATTTCTTGGTCATGAAGCAAAATGTCAAGCCAGTCATCTAGATGTGAGACGCCCGATTGACGCCACTGCGCGTGTTGATTAACATGAAACCCTAAGGTTTGTATGTGAGGTGGATGTTTGACCTAACGTGGTGATGAGATGATCATTTTTATGGTCTCAGGTGATCGGCTGGTGCTACAAGTCGATCGGCTCACTTAGATGAGACGCTCGTCCAGAGTGTCAGGGTGACAAGTTGAACTGAGGACCAATTGGTCATCTGGCTTTGAGATTGGAACTTCTTGGGGATGAAGCGATCGCTTGGCATAGCGAAATGGTCGTCTCGTGTTCTATGGAAGTCATTATTTTGCTTTTAAGATCAAAACATGCAAAAGTGTGAAGGAGAATATAAATATTTCTACAATTAATCAAAAATTTGATAAATTGTAATTTTTTCTAGAAAATTAGTAAAAAGAGATAAGTTTTAATCAAAAAGACTATGAAAACTATGCAAAAAGATAGATGAATATGCATTCATCAAAATACCCCACACTTGAATCTTTACTTGTCCTCAAGCAAAAATAATCACAAATAAATCCAATGTATACTAGAAACATGTATATCCTCACCCTCATAGCCATCACTTTGTTCCTTACCTCCAAATTTGGTCAAGCAACCCAATCTCATAGAACCACGTAACACAAAATTTGATATTCTCTATAAAAACGAATTTTATATCTTGTATCTAAATCAAGACTTTATAGAAAAATGGGCTTCATATTACTTTTACTTTGACACTTTCATTTTCATTTTTTTCTTGTGTGAGTCATTGCATAGGAACAGGACGAAAAGGGGGTGTAGAAAAAAGTGATCCCTCCTCTATTTGACTCGGGATATATATTTGATTTATGGACTTGTGGAAACATTGGTCGCAATTTTTTTTCATGTGCTCTTTGGCATCTTTTGATGGTACGCCCCTTTTGTGGAGTATGGAATTTTTTTCCTGAAGCATGCAACCTCGGACTTGATTTTTGTCCAGAGGTGATTCTTTACTTTATTTTGAGATAGAAGGAGGAAGGGTTGTTCTTGTACTTATAACTTCAATTTTTTTAGTAGAGTGACATCGCATTAGATAGAATTTTCCTCTCAATCACATTATGCGAGTTTTATATCAAGTTAATCTATAGTTTAAAATAGAGAAAAATTGTGGTTGGTTTTGATTGATTCCATACAACTTGCCAACTTTTCCAAGGAGTGATGCTAGTTTGGGGTCCTAGGTGACATGGTGGGTTCAGACATGGCAATTTGTAAAAAATGTGAAAAATATTTACTAAATTCAAAAAGGGTACAACAATAGACATCTATTCATAATGTCCTGACTAGATAATGGCCATTTTGTAACTAAGGAAAAAAACATGGCCGACTAAATAAAGGCCATAAAAGAGGAAATTATAAAACAACTACATGCAAAACAAAAGAGAAAAGATAATCCAAAAAGAAAAAGATAAAGGGGATGGAATAGAAACATACCACCCACCTCCACCCTAGACTTAGATTTTTGCTCATTCTGAGTAAAACCCAAATCTGAGATTGAGGGAAGAAGATCACTCTAGCGGTGGGTAATGTGGTGGTGGATGAGAGGAAGAGGGAGTATTGTAGTAGTAATTCCCCCAGTATGAGGAGTTGGGGTCAGGATAGGCCTAATGGGCTTCATACTCCTTGTACTAGGGATGACTAACGGTGTAGTGGCTTGTAGCCACATGCCAAGACTCCTGCAAGCACTGCATCAAGAACATATGATTGAGATGATGTCTCTAGTGATGCTACTCATGTTGTATTGGTGATTTTGCTCATGTTGGATCTCATCCAACTGTTCTCAAATCTCATAAACCCATAGGGCTCATCGCGGCCCTCCTCAATGCTAGTGTACCTCCTAGTGCAATGACTAGAGGGTTGAGGAGGAGGTCTAGTCACATCATCATGTTCCTCCAAAGAGACACTCCTCCTATGGGTAGTACGCTCAGGGACGTCTTCTGGGTCGGGATGCTCTAGAAGGAATCGCTAAATGTGTCCCGACATATTGGTCAATCAATACCAAATTTGCAGCTGCAAACATGGCATGTCACAGAAGCTTGAGACTGAGGGAAATACCTTTAAACGTCAAGTAATAGATTTCCTTACTACTCCGTAGTGGATGAACTTGAAGTCATTCAAATACACAAGATTGATGAGGTGTTGCACATGCTCTAGTGGTGGGAAAGGGACATGAGTGTAGCTTAAAAATGTGGATAGAGAGGTAACAACATGGCCAATGCAAAGTGAGGAAGAGGTATTGTGGGTGGCTTGATAGTTGAGATGATTAATCATAGCACTTCCCCAGTTGTAGGGCTCACTGTTCAGAAGACACCATAGAGTGTAGATCTTAGAAAGAGTAACGACACCCTAAGTACCTTCCCTCCAAAGAAGGTGTGGGCCAAGATGCTGTGAAGGTAACGAACCACTTGGTTGTGGATATTGGATGCCTTGGGGCCAGGAGGTAGCTCCGGTGAAAGATCGGTAATATCGGCCCAGAATTTATCCACATTGTAATTGTCGGGGTAGATGTTGTGGTGGAGCCCCATGCAATAAGAGAGCTAGTAGTCATCCCCTCCATCTAGTATCATGGAGGTAAGTTGCTTGGCAGAGATTTCAAAATCTTTATTGAAGCCTTGGCCTTACAGTTGGAATTGCCCCACGAGTTATGGAACCCATGGTAAGTGGTGATAAACATAAGAGTGAGGTCACTATACACTAAAGTGACATGGTAGGGAAAAAGGAGAATATGATTCTTTTGCAAGATGTTGTCAATAGCTTCCATGATTCTGAGTGTGTCAATAGTAATGTCATAGGCCCAGCGAAAAAGTGAGACTTGCGGTTGTCTCCTTGAATCTATCAAAATTCTTAGCACTGACGAACTGAGCATAACTCTCAAAAATTGGTGCTATGTAGGATGGCTGAGGTAGGGTAGAGTTTGAATCATGCCGAGATGAATGACACGCCTCAGTCTGACGAATAAGCTATTCAGCCTCATTGAGATCATGTTGAATCTTCTCATGTATCTCGGGGGAAGACTTGCTAGTAGCTTCCTAAATACGAATGCCCTGGCCTGAGGTGGAGCGGCGAGACGGCTCACGGGAAACAGTCTTTTTTGTGGGTTTCGTCCCCTTGCAGAGGTAGTTAAAGAGGCCACGACATAAACCACCTTCCGACGTGGTGGTGTTTTGCAGCTGAAGATGCAATACGGGTGTATGGAGAGCAAAACATTTGGCTCAGTTAGACAAAATGGTTGTCTAGAACGTGGGTGTTTGGCACTGTGGGTAGAGAACACAGAAGCTTGTTGTTGAGGGCAATAGAGGTGGAATAAAGTGGTGTTTTCTTAGCATTGATGAGCGTCTCACCTACAAGACGATCGGTTGGATTACAGGATAGGGGAAGTGGATCATCATCTTACAAAGCATCAGTTAGTGGAGGTGGGAATGGCAGCTGTCTTTGAGATGACATGTGTGGAAGACCAGCTAATCTACTAGAGATGGAAGTCGGCACTTGTCGTGTGAGATTCCCATTGTGGTCTTGAGAACGCTAGTTGGGCGATGGTCGGTAAGGGAAGCAAGGAAGAAGAGGGTCAAAGGAGGGAGTTGGGTTTTTGGTGAGGTGATTGCACTGCCGTCAGAGATGGGCATTTGACCTTGCGAGGCAGTCGTCCTCCGTTGGGGTGACAAATCACCAATGTAGGGGGCTAGGGCTCGGGATGAAGGGGGCGATTGAGTGTGAAAACCCTTCCATGAGTGCATATTTTTATAAGTCAATTGCCCAGACAAAATGATCACTTTGTAGCCAAATGATTGATTGGCAATTTGTGAGTTGCACTAGTCACTTCAATTCCCAAGGTGTCTGCTTTAATTGAATGCAAGTAGTAGTCTTCGGGACAATCGTCCGCAATAGCAAAATGATTGTTTGGTGAGTTGAAGGTGTTTTTTGAATTTCAAAGCATGCGGCATGTCATTTGAATTTCAAATTTCTTGCCACTTTATCACGGTTGTCATTTTTATTTAGATGGCCATTTGGTTTGAATGAGATGAACGGTTTGCAGGGTCTGAATTCCCTACCTTCATTCATGCAAAAAGAAGCCCTTTTTTTGAAGAAGAACTACTGAAATAGAACAATGATGGTTATCTTAAAACAAAATACAAAAATGTAGAAGTAATTTAAAGGCTGGGTTGCCTCCTAACAAGTGCCTAGTTTTATGTCGAAGGCCCAACACGGGTGTACTATGGAGCCATTTCAGGATTGGGTGCGGGTGGGGTGGAAGTTCCTCCAAGTCAAGGTCCTCGTCTAAAGAGAGTTGATGTGCTTCATAAGTTAAAAAGTCCTCAACGATGATGTATTGTTTTAGACTTGGCCCATGAACCTTGAACTCACCTAGCACCTTGTCTCAGAGAAGAAAAGTGTCATAAGGGTAAGCATGCTTGACAAGGTAGGGCTCGTACCATCTGGATTTAAGTTTTCTAGGAAAAACTCTCAATATGGAATTTTACATTAGGACTTAGTCACCCTCCCCAATATCTTTTTGCCTAATATGGCCATCATGACACAATTTGGTTTTGTCTTTGTATATTTCGGCATTCTCATTGGTTGTCATATTGAGTTCATCTAACTCCTACATCTAAAGAAAATGATTTTCACCTACTGTAGATAAGTCACAATTTAGAGTTTTGATGGCCCAATTGGCCTTATATTCTAATTCTATGGGTAGATGGCAAGATTTTCCATAAATTAACTTGAAAGGAGTGGTGACTATTGGAGTTCTATAGGTAGTTTTGTATGCCCACAAGGCATCATTAAGTTTTAAAACTCAATCTGTCCTAGTGTGATTGACTATTTTCTCTAGGATGGACTTGATTTGCTGATTCAAAACCTCAACCTGACCACTAGTATGAGGGTGGTTAGGAGAGGCAACCATGTGATGGACTCCATATCATTTCAACAAAGATTCAAAACTTTTCTCTAAAAAATAGGAACCTCCATCAGAAACTACAGTAGGAAGCACCCTGAACCTAAGAAAAAATGATATCTTTGAAAAGTTTCTTCACCGATTTGGAATCACAGGTTTTAGTGGGGATGGCTTTGACCCATTTTGAAACATAGTCTACAGCCACCAAAATATATTTGTACCCACAAGAAGAAGGGAATGGGCCCATATAATATACTCCACAAATGTCAAAAATGTCGATCTCTTACCAAGAAGTCATGGGCATTTGGTCTCTCTTAGAAATGTTACCAGTCCTTTGGCATTCATCGCAAGTAAGAATGAATTCATAGGAATCCTTGGATAAAGTAGGTCCAAAGAATTTGAACTGTAGTACTTTCCTAGTAGTTTTCTGAGAGCTCATGTGCCCTCTAGTGGGTCCAGAATGGCACTGCTCAAGGATGTCATGATCTTCTTCCTCAATGACACACCTATGATAAACATCACAACATAGTTTTAAAAAGTAGGGGTCATCCCAATAGTAGTGTTTTACATCATGCAAAAAATACCCTTAGAATGTCCCTTATATTCAGGGTGTAATACACCTGCAGCTACATAATTGACATAATCTGCAAACCAAGGATATTGGGATTCCAATTTTAGCAATTTGTCATCTAGAAGAGAATCATTGATGGGGATAGTATGATGATAGAAGAAGTCAAGGCGGTTGAAATGGTTGGCAACTACATTCTCACAACCTTTCTTGTCAAGGGTTTCTATGTCAAACTCTTGAAGTAAAAGGATCAATCAAAGAAGGTGGGGTTAGCATCCTTTTTGGTCATCATCTATTTAATGATGTGTGGTCCGTATAGACAGTCACTTTGGACCCTACCAAGTAGGAACAAAACTTATAAAAAACATAGACTATGGCTAACATTTCTTTTTTAGTGGTGGTGTAGTTCCACTGGGCATCATCTAGAGTTTTGGATACATAGTAAATCACATGGTGCTTTTTATCAACATGCTATCCAAGAATAGCACCAACAAAAAATCACTTGCACAACACATCAATTCGAAAGGCAAAGACTAATCAGGGGCCCGAATGATGGGGGTAGAAGTGAGAGCATATGTTGAACACAAAAAACTAGCTATTAAATATTTGGAAAAATTAAAAGGGATGTCTTTTTAGATAAGGTTTGTCAAGGGTTTGGCGATTTTTGAAAAGTCACAAATGAATCGCCAATAAAATCCCACATTCCCAAGGAAGGCACATATGTCCTTAACATAAGAAGGGGGTGTAATCTAGGATATGACCTTGATCTTAGATCTATCAACCTCTATACCATGGTTGCTAACTCTATTCCCTGAGACAATTCCTTTTGTCACCATAAAGTTACATTTTTTCCAATTTAGAACCAAGTGTGCTTCCTCATTTTTCCAACACAAGAGACAAATGACTGAGGCAAGAGTCAAAGCATTCTACATAAACGAAGAATTCGTCCATGAACACCTCCATCATGGTCTCAGTCAATCTAGAAAAGATAGCAGACATGCACTGTTGAAAGGTGGTTGGGGCATTACACAACCTGAAAGGCATTCTCCTGAATGCATGTGTCAAATGGGAATATGAAGGTTGTTTTCTCCTGGTCATCAGGATGGATGGGAATCTGATAAAAACCTAAATAGCCATCAAGATAATAGAAATATTGCTGATGGGCAAGGCATTCTAGTACTTGATGTAGAAAGGGAAGAGGGGAGTGATCTTTCCTAGTGGCCTTATTCAGTTTTCTATAATCATACATGTCCTCCATCTTGTAACAATACGGGTAGGGATGAGTTCATCTTTATCATTTTTTCATAACAGTGGTTCCCCCTTTCTTGGGGACAACTTGTATAGGGCTAACACATGGTGAATTGGAGATGGGGTAGATGATTCCAGAAGTCATCCATTTGATAACCTCTAGGCGCACAACTTCTTTCATGTTTGGATTTAACTTCCTTTAAGGTTCTCAAGATGGCTTGTATTCCTCTACCATAGGAATCTTATGCAAGCAAATAGCTTTATTGATCCTTGTCAAATTAGCCATTTTATATCCTAGGGAAGATTTCCTTTTCCTAAGCTCAGTCATGAGCTTGGATTCATGTTCATGGGTAAGATCAGATATAATGATAACAGCATAAATTTGTTTCTCATCAAGGAAAACACATTTAAGTCCTTCTGATAGGGGTTTCATCTCGGTTGCTTTGGGGGGTTCATATTTTTCATTCACAAGAGAGATCATTTTGAGGTCCTCAAATTCTTCATCATTGATCTCCTCAAATATGTTTAGATGAACTCTATATTGATTCAATTGTTCATATTCAAAGCCACAATCAATAAGTGCCAATAGGGTGTTCAAAAGGGGATCCTCAACTATCTCCCATTCTTGTCTTAACTGGTGGAGTTTCTCAACACAGTCAAGGATATAAACCTCTTCCTGGAGGCTTTTTCCTCGCATACTTTTGAACACCTAAATTGCAGGGTTTGTTTTCTAAGGCACAAAAAGATGGTTCTGGCCTCGACATCAATCAAGGCTTGGGCGGTGGCCAAAAAGGGATGGCCAAAGATGATGGGGTAGTGTAAATATTCCTTTATGTCCATGATGACAAAGTCACATGGGACATAAGCATCTTTTCCAACCCTTACAGGTATGTCTTCAATGATACCCATACGCTTCGTCATGGATGAATTTGCCAACTTGATGTTCATGGCAGTGGGGAGCATGTCAACAAATCCTAACCTATAACAAAGACTATAGGGCATGATAGAAATACTAGAAACCAAATCTACAAGGTCTTTCATGCAAGCATTATCACCTAGGTAACACCCAATTCCAAGGGAACTGAGATCTTTCTTCTTTTTAGGCATCTTGATTTGAATGATATCTAAAGTGGTTCTAGCAATCATTACCGTCTCATGATCTTCGGTTGTATACTTCCTATTCAATAAAGTTTTCATGTACTTGGACCAGGTAGGCATATCAGCTAAAGCATCTAGAAAAGGAATATCCACATGAAACTTTTTATAGCATCCCCAAATTTCATGAAACAAGTATCAAGCCTAGTTTGCTTTAGGTAGGCTTGGTATGGAGGGTGCGGTTTGTAAAAAGAGATTTATGGCTCATCAATCTCCATTGGTGGAACAACGAGAGAGGGAATGGTAGGTTCTGCTGAAGGTAGAGTTTCAATGATCACAATCTCTTCATCCTCAAAATCTAAGGGTACAACCTTGGGTTTCTCTAGAGGAGGGGATGGGTATGAGTCTTCCTAGAATGAGTAGAGATAACCTTAAGTTGTTCATGATGTTTTGGGTTATTTTCTAGATGCCAAGAAATAGTGTTGGTAAGAGGCTTTTGTTGAGCAAAGAGGCGGGAAAATTGAGCACCAGTTGCCTTCTGATGTGCTATTATGATTTGTTAAAGGTGGCTACCCTATCATCATTTGATTGAGTGAGGTTATTCTGTTGAGGTGGTGGCAAATTAAGGTTTGATATTGTTGCCCTTGGTAGGGCCCACGGTTTTGGGAATTACCCATGTAGTTTCCTTGATTGCCAAAATTCCTATGGTTGTTATTGTATGGGAAGCCTGGTGACAGACGATTGTTGGCTTGAGGATAGGGGGATCTTTGTTGGGGAGGAAGTTGAGAAGAATTTTTAGCTCCTGAAGTATTTCCATACTGAAATTTGGGATGGTTTTTGGCTTGGTTGGGATTGTAATAAGTCTGACCCGGGATACTATGGATGGAGTTTAGGTCATCCATGTACTAACCAACTTTCAGCTGCATGGGAGTGTTATAGAGATATTAACATTAAAGGGTGGCATGTTCATACCCTTGGAAAATCCAACAAAGATATTTTGCATCTGTAACTTGTTGAGATTGCTCTCTCCTTTCGTAAGCATGAAAATATGATTCAAGGGGATCTTGTTTCAAGGCAATTAGCTTAATACTGTACACAATTTCTTAGATACCAGGATTTACCTCGACCTTAGCTACCTTAAGGACCCCACCAGTACCTCGTCTTGCTTGGGTTTTAGAGGAACGTTTTACAACTCCCCAAGCACTATCTAAGCTTTGAACATGAAATTTCTTCCAGATTAGGAATGAAGGAATTATTTGATTTCATTCCCAACACCACAGTAGAATATCTCAATGAGTTGAGATTGGGTAATTTCGTGGTGAGGGAAATGTCGGAGAAGCTCCCTAAACCATTCCCAAGCCTCTCCCTGAGTTTTGCCTAGTATCATAAAAAGAGAAGGATTTGTCCCTTGATTTCAAAAGTAAGGGAAGGAGGGAAATATTTGTCCAAAAATTTGGTTTGCAGTGCCTCCCAAGTGATGACACATTCTTCACTCTCCATGGCATTGTACCAACTATTGGCCTATCCTAAGAGAGAGTATTTGAACAACCTAAGTATGATGGCATCTTCAGAAATGATTGGGAACTTATGCAAATAACAAAAGTCAGAAAAATGTTGGAGATGATCTTGACAACTCTCACCTTTATTCTTGGAAAATGGTTCAACTTGAATCATGGTGATCCATTGGGTGAGGAACTCAAATTGAGGGGTTGTGATTTCAGGTGGCACAATGGGATGTTGTGCATATCTTGTTTTTTTTTGGTCAGGCATATCTTGTTTTAGGTGTAGAAAAATCTTTTAATTGTTTTTGTCTTTTAGTCTCCCTCTAAGAGGCTTCTAAGGCCTCATGTTCGGTCATATAAGTAGCTTGCAAAGTGGCTTCTTGAGTTTCACGCTCAGCCATCATGTGTCCTCTTTAAGCAGTAAGTGCTTGCTCAATCCTACGTGTAACTTCCTCCTCATCCATCCTAACTCGGTTTTGTCAGTTCAAATGATGGAATGTTCTTTCTAGTTCTGGGTCAAAAACTGGTGGCATGGAATCAGCATTCGAAGGGCGCTGCATGCACAGTTATAATGACAGCTAATATTGAGTGCAGAAAAAATGTACTGCGGGAATGGAAACTCAGAAGAAGTAGGAGTTAGCACTTCTAGAATGATACTCAGAAGGCATTAAAAAAAGAAAAGAAAAAATTGTTCAAAAAAATTTTGAGGGTTAAAAAAAAATGATCGGTTGTCCCCGATAATGGCGCCAAATAGATATGTATCATTAGAACACCAATCACTAAGATAAATTATCCTAGAGTTTAACATTTTTACTTACCTATTAAGGCTAGTATAGAAGGATCGGTCCCACATGACAACTTTTTAAGATCATTTCTTTAAATCCAATTGATTTTTGAACTTTATTTCTTTTTTAGAAGATTTTGAATAATTGAACAAGAAAGTAAATTCTGAGATTGGAGGGTGATTACACTAAAATGAGAATGTAAATTGTAATGGAAAAAATTACACTAACAACAATGAAATGAAAGGAGTATGCTAAAGCAAGAAAAGGAAGAAGATTGTTAGCACAAAATAGAGGAGAATTATCTAAGAGCAAGAAATAAATTTCAAGTAAAGAAAAGAGGCGATTGAAAATGAGCAATTAAAGAAACAATTGAATCAGAAGATAGGAACATCGAGGCTATGATTTTTGCCACCACAACATACATGAAAAAATGATTGATAAAGACTATATAATAAAATGAGATAAAAGCGAGGATGTAGAAAACATTCGTTAACGAATCAACAAAACACAGACACCTTATGGACCCATTGGTCTTGGTGCCCATAATTCCTTGTTCGAACAACACAATAAGGATCTTTTTGCAGTCACATCTAGATCCTTATGGACTGAGTTTCGTTGTCCCAAGTCTTGGAATCAGTAGTTGCATCCCCTCAAAATTGACATACAGTAGAAATGAGAGATCAAGTCTTCAAAACCTACTATTCGTCAAACCAAAATCTATTTATTGAATAGAATCATATAGAGGAATCAATCATTGCAACATTGTAGTCATGGAGTTATTCCCCATGCTCTATATGAGGATTAATCACCTCTCATTGTAATGAAAGAAGAAAAAAGGGAAAGAAGGAATGAAGTCATAGACCAAAGAAAGAATAATCTCCAAGGAGATCTTGTTGGTGACAATTAAACGGCATGATCCCTTAATTCCCCCCTTCATACGAAGGATGGAAAAAAGAAATAACAAGATCCAAAAATTTAGAGACGAGGAACTAATTTGTATTGCAGAAGTAAATATTACACAACTAAGAATTGAAATAATGTTGCTCAAAGTTTATTGCAAATACAAAAGATTGGATCACCAAATAAGACTATATTTACAATTAAGACTCAATTTACAACTAAGACTCGATGTTTTTTCTTTTGGAGTCCCCCCTCCTTTTATAGGAATATGAGGAGGGAGCAAAACCCTTGAGATATGGTTTGTGGTGGTGGCGGACGCTTTGAATGGAATGATTTCTTACTTCATTCAAAAGTAATATTGTTCAAACCTTGACTGCATTAATAATTTTATTTTTGACAAATGACCAAGTATTTATTGCATTCATTTCTCCACATAAAAATATGTGGAATTGGCCAATTCTTTCCTTTTCTCCTATTCAAAATAATATTAATTGTTTCACTGAATATAAAGTGGGATATTAATGTTGAATTGTATTCCTTTTAATTTCTTTGACCGCTCATTAATTTCTTTGATTCTCTTTGTTGTTAAATTTCTGAAATGACAAAATGAACAATCTGTGTGGCCAGCCAACCAGTTGGAAAGCCATGTAGAATATGTTTTTCTTGTAAAGAACTGAATTCCCTTTCTAACGCATACTTATGCATTAATTTTGGAGTTCATATGTAAGAGTTATGGCAGTTTTGATGTCATAGATATATTAATTTCAGGCATTGCGGGAATTGTTCAAAACATCTTCCAACATATATTAATCATTAGGCGATTTTCCTACAAAAAATCAACCAAATATAATTAAAACTCCAAATAAAGAGAGAAAATCTAAACTTATACAATTAATTATAAAACTAATAAATAAACAATAAAATAATCCTAAAAAGATATCTAAAAGATGTAAATAAAAAGGATAAATACACATTTATCTGTAGAAAACCCTAGAAATTAGGATTTTTGGGTGGAAATGAGGTGAAAATGGAGTACAGTGTGAAAGAAGGTAGGTGGAGCTCTTAAATGCAAGGGAGGGTGGCAATGAATGCTAGAAGAAGCTAATCTAGTGTTGTTGCCACCACTATATTATATATAGGTAGTAGGGAAGCGCTAGGGTAAGTGGGGGTAAAATGGGCAAAATAGTGCAGAAAAGTACAATTTTAGGTGGTGGTTGGAGTGTAGTACGGCCATGATGGAAGGAAATGATAGTGCTTGGTGAAATGTAGGTTGGTAGCACAACTATGCTGGATAGCATGTGTGTGGTGTGGGCTGGGTAGAATGGCCGTACTGGCTATGACGGCCATGGTGGGTGACATAGAGTGGAGGTTGTTCCACACGGAATGGTTGTTCTCATATTTGGAAACACGGTCGTGCTAGCTATCATGACCATTCTGGGGGCTTCTTAGCACGATCGTGCTAGCTAGCATGGGCATTCTGGGCATGTTGATGTAGCTTCTTGATCTTTGCATTGAATATGTGATTTTGGCATTTGTCAACATGACCATTTCTTAGCACCATAGCCGTGTTAAGATCTTCAAAGCCACTTTGAGCTTTAATCTTCATGATCCATAAACTTCTTTGTTTGGGTTGATTCTTGGCCACCAAGGGTAGGTTTGGGGAAGCTTTGGGGTCTTCGTTGGACCCCTCTATCTCCCTCATCCATCCAAACGTGGTCCAAGTACCTGAAAATAATGTGAATAACGTCCATAAGTACATGTGATATAAATATACATATTAAGGGAATAAATTGCATTCTAACATTGTTTATATGTGATTGAGATGCAAAAAGACACAAGATGAAGCCCTAAAATATGGATGCATCACCACCCCAAACTTAAAACATATTTGTCCTCAAGTACGCTCCAACTTAATCTGTCTCTTCAGTTTCTATCAATAAGCATGAATGACAACTACATTGCAAAAGATGATTATTGACTAAGGGGCTTAAAATTTACTACATGTGCTTCACATCTCTCCTCTCCACTTTCACAAACTAATCATGAAAAGAGGACTGAGCATACATACTTCAAATATATAGCATAGAACACATAATCAATACATATGACTTTCATGTAGCTCCGAGTAGACCATTTCATGATGGTGTTAATCAAAGATGACTAGGAGTGTTGTTCTGCTTTCATGCATTTAGTCTTATGTTTCAAACTATATCAAGTGACCCACATGGCTATGAAAAAGGGTGAAGTGAGCTAGGTTTGACATTTCCTAGCTTAATGCGTATGAAAATGGAAGAAAGGATTGTGGTAAGAGATTGAAGTTCTTTTGCACACTCATCTTTTATTTATTTAGATGCTCTTAAACAAGAGAACCTTTTATTTTCTTTTTCCTTTTTTTTTTCTTTTTTTCTTTTATGTTTCCATTGGTGTAGGTAGGTCATATGGTGGAGAGAGTGAAATGGGGAGACATAGATATGGCCACCCCAAACTTTTGGAGGTGGCCAAGGTTGAATGTGTGCACTTTGGCATCTTTTCATGAGGCGTAGGGGTAAGAAGATGGTGAAAGAAAAAGTGGGTCAAAGGGGGTCACTAGTGTGGTTCTCAATCATAAAACTTCCTACATAAAAAGTAATCCAACACTTCATCCAATAATATCACACCACAAAAGTGAACAACAAGAGATTTGTATTTCTATCATGTGATTCCATAGGCCTTAAGCGTTTATATGTTGCTCAATTCACAATTCAACCAAGCATTCACAAACATCAGAGAGGTGGTGCACATGTAAAAAGTCAACAATTAAGACCACCGAGTAATAAATTTTGAGAATGTGGCATGCATTTTTCAAAGATCAACAATTCCAATTCATTAAGTAGAGATTGAGAAAGAACCACAGGTGGCTCTGGCGGATGGCTCGCCCTAGTGGATCTGGCGATGGAGAAGGCGATCGAAGGAAGGGTGGCGGCACAGATTTCTGGGGTGGAGGACGTCCACCTCCTCATGGTATTCCTCACAGACCAGATACTAGAAAGAGGCCTAACATGGTCGGTGTTGAGAAAGAACCACGGAGATGGTCAGATCTGTTTGGAAACAAGGAGGTGGTCCAGGATGCAGGTGCTTTGAAGTCAAAGGAGCTCACATTGAAAGAAGGGGCCATTATCTATTCTAGATCAATAGCTGAGAAGAATGCTAGCAAATGGAGAATGACGACAACTGGGTATATTGTAGAACTAAAGCCACACTGGCCGTCTCTGCAAGTTCATCTTCAAGATCTGTGGAAGGTGAAAGATTCTATTGAAATAATCTCAAGAGGGAACGGGTATTTTGTTATTAACTTCTCAGAGGCGGAGGATATGGAGACAGCTATTGATAAGGGACCATGGTTTATAGCGGGGAAACCACTGATATTAAAGAAGTGGATAAGAGGCCCATCTCTGGAGAAGCTGAAGCTGATGGAGGTATCGGTCTGGGTGTGATTGTTTGATCTTCCTCTGGAGCTCTGGGATGAAGAGATATTTGGTATGGTAGGGTCGTTTCTGGGAACGCCTATCAAGGTAGATAGGGCGACATTGGAGTTCAAGTGCCTGGAATTTGCTAGGATGTTGGTGCTTATGTCGGCATCCTCGGAGTTCCCTGCTACTGTTCCATTGGTTAGTGATGATGGGATAGAAGATAAGTTGAATATCCACTACGAGTGGTATCCTTGTAGATGCAGAGCGTGTGGTACTTTTGGGCATGAAGATGTTGGCTGTGAAAGCCAAGTGGAGAAAGGAAATAAGAAGGTGTGGATTCCGAAAAAGAGTATGGATAAACCTAAGGTAGAAGGTCAGACTGAGATGGAACATTTCGAAGATGCTTCTGATGTCCCTCCTACTATGGAAATTGAAAGTAATATTGAAGTTTTTGTGCAAAGGTGTGAAGAGGTAGTGGAGCAGGTGAATACTGTTTTAGAGAAGGATCTAATTACCCCTGTCAGTAATGCAGAAAATGATGATGGATTCATCCCTATCACCCAGAGGAATAGGAAGAAGACGAAATCACCCCCTAGGGGTCCATCCAAGTCTACGGAGGTTGCGTTTTGATCAAGAGTGAATATCTCTCCTAATGCATCTCAAAACTTGTTTGTTGACGAAGGAGGAAGGAGTGATGCTCCCTTGATGGCAGCTAGAGGTGGTACAAGTGTTTGTCGAAATGTTACTGAGACTAGCAGGCTTCCAGTCACGGTAGATGGTAATGGATAGCTCATTATCTATTCTCTCATGGAACGTGAGAGGGCTGAACTATCCTGGGCGTCAGTCCGCACTCCAGGAGATGATTAGGAGGTGTGGGTGTGCAATTGCTTGCATTCTGGAATTCAAGTTGAGAAGGAAGAAGGTTAAAAAGGTGTTAAATAGGATGTTTGGCAATGAGAATTGGATTTCGAATCATGATAGTAATGCTCTTGGGCGTGTCATTATTGTTAAAGCTAGTGATGAGATTGATGTGGTGAAGATTTGTGAAACTGATCAGCTTGTGCATGCTAGAGTCAGTGCTCCTGGTGGTGATTTTTTACTTACTGCTATTTATGGTCATAATTACTTCAGGAATAGGTGTTCTCTCTAGAATTCCCTCAAGGAGTTGAGTGGTGGGATTACTATGGCTTGGTTTATTTGTGGTGATTTTAATTCTGTTAGATGTGTGGAGGAAAGGTATGGTGTTTGTGGACCTTGCTCCCAAGCTATGAATGACTTCAATGATTGTATCCTATATACTTCTTTGGTGGAACTGGATTTGAGGGGTTCAAGTTTCACTTTGGATAACAGACAACAAGGGGATAATTTGGTTATGTCAAAGATCGACAGAGTCTTCTATAATCTTAAGTTCCTTGATTGTTTTCCTGATTTAAGAGGAGAAATAGTTGCGAGTATTCATAGTGATCATAGAATGATTCTAACTCATCTCAGTAGTAGGGTGAAGAAGAATAAGTCGCCTTTTCATTTTGTCAATGCTTGGTGTATGAGAGAAGATTTCCTTCAAGTTGTGAAGAGTGCTTGGGAGATTGAGGTTATTGGCAACCCTATGTATCAAGTTTGTAGAAAGCTTGATAATGTTAGATTCCAACTTTCTAAGTGGAATAAAGAGGTGGTTGGTGACCTAACAGAGGATAGAAGGATAAAAGAGCAAGAAGCTGTTATGGATCAACATAAGCTTGATGCTAATCCGTCTGATTATAAGTTGGGAGAGGAATTTAAAGCTAAAAGGAAAGAAGCTTTGGAGGCCTATAATGCTGAAGAGTCTTTTCTTAAACAGAAATCTAGAGTGAACTAGCTTCGTTTGGGAGATTAGAATTCGAATTTTTTCTATTCGTCCATCCAAACTAGAAGAATGAGGAATGTTATTAGAAGAGTGAACATTAATGGTGTTTGTCATACAGATGAGCAGGCTATTCATGACACTTTTGTGAATTACTATAATGAGTTGTTTAATGATGGTTGTAGTAATGAGGTTTGTTGGAATGATGACTGGGTCCTCCCAAAATTATCTGAAGATCATATCAATAGTATGTGTGCTTTGGTTTCTAGAGAGGAAATTGAAAATATTGTCATGAAAAGTTATGGAGAGAGAGCCCCAGGACCAGATGGTTTTAACTATACTTTCTTTAAAGCTTCTTGGAAGATTGTAGGGGATGATGTGGTTAAGGCGGTTAAAAAAAATTAGGAGTGGTTGTATGCTTAAGGAGATTAACAGGACTTTTATTACTCTTATCCCTAAGAACAAGAGTGTTGTGGATGTTAAGGAGTGGAGGCCGATATCTCTTTGTAATACTATCTACAAGGTAATTTCTAAAGTCCTTGCTAACAGATTGCAGGTGGTGTTTCCTGACATTATCAATAATTCTCAGTGTGCCTTTATTAAGGGCAGGTTGATATCGGATGCTACTATGTTGGTTAATGATTGTCTGAACATGATGATGAAGAGAAATGGCCCTAAGGTCTGTGTTAAAGATGATCTTATGAAAGCCTATGATTCCATTAATTGGTCTTATCTTCATAAGGTGCTTGACAAAATGGGTTTTCATGACTGCTGGAAGAGATGGATTTTTGAGATCTTGAATTCCACTAGTTTTTAGATTCTCATTAATGGAAGTCCTTAGACTAATCTTTATCCTTATAATGGGATTAGGCAGGGTGACCCCCTTGCCCCTTATCTCTTTGTGATTGCTATGGAAGGGTTTTCTGCTATGATTTCTAATTCTGTAAATAAAAGAAATTTGAATCCTCTTCGAGCTGGAAAGGATGTTGAGGTGTATCATGTCATGTTTGCTGATGATCTTATTTTGTTTGTTGAAGGGAAAGGTGAATCCCTATTGGAGCTGAAGAAGGTGCTGAACAGTTTTAGTTGGATCTCTGGGTTGAACATTAGTGATAGTAAATCTTCTTTTTTTGCAAATGAGGTGACTGATATTAATATGGTGGGTGAGATTTTGAATATTCGGAGGGAAAGTCTCCCTGTTAAATATTTGGGGTTACCCCTTTTGTTGGAAGACTTACTAAAAGTTTATGTTCTCCTATTCTTGATAAGATGAAGGCCAGGTTGGAAGGGTGGAAAGCTAGGCATTTATCTTTTGCAGGTATAGTTGAATTGATTAATTCTACTTTGTCTTCGTTTCAGAGATATTGGACTGCTTCTTTTCCTCTTCCTATGTCTGTGACAGATGATATTGATAAGATGTGTAGGGATTTCTTGTGGGGAGGTGCAGAGCTTGAAAAAAAGGCCCATATGATTTCCTAGAAGCAGGTCTTTGCCTAAAAAGGAGGGAGGTATTGGTATTAGGAGGTCCAGAGATATAGTTCGAGCTTGTCTGGTTCTTAATCTATGGAAAGTTGCCAATGGAAAAGAATCTTTGTGGGTCAGGTGGGTTCATGGGAGATATTTAAAAGGGGACTCTATATGGGGGTGCAAAGTGTCTCAATCTATTTCTTGGGTCTGGAAGCATATTCTTTACCTCAGAAAAGATATAGCTGATGATATCTCCTTTTCTGTGGGGAATGGCTTGTCTATCAAAGTTTGGAGAGATCCTTGGATGGAGGGTTGTTATTTGTAAGATGTGCTTGTAAGCAAGGCTGTGATGAAGCTTGGCATGGGGAAATATATTACCTTCAATAAGTTGTTCAATGGGGGTGACTGGATTAAATCTAACTCTAGACATATTAATACTGTTCTGCAGGTTATTAAGGAGAAGGTTTCTCCTGTTCATGGAAAGGAAGATCGTATTTTTCTGAAAGGGAAAGAGGTTCATAAGTTTAAGGAGGTGTGGAATGCTACTAGGGTAAGAAATTCTATACCCTCCTGGACTGAATGGTTGTGGAGTACTAAAGGGTCTATGAGGCATATGGTCCGTGGATGGAGATGTTTTCTGGATGGTTTGTTGACTGGAGACCATATGAAGAGAATGGGCTTACATATGCCCTCTAGATGTGTTCTATGTAAGAATGATGTTGAAAACCTTAATCATATTCTATTTCAATGTGCCTATGCTAAAGATATATGGAATCTGGCTGTTGGAGAGGAATACATCAACTTTGTGCCTGAATCCCTGTTGGATGTTCTTCTTTCATGGGAGATGAAGGTTAAGATTATGATTTTGGCGACTTTTCATTACCTTTGGAGTGAAAGGAATGGGAGGATTTTTCATGATGTCAGTTTATGTGCAGATAGAAACTGGAGAAGGATTAGAAAGGACATTGATACTTTAAATGTATAGTTTTTCTTTCTGCTTTTTGGTTTTCTTCTGGTTTTAATTCACTTTGAATCAAACCCTAGCTTGTACATATTTCCCAAAAATCTATAAAAAGGAGTCCCACGCTTTCCCGACCAAAAAAAAGTAGAGATTGAGTTGCAACATGCTTTTTGGTCAAGATATTTTAAATTTGGGAAAAATTGGCCAAAATGGTGCCAATTTGCATTTTAATCACATCCAAACCTACTTTTAGGGAATAAAAAGCATTAAGCAAGAAAATCCTAACTAAAACACATAAAAATTACCAAAATATACATGAAGATGTAATGCATGAGATGGAAAAGCAAAAAAGAGCAAAAGAATTTAAAAATTACTCAAAAGTGCATGAGAAAGAACTACATGTATGCATGAATGCATGCAAAAGAAAATTGAAACTAGATAGGGTGATTCCATTAATCAAAATAGTTAGGTGAAATAAGATAAAAAAGGAACAAACAAAATAAGCTGAGAAAAGAGGACATATCGCCCTACCACCCCAAACTTTTAATTCATGTTGTCCTCAGCATGAAACTAAAGCTTAGGAATGATAGGGTGGATGTCACTGCTCTAGTGGTGGTGGATCCTACAGTGGGTTTCCTACTATTAGTGGGTCAGCCTATGGAGGAGGGTGCTAGTAGTAATGGCCCTAGTAGTCTGCCTGTGGAGGCATGTATGTCTCCTAATATCCAGAAAGGGCGCCCCAAAAATCCTCCCCCCATTGGGGGTTTCTCTACACCTACGCATGTTGATACTAGTACATGCGGTTGATATGCTAGTGCATCTAATGCTAATTTAACCACATGTTCTGTTGTGTCTGCTATATCGTCTCCCAATGTGCATGAATGGCTAATGTGTCATATGCATTTTTAGGAGGTGGTTGCGCATCAAAGCCATTCTTTCTCTGTCGGGTGTGGCAGGGTTGCTCAAAAATGTGTTGCTACTATGGTATGACTATCTCTCCCAACTCCTCAGGTGGTTCTCCTATATCCCTCTGTGGTATTATCTTCCTCCCATTTTGATATCAACCCCAAAAAATCATTCAATGATCCCAAATCCACAAGTAAGTTGTAGGTATGATAGGGGAGTTCCATGATGAATTGTTTTTTTCTATTTGAGGGGATTGTATTTAGGTTGTCAATCAACATGCTTCCTATGTTGACAAAACCACAACTTGTTGTTTTAGCCATCACAAACAAATCCTTCTGGGAACAGCAGCCTTGATTGTCACAGTGGCCAAAAACAATATTTTTTAGAACCTTCTGCAAATATGTAATGAAAGGATGATACATTTTGTTAGTCTTAGATTTCATGCGGTGAAAGTTTGTTTGCCCTTGAAAGTCTTCCAAATGCTTTAATAGTTGCATTCCCCACTTTTATCAAACCTACCCCCATCAAATCTCTATGCCATTTCCGGTGTTGGTCCTAGAATTTTGTTAAGGTTGGAAGACTTTAGTACATGTGTAGAATCCTTGAGCCTGAAGCAGATAGCGACCTTGCCTTGATATTGTACCTTCTCCAAAGAACCAAAGAACTCATGAGTTATCTCAGGTAGGTTTCTTCAACCTCACTCAATATCTTGTATAACCCACATCGTTCCATCCTTATTTTAAACTCAAAGTTGATCCCTAAAGTTTGCATGATAAACATACATGCATATCTAGATCACTCTCATTATTTTGAATTCGTGGTGAAGAGGCCTTGTGAACACTCTTCTTAAAGATACTTTGCCATATGTATCTCCTTCTGGTTGCTTCCCTGCCCACTTCATTCTATCCTCCTCCAACTTGGACAAGAAGTCCACCGGCTCATCCTACATTTAATCACTCTCAGTGTCTTCTGCTTCTTCCTCGTCATAGGTATGTTACCCTTAAATTGTGTCTAAATTCAAGGGCACCATCTCAATGGGTGCATCAACTTCTTCTTCTTCAATCAACAACTGGCATCAAGATGGTTGTTGTGCGGCATGTAGTTGGGTCGAGAAAGTGGAGTGCCTTATTGGAGTTATTCATAGAGGCAAGCGCAAAGAAGATGCAACATCAGCTTTCTTAGCTCTTCTCTCTCGAGATGGAGCATCAACTTCAATAGAATCGACTATGTTTTCCAATTCTTCTTCTTCCTCCTCTTCCCCGGGGTTGTTGTAGCTTGGATTTGAGGTGTGGTGGATTGAGGAGGATCAGAAATGGGAGCCACTCATAGATGTCGACCTTTGGAGAGACTGGGAAATCAAATTTGATGGTGATTCATTAGGGTTGTGTGAAGATGGGTTTCCCTTCCTTGATCGACCCTTGCTTTCGGTGATGGCCTTGATGCCACCTTATAAGCCTTTCTTGATTGCTTTCCCCGCCTTCTTCATCTTTGTAGTGGATTTGGTGGAGAAAGGGGAAAGAATGATCATTTTTGCACCTCCAGAAGATTGGGGCAAAATCTCCTTGGAGATGGAGAAATAGAGGTGGAGGGAGGGTGGACAGAGAAGTTGGAGGTAGAGGAAGGTGATTAGGAACCAAAGGGAACTCGAATCTAGAGTTTGAGAGGAAGAGGAGGTGATTTGGGGGTGAATGTGAGGTGCCCTAGTCACCACAACCACAGAATGGGCGTGTTGCTCAGGTAGAAATGAATTAGGGTTGTGTGGGGAAGAGAAAGAGTCTAGTGACTTAAGTTGTGGGTCCGCGCCAGCACAGTCGTTCTGGAAAAGTACCATCGCGGCCATGTTGGTAAGAAGGATCATGCTAACTGGACCCAAAACTTGAGTTGTTATTGTAAAAACGACCATTCCAGTACAGTCAATCCGCACCAGCACCGCCGTGTTGGCTCCTCAAAGTTCAAAAATTATCCAAAACTATCAATTCTCTCAATCATACTTAATCCAATCAACAAATTTGATTCACTTGATATTTCATCAATAATTTTCACTGAAATTCACCCTATTTGTCAAACTTTCACCTGTTTCACCTATCTCATCACCAAAACTAAAACTAAATTATTAAACAAAAATGTGTGTGTGTATTTTTGGAATCGTATAAAAATAAATGAAAAGTATCAAAAGATGAAGGTTGGGTGAAAAAATTCCCAAATCAAGGTGGGTTGCCTCCCACTAGCTCTAAATTTTATGCCTTCAGCCGGGCTTATTGGTTTTTTATTCAATTATCCTCTCAAAAATATTTATAGCATCTTTGAAGTATATATCCTTCTCATGTGCATTCAAGAACATCTCTTCATCAATCGGGTCTTCCCCAACTAGAATCACAATGTCAAAACTTTGATTCACCTTGTCTGGCCTGACTTCAACAACGGCCTTCAATCTTTGTCCATTGACCATGAATTATTTTGCTCCTTCCTTCTCACATATCACGATAGCACTGGATGGATACACATACTTGACTACATACGGTCCTTCCCATCTAGATCTAAGTTTTACAGGAAAGAACTTCATCCTAGAATTGTATAGCCATACCCATTGTTCGGGCTCAAAATTCTTCTTCTTGATTAGCTTGTCATGCAAGAACTTGGTTCTCTCTTTGTAGCTTTTAGAAAACTCATAGGCTTCATGCCTCATCTCTTTCATCTCATTGAGCTACAGTTTTCATCTTACTCCCACGGTATCTACATCCATGTACATAGATTTCAAAGCCCATAATGCCTTATGTTGCATCTCAACAGGTAGATGGCAGCTCTTACCATACACAAACTTGAATGGTGTGGTGCTGATCAGAGTCTTAAATGTTGTTCAGTATGCCCATAAAGCTTCATTAAGATGTAGAGACCAATCCTTGCGGTCCAGTCTCACCATCTTCTCAAGAATGAGTTTTATCTCCCGATTGGCTAACTCAACTTGACCACTAGTTTTAGGGTTGTAGGGAGTAGCCACACGATGGTTCACTTCATGTTTTTCAGCAATCCTTCAAAAGTTCTATGAATGAAGTGGCTTCTGCCATCACTAATCATTACCCTTGGCACACCAAATTGGTTGAATATATTAGACTTGACAAAGTCACATACCACCTTGTGATCATTGTTCCTTGTACCAATTGCTTCAATACACTTGGAGACGTAGTCAACAACCACCAAGATGTACACATATCCAAAAGAGGGGGGAAACATACCCATAAAGTCAATACCCTAAACATCAAACACCTCACCACTAAATGAGTGATAGTGGAATCATGTCACTTTTTGATATAGTGCCCACCTTCTAGCCCTTCAAGAAACACTTGCAATACTCATTGGAGTCTTTAAAAAAGTCAGCCAATAGAATCTACTTTGAAGAACTTTAGCAGTTGTATGCTTTCCACCACAAATGTCAGAGTGGCACATGGAGAGAATCTTTGTTGCTCACTTTCGGGGACACACCTTCTTATGAGCTAATCAGAGCAATACTTGAAAAGATTGGGGTCATCCCACACATAGTTCTTCACTGTGGCAAACAATCTCTTACTCTCTTCCCTTGTCAAAGTACTTGACATCCTCCCACTGGCCAAGAAGTTGTCTATGTTCTTGTACCGTGGTCTTTGAGTGGAGGAAAGTAAGAAAAGCTACTCATATGGCATTGACTTCTTGATCTAGTTCATATCATCTACATAATTTTCAATCCCTTTCTTGTCAAAAATTTCCAAATCTAACTCTTGGAGCAATAGGATGCAACAAATCCAATCTTTGCTTAGAATCTTTCTTTGCCATGAGATATATCAAGGATGCATGATCTGTGTAGATGGTGAATTTGTTTTGTAAGAGGTAAGAATGGAATTTATCAAGTGCAAAGATCATGGCAAGTAGCTCCTTCTTGGTGGTTGTGTAGTTTCTTTTAGGTCTCATTAAGGGTCTTGCTTGTGTACTAGATGGCATGTGGAATCCGGCCAATTCGTTGTCCCAGCACAATCCCCATTATCATATCTGATGCATTGGTCATGGTTTCAAATGGAAAAGAGAAATATGGGGGCTACATAATAGGAGTAGAGACTAACTTATGCTTCAAGTGGTTGAAGGCTTCAACACACTTGTCATCAAAACTGAATTCCACATCCTTTTTGAGCAAATGACATAATGGTCTAGAAATTTTGCTGAAGTCCTTGATGAACCAGTGCTAGAAACATGCATGTCCCAAGAAAAAGCAAACATGTCTTATGGTGGAAGGAGTAGTAAGTGAGGAAAATTAGGCCCACTTTGGCCTTGTCAACCTCAATCCCGACTTTAGAAACTCTATGTCCCAACACTATGCCTTCTGGGACTATGAAATGACTCTTCTCCCGTGATAATACCAAACAGACTTTGATGAATCTTTCAAGAATAGTACTGAGATGGAACAGACGGTCATCATACGTCTTACAAAAGACTAAGAAATAATCCATAAAGACCTCAAGTGATGAATCTGGCATATCCAAAAAGATTGATGGCACACATATTTGAAATTTAGACGGGGAGTTACACAACCCGAATGGCATCCTTCTATAAGCAAATGTTCCATTAGGGCATACAAACATGGTCTTTTCTTGATCAGATGGGTGCATTGCCACCTGCAAGTAACCTGAATAACTGTCAAGGAAACAATAGAAGCTTTTTCCTGCAAGTCTTTCCAAGATCTGATCAATGAATGGGAGAGGGAAATGGTCCTTCTTTGTCTTTTCATTTAGTTTCCAGTAACTCCACACACATCCTCCACTTGGATTGCTCTCTCATGGGCACTAACTCTCCATGTTTGTTTTCAGCTATGATGATCACCCTTCTTGGGCACAACCTAGATGGGACTCACCCATGGACTATCAAAAATGGGATAGATGATCTCAGCATCCAGCAACTTCATCACTTCTTGTGTTACAACCTCTTTCAACTTTGGGTTCGATCTTCTTTGCATTTCCCAGGCCAGTCTTGCATCATCTTCGAGATAAATCCTATGAACACAGACGGAGGCGTCAACACCCCTCAAATCGTTAATAGACCATCCTATGGATTGAATGTTTCTCTTCAACATAGCAATAAGAGCATCTTCTTGTTCAAGGGATAGGACAAAAGATGATCACTGGGAGAGTGTTATTGGAACCTAGAAAAGCATATTTTAGTCCTTTAGGAAGAGACTTGAGCTTAAGGACTGGAGGTTCTTCAAGGGAGTTCTTTAGAGGTTTTTCAAAAATGGGTGGGAGGTCCTCACTTGTCGTCACTAGGCTAGCTCATCTTCCTCATCATCATCATCATCATCGGGGAACTCCACAATGGGCTCTAAACCCCTTCCTTAGGTGGCAGTCTGAATCCATATAGGCAATCATTCTTCCACACGTCTCCTCAAGGCAGTCAATCCAATAACAATCCTCTTCAGTATCACCTATTACCTTGGCTTTAGAAAAATCCTTGAAAATGTTCAACTATATCATCATGTGCATGAATGCCACATACATGGTGTTGGTCCTCACATGAATCACTACATAAGATGTATCCAGGAAGGGTCTCTCCAACATAATAGGATCCTTCCTTGAGTCTTTTTTCATATCCAACACAATAACATCAGCAAGAAAGAATGTGGAGGTTTCATCATCAAGCTTCACTAACACATCATTAACTCACCCTTGAGGTGTCTTCACAAAACTATTGGCCAATTGCAATCGTCCCAAGTTCAATTCAGCATACACATCATAGGGCATCAGATTCACACTAGAACCTAAGTGAAGAAGCGCTTGGCCTATACAGTGAGTTCTAATATATCAAGAAACTATGGGTGTGACATGATCTTTTATCTTTTGTGGTGTGAAGTGTTGCACAATAGAGCTCACTTACTTAGTGAGCTTGAATCTCCTTGGTGTTCTTCATGTTGTCCTCCTCTTGAATGTACACAAATATTTCAAGAACTTTGCATAGGATGGAATTTTCTAGAAGACATCTAGCAATGGAATGTTAATCCTCACTTGTTTAAAAGTCTCCATCATGTCCTCAATATGCTTCTTCTTCCCTTTCTTAGTGGATGGTTCTTCAAGTGCATCGGGGAAGGGAGGGAGTTGTGCTCCTAACTGGATCAAATCAACTGAAATATCAAGTTGTATTATGGGAATCATAGTATCATCACTCTGGCTCACATAATCAGCTTGGTTGCCTATCACAATATCATCACCCTGAATCTCAGTATCACTACCTCGAATCATGGTATCAACTCTAGCTTCACTGGCTGCACTATCAAATGTTGTATATCTCGGCTGCTCCAAGGTCCTCCCATTCTCAACATTGTCACGGCCTTCACTTGCTCATGGGCAGTAGAGGAGGAAGCTTGTGGTGGTTGTTGTGGTTGTTGAGGTGGTGGTGGCTTTTGGTGTGGTGGGTTTGGGTTTTGGGGAGTGAAAGTTGGTTGAGATGGTGGTTGTCGTGGTTTTTGTGGTTGTTGTTGATGGGGGTGATATTGTGGAGGGGATTGTTGGTATGAGTTTGGTGGAGGTGGAGTGTATTGGTAGTTAAATTGGGGTTGTGGGGTGGAGGAGCATAGGGGTTAGGAGGTCCTTGGTATTGTTGAAGAGTGGGTACTTAGACTTGTGGTGAGATATAGGAACCTTAAGTAGTGCTCATATAACCTCCATCATTGTTTGGGTTGGCCATGGGTTGAGAAAGGAGTCTTCCCTCTTCACGACGGATAAGAGAAAGGGAGATTTTATCTATTCTTTTCTTGAGGCGGCTAATTGTTTGTCCCTTGGAGGACACATCCTTCTTCACCTCATTAATGCTTCTTAGCCTTCCAAGAACTTCATCTTCAAACTTTGATTTGTACCTTAGGCCTTGGCATTGCCTTAGCTACCCTTGTCCTTCTTCACCTTGTTTCTTCCATGAAAGGTTTGGGTGATTCCTCCATTCTAGAGCGTAGGAGTTTGACATAGGGCCTTGGTTGTTCCTATTCCCAAAAGAATGCAAGGCTTGCACTTCTTCACAGATAGCCTCCATGGCATTGGTAGAGTGACTAGAGGACCCTCCAGCTTGATTCTTCATCAAGTTCATCATACCAACAAGGATCATCACCATTTGAGGATTGGTCTCTTCTTTGACTGGAGCTAGAGGAGGAGGAACCCAGTTCCTGTCACAGTTTTCTCCCTTGCTTGAAGCTCAGTGGTGTGAGTTTTCAATAAGATGCTCAAAGAGTGGTCAGAACTCCTCTAGAGGCCTAGCCTTGAATATTCCTCTACAAGAAGAGTCGATTGTAGTCTAGTGAAGATCATGAAAAAGAGACCTCCCAGAGGCATATTGGAAGAGACCACAAATTAGGGTTGGGTGGGGTGGGTGGGTATCTTGGATGTTCTTCCCAGAGTCGAAGCAGGTCATATGGTGAAGAATGTATCTAGACCACTTGACTCCAATGTTCTTCAGAAGGAAAAACATAATCACTGTGGTATTCTCTGCAATTTCAGTTTGATTCTTTTTGGAGTGAATATTACAGTTGACTACTAGAGCTAGAATGTGGTTTTTAAGGTCCAAGGCAGATGAAGGTAGGGTGGACTACTTCCTATAGGGAAACTGAGGCTTCTTCAAGAACTTATGTATGTTAGGGAGTGATATGATATTGCTTCTAGAAGGCCTTAGGGTCTAAGAGGTCAAAAATACTCCGGATAGTCTTTCCTCCATGTGTTGGTCACCTTAGTACCATTGAAAAACATATTCAAGGTATCCTCTGAGATTTTGAACTTCTTACCGTCAATCATGGAAGTAAGAATTACTTGAGTATTAGGCAGGTGTATAAGAGTGTCATAATTCCATGAAAAATTGGCATAGAACTCATGAACTACCTTAGTGCTTGTGATGGAGTTGTTATAGCACTAGTGTTCAACACTCGGGAAAGCTAGGTGGTGATCATACAACAACTCGGCTACCTCATCTATGACCTTTTGTCTACACGTACGAGGCTCAAACAAGGCACAAAAAGGAAATGGGTTCCTAGGAAGGATCTTCTTGTACCTAATTTGTGCTTTGTTAGAAACAAAGAAGGTATCATCAAAAAGAATGAGGCGAAAGTTGGATGAAGATGATGGTGCTTCAGAGGAGGCAGCTCTCTTTCTCCTATTTGAAGCCATGGAAGCACGAAGAAGAAGATTGAGATGTCAAAAATGAAGGAAACACCACTAAGGGTTGACCAAACACCTGGGGTTGATAGGCAAGGGAAATAGGAAGGTCACACAGGGCTGGATAGGGCTAGGAAAGGGAAGGTCGGGGCTAGGGTTGCGAGCTTGAGGGAGCTGGATAAGGAATCTGTCAATTTTTCTCTAGTTGAAAGGCAGAAAAGTCGATCAAACCCTACTTAAGTTTGCTTCAGCCTGGCCATCAGTTGAATTCTGTGAGATGGAAACTTGACCAAATGGCTTTTTACAAAATCCCTCAGCCACGAATCAATCGATTTGGCAACTCGATTGATGGTCAACCTGATCCATCATTACAAATTTTAATTTCTAGCCATTTGAGTGCTAATTAAAATTATTTTTCTAGTCCATATTGTATTTTAAACATACTTAGGCACATATCACTCATAATTGGGTACTATGTAGTGATAAAATAAGTGTTTGCAAAAAAACCCAAAACAAGCAAAAATAAGACAAAAGAACATGACAATTTTATCACTTTATCAAGCAAGGGTGATCAAGACATGAGCAAAGTATATAGGATATATAGCAACTAACTAGAAGGCATATTAGATTCATCCAAATCAGATATGAACAATTTAGATCTAATTAAATTGAATTTCTCTCTAGGTAGAGGTTTAGTAAAAATGTCCACCAAATGATTTTTTGTGTCCACATGTGTGATATAAATATCCTTTTTGGCAATGTTATCATGAAGAAAATGATGACGAACCTCTATATGCTTGTCTCTACTATGGAATATAGGATTGTAAGATAAATTGATTGTACTGGTACTGTCACAAAAGATAGGAGAAGCATCAAAGAAAATGTTAAAGTCTTAGAGCATTTAATTAATCCATAGAACATGGGCACAACAACTCTCGACTGCAATGTATTCAACCTCGGTAGTTGATAGATCCATTGTGCTCTATTTCTTGGGAAATCAAGACGCCAAGCATGGTCCTCGGAGGAAGCAAGTGCCACTTGTGCACTTTCTATCAATCAAACATCCTGCGTAATCTAAATCACTATAAGCATTAAGAGTAAGGTCCCTTAACTTGAGATACCAAAGTTCAAAAGTACCTTAAAATCCTCTTAACAGCTATAAGATGTGATTTCTTGGGATTTGATTGAAAGTGAGCACACAAGCCAATACTAAACATTATGTCAGGTCTAGAGGTAGCTAAATAAAGTAAACTTCTAATCATACCTCAATAGAGATTCTCATACATTTTCTCACCTTCTTCATCTTTATCAAGTTTGGCGGTGACATGGGGGTGTCCATTGGCTTGGTGTTCTCCATCCCAAAGTGCTTAAGTAGCTTACTTGTGTACTTGCCTTAGTTTATGAAGTTCCCTTTTACAGTTTGCTTTATTTGAAAGCCGAGGAAGAATGTAAGCTCACCCATCATGATCATCTCAAACTCACTCTGCATAAGATCACTAAACTCCTTGCAAATATCAAGATTCGTTCCGCCATAAATTATATCATCAACATAAATTTGAATGATAAGAAAATTGTTAGAAGTGTGTTTGAGAAACAAGGTAGAATCTACTTTGCCCATGATCTAACAAAAAGTTCCTAAATTTTTCATACCAAGATTGAGGTGCTTGTTTGAGTCTATAGAGAGATTTTTGCAATAGATAAACATAGTTAGGTAAACTATCATGTTCACAACCCGAAGGTTGTGCAACATATACTTCCTCCTCAATTGTACCATTCAAAAATGTACTTTTAACATCCATTTGATATAGAAGAAAGTTCTTATAACAAGCAAAAGTAAGCAACATACGAATGGACTCAAGTCTAGGTACAAGTGCATATGTTTCATCAAAATCTATATCTTCCTACTGATTGTAGCCTTGAGACACTAACCTTTCTTTATTTCTTACCACCTTGTCGCTTTCATCTAGCTTGTTGTGGTAGACCTACTTGGTGCCAATGGTCTTTCTATCATGTGGTCTTGGCACTAGAGTCCACGGTTTGTTCTTCTTGAATTGCTCCAGTTCTTCCTACATGGCTAGGATCCATTCATCATCTCCAAGAGCTTCTTTGACATTCTTTGGCTCGAGTTGTAAGATGAAGGCGATGTTTTCTTATTCCTTGTCGTAGGCAACTTGCATCTTCACTCTTTCAAAGGGGTCACCTATGATTAGTTGTTTAGGATGATTCTTTGCAAAGTGAGGATTTGGATCCTTCTTTTCTTCATCTATCTCTTCTTCTTGAGTGGCCACCTCTTTTCCCTTTTGGGTGATGTTGAGTTCCTTCAAGATAGAAATTACTTCTTTGGAAACATCTTCATTAGCAATATCCTTGGGAACAAAGGGGTTAGTCTCAATAAATTTGACATTAATATATTCTTCTACGTTAGATAGATCAACATTATACACTTTATAAGCCTTGCCAATAGTGCTATAGCCAAGAAAGAAAGCCTTGTATGATTTTGGATCAAACTTGTTAAGAGAATATTTCGTGTTCAAAACAAAATAAGGACAGTCAAAAATATGAAAATACTCAATAGAAGGCTTCCTACCATACTATATCTCGTAGGGGGTTTTCTTCAAAGAAGGATGTGTGAAAACCTGATTTTGCACAAAACATGAGGTACGAACAACTTCAGCCCAAAACTTCTTTGAAGTGTCATACTCTAAAATCATGGTCCTGGACATTTCCTGTAGTAACATGTGCTTCCTCTATACGACCCCATTTTTTTGAGGTGTTTGAGGTGAAGAAAAATTATGTGCATAGCCTGATTCTTCACAGAAGCATTCAAAAATATTATTATCAAATTCTCCCCTATGATCACTACGGATGGAAATAATACGACAAGAAGCTTCGTCTTCAACTCGTTTACAAAAGATAGAGAAAACATCAACCGTATTTGTAAAGAGGCGAGATCACCTCCTTACTAAATTTTAAAGGAAGTACAAAACATCCATCTTTTTAGAAAGACAAAAGATATTGAGGGATGCATGTATAATATTCCAAGTAAATAAGCATGCACCAGATACATTACAAAATGTCAATAGCATCGGAAATAAAAGAACTAAACCTATTACATGGCTTTCATTGTTCGTTACATGATTGTTCTCAAAAGAAAAAGATAAGAGAAAAGGATCTAGCTATAGCAACCTAGACATCCTTTCATATATCTTGAGATCTACTCCTGAGATGAATTCCTTCAAACTTGTCCTCCTTGCTCAGCACCAGCACCTGGGTGGTTGGGAAAACACCCAACAAAAGGGGAAAGAAAACAAGGTATATGTCACAAAACTAATCTAGGATATCAAGATAAGTACAACAACAAAATTAGGCTAGGGTTCATCATATAATGAAGATAACAAGAATATGAGGCTATATTCAAAAGAAACTTGCCATTAAGAATTATATCAAAAAGGATTTGCATGTAAGATAATTATATCTACCTAACTAAGTAGGGTTGAGGCACCTACCGGACCTCTAACCTTAGGTGAGGGGAGAATAAGACATTCCCAGTCACCTACAATATTATGGGGAGAATAAGACATTCCCTAGGGCGATTATTTACATGCCCTCTGTGGGTGGTTGTACATAAGTACTGCTACTTTAAATTAAATAGAACATAAATCCACATGCTAGAAAAGTAGTCATGGAAAGAGTAGTCATAATATTCAATAAGCATGGCAGTGGGGTATAAGACCCAAACAAGAAGAAATTATAATCTAATTTGAGGCATGAACAACATTAGGATTCAAGAATAGGATATTTAGGGTTCATTTAAGCCTCATTAGGGAAATATAGGGTTTGGCTGCAATTATCCCAACATAGGATGTAAGGAATGCACATACATAAAGATGGATTGCACATACATAGCACATACCTCTCTTACTGATATCAATTACTAACTTTCACCACTTTAATTGAGTCCAAGTTCCACTTTGCCTATTTTCAATGTATTAACATGTATTAGAGTACATAGTGCACATTAATATATAGAAACCCTATTTTTAGATATTTTTAGAAAAATTCGGATTTAGACTCTTAAAACATCACCAATAAACTTATTAGGTTTTCCTGATCAAGAAAACATATATTTATGTTAATTTTGGAGTTATGATGATTAAGATGTAATTTTTATGGATTTTATGCATTAAATTCGTTTTACAAAAATCACCCTTAGTCAAACCATGAAATCAGACCTTGAAAATATTTTTATTATATATAGATTAATTTTCCAATTCCAAAACATATTTATTTGTCAAATTTGGATTAGCGGTTTAGAAGATATGAATTTTGCAATACTAACCAATAGGAAATTGCCACATCATCAAACCGATCGAGATAATTAAAGAGAGAGGGAGAGGGAGAAAACACCATTCGACTAAGATCAGGTTTTAAGTTGTATAGGTAACCAAACTAGAGCTTCTAGAGAAGGTAAAATAGCAAGAAATCAAAACCTTAGAAGAGCATGGTAAAAAGAGATGGAAATCGTCGATTTTCAACATAAAAGCATGAGTTTTAAGCATGTACTAAGCAATATATGAGAAGGGTGTTAACCAAAATTACCTCTAGGAAGGTAATAAGGTTCAAACAGAAAGGATTCCAAGATTAGAAGGTCTGGTTGCTCCAAGCCAAGCTCCTTTCTTGAGCAAAGATCACCTTCTCCACTTTAGAGGTGCAAACCCTAGCAAAAGAGCAAGGAGATGACATGTTTTAGGGTTTTAGGTGGAGTTTTACCATGTATGGTCATGGTTCCGACCTAAAAGAATGTTTAAGTAAGACTGTTAGTATGAAAATAGGGAATTAAGGGAGGAAACTTACTAGTTTTGGTCGAAATTACCAAGGAGGAGCTTTAGAAACCCTAATAGAGCAATTTGGAAGCCCTAGGGGCCTTCTTCACCAAGGTAGGCTCCCTCTATTACCTTGCGGCAGAAACTTCGTGGCCAAATACATAAGGAACTATTATATAAGCTAGAGGAAAGAAAAGGAGAGCAAGAGTTTTTGAATTGTGAGTTGAGAAGGGGTATACATGGCTATATATAGAAAGAGGTGAAGCATGAGGAGTCTTAAGGGACTTTCCATGTGCCTTTAGCCTAGGGATTGATGGCCATGCAAGAGGATAGCTCATAGAGGCTTCATGCATATAAAAAGTCAGTTCTAAGAGCCCATAGATTATTCTAGGCCATCCCCACCATTTTTGAAGAAAGAAATAACCTCATTGGTTGATAGCTTTTAAGGATAAGCATCTTTATAAAGAGGGTAATCCCTATAATGCCCTTGGAAAGAAATACCATCAAACCAAGGTGAAACTAGGTTCTCCAATGGTTTCAAATATCATTAATGGAAAGGTAATATCTAAGGATTAAAATTCAAGAGATATTTTGCAAATAAAACCTCCCAATTGGGTAAATTGCATAAAAGTCCAGAATGTACCTAAAATTGCATAACTTACACAAACAACATCCAAATCAAACCAAATTTGAAACTTAGCCTCATTTTATGTTTTCAAATCATATAAAAAGTTAGATTAAGGTTTATAGCACTTAATTATGGTAATTGAGCTTTCACTGAGGTATTTGTGCATAAACTCTTATATTGGTACAATTAGTGAATAAATGTTCACTAAACCACTATAAATTCCACTAATTAAACATAAATGACATAAAGGATAGAAATGAGAGGGAAACTTGGGAAAAAGTTCTACATGGAGATTACATCTAAGATTCATTATGTTACAGTATCACTCTTGGAAACGAGAAAGAAGATCCAAGTATATCAAAAGAAATCATCAACAACAACAAGACAATACTTGGAACCACGAAGTGATTGATTTCTCATAGGTTCAAATAAATCAATATGAAGAAGTTCAAGAGCTCTCTTGGTGCTAAGGACTCCTTTGGATTTGAAGGAGGACTTGGTTTTCTTTACTTGGGTATAAGGTTGGCATTCCTCATCCTTTTCAAAATCTAATTTGGGAAGTCCCTTGGCCAAGTCCTTTTTTCTCAACTTTTTAATTGATGCATATTTACATGACCAAGACGACGATGCCAAAGAGAAATATCATTCAAATTGATGACAAGGCATCTACCAACAATAGGCTTAATAGAGTCAAGCACAATTACATAAAGATTACCATTTCTAGTTCCCTTATATATGACATGATAAGTGAGGGAATCTAGAAGCAAGCATTTAAAAGAAGTAAATAACACAAGGTAACCATTATCGCATAATTGACTAACACTTATTAAATTGTGATGTAGCCATCCCCAAAGATTCAATTCTTGATACACAAGGATTCACCTACATCACCCTCACCTTTTACCTTACCTTTCTTATTGTCCCTGAAAGTAACTGAACCTCCTTTCTTCTTTGTGAAATTGTTAAAATGGCTTATAGCACCTGTCATGTGTTTTGTGCAGCCACTATCAACAATCCATTTTCCTTTTTCCTGTAAGAAAAGAGAGTGTTGGTTCCCAACTCAAAATTTGGGATCCATAGTTAGCTTGGGGACCCATTTCATCTTTGAGTTTGTTCCCTTACACTTGTAAGGACAATAAGTAGAATAATGATCATCACTTTTGTAATGAGAGCAAATCATATGGTTTATTAGAGCCAGAAGACTCTCCAATGAAAAAGGAAGTTTCCTTACTCTTTTTCTTACCTTTTTCCTTACTTTTGCCCTTAGGAGCTCCCCCTACAAATCCCAAACCACTAGTACCACTTTGTTTGGTAAAATGGTCAAGGATTTCATTTAGGGAGTTTTTCCCTTTGAGGAATTTCTGCAGAGAGGCTCTAAGTCTATGATTGTCATTAGTAAGAGATAAAATAGTAGAAGACAAACTAGCAAGATCCCTAGCATGAATAAGGTCAGCCTCTAAATAGAGGGTTTAGTCAAATAAGTATCTTTTTTAAGAGTAATGGAAGCAACATCATTACTAAGCAAAATAGGTCTGGAAGATAAATCATTTACTTGACCAAGTAACCTAGCATTTTTTTATTTAAGCAATTGAATTTCTTTGAGATAAACACCCCTCTCATCTCTACGAGCATCACTAATAAGATTAAGTTCAACATTTTTAGTTTTGAGTAACCCAAGATCATTTAGGCACTTTTTGTTGTCTTCCTTAAGAGATGCAATATTCTTGAGATAGACACCATTCTCTACTTCAAATCCATTGTATTGGAGCTCAAAATCAAGAAATTTTCCTTGCAAGGAATCAATGCTCTCAAGAATATCAAGTTTAGCATGCAAATCATCAATAATTTTACCCAACCTCTTCTTTTTAGATTTACATTTAGAATAAGAAGAACGGGTAGTAACAAGCATGTCAATAAGAGTTTCTTTAGCTAACTCATGCAAACTTACCTCACCCATTTTTTCACTTGTAGAGGCCATGAGTGCAAGGTGGCACTCTCCATCTTCAATGGAGCTTGAGCCACTAGAGGATGATCCTTCCCAAGCTGCATGAGTTGCATCTTTGTACCTCATCTCCTTCTTATCCTTCCTCTTGTATGTTCCATCTTTCTTGTACTCTTCCTCCTTCACTTGGACAAGTTGGCTTCATGCTCACTAGGGCTATCATCTTTACTAGAGGAGGAGGGAGAGGTCCGGAAAGCAAGTTGTTGTTGAAGGATGAGGGCCTTCACTTGAGCTTTGAAGGCACTATCGTTGATCTTCCTTGATTCTTTTTCTTCTTGCTTTGCTTCCTCTTCTTGCTTGTCAAATCTTGGCTCATGAGCTTGTATATTGACAATAAGCTCCTCGGTTCGAATATCACCAAGACTTCTTACTTCTTCAATGGAGGTCACCTTTGACTCTCGTCTCTTTGGAAGAGACCTCAAGATCTTTGAGTTGATAGCTTCTCTATCCAAAGTGTGTCCCATAGCAGATAGGCCATTGATGATGATGTTGAGCATTGAGTACATATTGACAACTCCTTCTTTCTTCCCCATCTTGAAGTTTTCAAGAAGGATGTTCAACATGTAGATCTTTGCCTCCTTCACTTGCTTTGTGCCTTCATAACTGGTGCAAAATTTGTCCCATATCTCATAGGTTGTATCCCATGAGGAGATGTGGTTGAACTCAGATGGGGTGAGGGTTGCATAGAGGATGTTAATTGCTTTGGCATTGAGTTGTGCATTCTTTAGGGATGCTTCATCCCAAGTTGATACAGCTTTGGTTGGCTCCTTGGATGGAGTAATCATCACCTTCCACATATCAAAGTTCATCCCTTGAATGTAGAATTGCATCTGCCACTTCCAATAGAGGAAGTTTGTGCCATAGAAGACTAGGGGGCGCATGGAGAAGCCTCCCTCTGGATTTAGGGAACCAAGTAGGTTCTTGCCCATCTTCTCATCTTGTAGGAGATTTGTTGGAGAAGATCCTTACTCTGATACCACTTGTTGGATCTAGGGTTCTAGAGGGGGGTGAATAGAGCTTCAAAATTCTCACAAGAATAGTTATACCTTCAAATTATATCAATTGAAGCTAAATTCTAAAACTCAATTTGAAGTTCTATCTAAATAATCATAGAAAGGATGAGAGAGATTGAAACAAACACTTAAACAAGGTGGTTAGAATGGTTCTAATCTCCAAACTAGGAGACCATCAATCCACTACATAGAGAGGTCAACCTTAAGGACTTTGCAACCCATGTATACTTATATTCCATTATAAGAGATACAAGAAGACCACCATACATCCAAGGACTTACCTATTCAGGACAAGAGTCTTTCACCTATATAAGGACTTACCCACTTGATCAAGATGTCTTCAGCCTTCACCAAGGACTTATCCACACTTGCATCAAGTCTTTAGCCTCGCAGGGATTACCCACTCTTCTTGAATCTTCCACCTTGTCCTTCTCCTTAGCTTAGAGAAGATCTTCACACCTTCTCTAACCTTGAATAAGAACAGAAACTCCTCCTTCACTTGGATAAGATCACTTTAACCTTTTCTCTTTGAGAAAGGGGACATGTAATATGGAAAGATGGAGAGCTTTACAAGATAACATGGAGGTAGCTCTCTTACAACATGCCTAACTCACTCATAATCACGAAATCCTTTGTAAATGAGATAGAGAAAGAGGTTCAAAGGGTTGTATCACACTCAACTATAGCAAGGACCAAGTATATCATGAATGAGCAACCTTGGAATGAACTCCAAGGGGTCCTATTTATAGTTGGGGTGTTCCTTTAAGTGTGGGATCACTTTAAGAATGAAAAATAGCCATTTTAAAACTTGCAATGGATCTATTTTTGTTTCTAACAACTCTCCAATGGTTAATCACTTTTTCTACTTTTTGTACAATACATTCGGTCGAGTTTCAATAAAGGTAACTCGATTGGTTCACTAAGTGACAAAGTCAATTTTCAAACTATCGGTCGAGTTTGTCTTGGGGTAACTAGACCGATTAGTCAAAATCAACTTTGTTCAGTGAGTTGGTTGGTCGAGTTCTATGAGAGTGTAACTTGATCGATGCAATCATTTTAGAAAATCCATCACGAATCGGTCGAGATCCAAACTCGACCGACAAAGTCGTTGTGACAAATTTTCCAAAATGATTTTTGAGTGATCAAACGTTGGAATTAAGTGTCCCCAATTTTTTCTCATCATAATTACAAGTCATATTATCAATATAAATGATTAAAAAATATTCTAAGGTGGTTAGGAGTGATTTCCCAAATTGCACACTTGCATTCCTTTGACTTGAACTTAGATAAGCTAGGGCTTGTGTAATTTGATCATTTTCATGAGCCTAAAGCCTGAAATCAATCTTAAACAAACATATTAGATACATATGCATGGAGCGATTAAATCATTATCAAAATATGGATAATGTATAACTCCCATGTAAACAAACATGACACTAACCTAATTCCCTGATCTCTCCTCTATTTGACTCGAGACCTTATTTGGGATTCAGTTATTTTATTCGTTTCTCCTTTATTCGACTCAAGACTTTTTGTTTTGCGGTTACATTGAATGCATGTTTTCTTTTGGGCTCATTGCCTCTTTGTTCATGGCATGTCTGTAAACAAAAATAAAAAAGGAGGAGTATCGATGGAAGGGATGCCACCCCAGACTTAGGGTTTGGCGTATGGTGGGAATTTCATTTTTTTTATGGCAAAGAGATAAGAAATGATGAAAGATGAGGGGAAATAAGAGGCCAACTTGTGCTTCTTCATTCTATTGCTGCATTGGAATCATGTCATCATATTATATCAGTTAATTCAGTTAATGTAGGGTAAATAAGTATTCACAAATATTGTTGCAAGTCATGTTAGAGGCACACGTGGCTTGACCTTTCAGATTCCATCTACTTATCGTCCCTTCAAGGGGAAGGAATGCTTAGTTGTTATCATCGGGGCTCAAAACTATTCAAAACATGTTTATTCCTTAAAACTTCCTTTTACATGGGTTTGCTTAAGAAAAAGGAAAAAGTGATAGTTAATTCATATATTTTCCATTTTTAACATACATCAAAGTGATTGACTAGGTAAAGGTCACAACTGACACAAAAAACTGAAAAAGAAAATGGAAAACAAGACAAATGCAAATAAAAGATGGAGAATAAAAGGAAAGAAGTGTTTGAGGATGACAAAGGGAAAGGTTAGAGTTGAGGTGGTGGAGATGACATACCACCCACCCTCCAACCTCAACTTCAAAACTCTACCCATCCACAGGGAGAGAGAAGTTAGAGATGGATGAGAATTGATATGGAGGATGGTAGAGGTGGAGATGGGGGGGTTGCTCATCCAAGAGCACACAATAGAACCTTGGGTTCTTCTCCTATTGTGGAAGCCCTCATCTCAGTGCGGTCGTGGCCTCCAGTTGACATGATATTTATTCAGTGGAGGCGATGATGCATTGGGTCGCATTCCCCATTCTCCACAACATGCATCCAACTAGTGCCTTACTTCTAGGGTGATGGCTTGTTGATCATATAGCCAGTTGATAAGCATATCAAGGTCTGGTGTTGGCGTCCCCCATCAATGTGTCAGGTGTAGAAATTGGAGATCCCAAGGGACATAAGTGGTATGGGAGTAGTAGTGGAGTAGATCTCGGTCAGAAGGGATCTCATCAGTCGGTGGAGGCCACCGCCGCCTCGTTAGAATCCACTATTGATGTTGGTGTTTGCTTCTACCATTGGTGGTGTCGATGCGGGAGAGATATGGAAACTTAGGTTGTGCTTGATTGTTAGAAAGTTCTAGTGTTTCCAAGCCCTATGATTCACCCATTATATGGTTGCATCGAGCAGATGATACATGTTCCCCAAAAGGAATAGGCATTACACCATGCACGTGTTATCCCTAGTGCATAGGGACTTTACGTCAAGCATTTCCTAGAAGGACCTGATCAAAATATGGTAGTGAATATTGATAATTGGAGTGAGATAAAAACAGCTACTATTTCCAAGGAACACTATTTCTCATAAAAGATAAGGATAGATTATCTGCGAGAATGAAGTAAAATCATTTATGCAAAATATAGAGAAAAATCCCATCAGGCCACATATCCCACTCGCTGCATCATTATCATTTCACAATATCATTAAATCTCCTTCCGCCATTCGAGCGACTGGGCAACAAGGGATTGATGAAAAGATGAGAGAATGTCATCATGAGGCTTGCTCATCACGCTGACTAGCCACTCATTAAGTCATCAAAGATGTGGTACTTTTCCATCTCTTCCCTCCTGGCTCTCTCTCTCTCTTTCATAGAAAAAGGTTTGTTAAACAAAAAATAAGTGGGGAAAAGAAAATGAAATAAAATTAAAAGAAAAATAGATAAAAAGGGATGGATTTCCTCCCAGCAAGCGTCTCGGTTTAAATATGTAGACCCGACCAATAGCAGTGTTTTTCAAGTTGAACCAACAGATAATGTATTCAAACCCTTATCCTTCAAACCTGTGGGCCCTGGATCATGGATAGATGGTGTGCATGGCTAGCTCATGGGTAGGGCCCTATTATCTTGCTTGACATCTTGCGAGCATGTTTGTTGTTATTCCAGGTTACCTCCCGCCTTCAAGTTTTGATCAAATTGTGCACCCTCTTCAAGTATTCAATAACTTGGTATTCAATAGTCTTCTTTGTTGGTCACAAAATGAGTGACTGGCCTCGACATCCACTAGAGCTCATGTGGTGGCTAGGAATGGTCTTCCCAAAATAAGTGGGAACCGGCTGTCTTCTTTGATATGCATGACCATAAAATTGCATGGGACGTAGGTGTCATGACCTAGATTCATCGGGATGTCTTTGATAATTCACAGGGGTTTAGTGATAGATGCATCAGCTAAATAATTTTTCATTGTCGTGGGTAATAGATCGGTGAACCCTAGGCACTAGTATAGAGTGTAGGTAATAATGAATATGCTAGAGCCTAACTCAGCGAGTCCCTTACGGCATGTGTCATCACCTAAGAAACAATCTATCCACAAGGATCATGGATCACATCTCTTTTGAGTTCGATGATCTTGTATGGCACCAAAGGTTGTTGCCGAGAATTTCACCATCCTGGTTTCTAGGGGCCAAACTCTTTCCTGACAAAATTGTCTTAAGGTACCTAAACCAAGCTGGTGTTTCAGTCAACGGATTTAGGAATAGTATATTACCATGGATTCTCTTCATGATATCCTTGAATTTCTTGAGTAGGTCATTGAGCTAGGTCTATTTGAGACGTCCTACATATGGTACACATGGCGTGTATACAAGCATTGTGGGAGATTCATATTTCACTGTCAGAGTCACTTCTGTCACATTCTCTCTAGTGTTGGGTTGTGTTGGCGTCATGGGAGGTTTCGTTGTCTAACTCTCTAGATGGCTGATCAGGTGATTTGGAGATTCGATTGGGATTCTCTCATTTTTATCGACAAGAGTAGAGACAAGAGGTGTGGTATAAACATTCCCTGACCTAGTCATTATAGTGTTTAACATCTCTTGCTGCTCTGGGTGCTTGGGGTTGTTTTCTGGCTGGCCATCAATTGTTCATGATGAAGGTTGTTGACTAGCTGCCAAACAGACGATTTCATATTCCAATGCCTTCTGATTTGTTGTGGCATTTGCAAGTTGAGTCTGGTATGACACTATCATCTCCTAAAGCATCTTCATTGGGTCTTGTGCCACTGTAGCTTCGATTTGCAATAGTAGGGTGAAATTTGGATTCTAGAATTGTTGTCGTTGTTGATAATTGTGGCTGGGAAAATTGAATTGAAATTTCCCTGGTTGTGTGGGCCATTATAGTTTATTGGCACTCTAGCATGGGCGGGTTGCGTCAAGGTCTGATTTAGACCTTCAGCTCCTGTAGGGTTCCCATATTAGAAACTAGGAAGACTTTGATCTTGATTTGGATTATAGCACTCTTACCCTGGAATGCTGTGGATTGACTTCACGTCTTCAGCTTGAGTGATTATGTATTGTTGCATGGCTTGATGCTCATGGAACATGGTGTATAGCTGTTGGCAATAAACTGTGTTGTGATCCACTACATGACATAATTCGTACAAGGGTGCAATGGATTGTACTTGGGAAGTCTAGCTCTTTCTCTTATTAGCACTGAAGGATTTCTTCATATTATATTACTAGAGGGAGAGAGCTTTCAATGCTTCAGAGATAGATCTGAGTTCCAATCTATCTTCTACCATGGCCACTTTAAGAACGCCCTTGACTGAGGGTCTGGTCAAGTGGGTCTGGTTCTCTGTCGCAAGGTTGATTATCTTGAGTGCACTGTCGAAACTTTGTCGCATAAAATTTCCCTTAGAGGAGGACTTGATGAACTTCTTCATCTCGTCATTGACCCCTCGATAAAAGAATCCAATGATATGATTCTTGAGGATGTCGTGATGCGAACACTTGCGTAGGAGTTCATTGAATCTCTCTTATGCTTCATACATGGATTCATCGGGCACTTGATTGAATCTTGTAATTTGTCCTTGGATCGAGTATGTCATCAAAGGGGGGTAAATTTTTTCTCCAGGGCCTCCCATGTGTTGATCAGATCCACTCGAATAGTGTTATACCATGATCTGGCTTTGTTTGTAAGAGAGTATTTGAAAAGTTGTAGTTGTATGGAGTCTTTAGTGGCTCCAGATGGCTTCATCATCGAGCAAAGATCGATGAATTTGCGAAGATGTTCCCAACAATTGTCTCCAATCCTTCTTGTAAAGACGGAATTTTACAGTAGGATGACCCATTGGGCTCTGATCTCGATCGGTCACTTGGAGGTTGGACTGGATGAGTCAAATCGATGCCTTTAGGGATGGAGAAATCTTGTAATTCTTTCGCATGCTCTGCGGCTTGGTCGATTTCTAGGTTGGTCTTAAACTCATCCTCTACATGTTGTCTAGCTTTTACAGTGAGTAATTCTTGTTGGGCCACGATAGCTGCATCGATGTGTCCTTGGATATCTGCCTCTGCAATCGTCATGTCCGTCATGGCTCTCTCCTTGCAAAGTTTTCTAAGGGTTTTCTCAATTTTAGGTCAAATATCAATCCCGAGTCAAGACTTTTGGATCTTCGCATATGATAGAAGTGCCTGAAAAAAGAAACAAATGATCGTGAGCGATGCGTTTGGTTCTAGAGGATTTCAATATTATCAAGAAAAATAAATAAACAGAAGAAAAAAAACTAATTATGCTTATACTTCCAAAAATATATAACTACTGTTGTCCCTCGTAATGCTGCCAATTTTTTATGGGGCTCCAAATGAGTATGTATCAGTGAGACCAAAATCAAGAAAATCTTACCTCCATCTTTCTCTACCACAGCTGGAGCCTCTACCTCCACCAGGCACCTCCACCTCCACCACCATCCCAACCTCCTTGCGCCTTGTTTAATGTATCCAATGAAGCCACTCATGGGTTAATGATGCATCAGTAGGCATAAAACCTTTAGTTTTAGGAGCATCTACATTAGGATCTTTGTTCTATCATGGCTTCCTTAAACCTTTCTTGTGCCCATCCTTACCCTGCCTACCATCCCTACCCATGTGGTGATTATGCATCCTATGCATATAATCACTTCTACCCAACCCCTCCACCTGCTGCTTCTACTGCTACACCCTCTGTTGTTGGTGGATCTATCCCTAGAGTGCTACCTCACCCTGGTGACCCTATAGCTACCTTGCTTGTAGGACTTGGCACCTCTGCTCCCACTTTTCCTCAAGCCCAGGAGTTACATGACCTTGGTATGTCTTGGACCAAGTAGAATGCCATGTGGTCCGGTCGTGGTTTCAATCCTTCTGTCGATGAGGAGATGTCTGACTAGGTTGATGAGGAAGTTTTTGTTGCTGATGAGGTGGCATCTGATGATGATGGTGAGGATGGGTCGTATGATGGCTTTGTTGAAGGCTCTAGTGATGAAGGTGATGTTGTTTCATCTTCAGATGGAGATGATGACTATGAGCCTGAAGCTGATGATGATGATGATTTCGATGATGATGTAGTGGATATAGATGTCATAGATGTCTAGATGTTTTAGTTATTAGTCCTTATATGTTGATCATATATACCTTTCTAGGCTATTGTGTACTTAAAAAATCTGGGCACATTATCTGAGATGTATTATTTCTATAACATCTGGGCACATTATCTGAGATGTATTATTTATATCATCATGTTGTTTTCATCGTTTTGGCTTGTAGTTGCTTTGAGAACATGCTTTCAGTGTTGTACCCTTAATCATATGTACCCTTACTCTTTGGTTGACTATATCTCATGAGTTGGTGGTATGTTACCCATATTTTGATTATGACATGGGTTGTGTGTTTCTTTCTCATCTATGTTTGATGAGTGGCATGTGGTTGCTGAAAAACACTAGAGGGGGGGTGAATAGAGTTTTTAAATATTTTAGCCATTATTTAACTCAAACAACCACAAATGAAAATGGAAGAAGGAGACAAGTGTTTAGAGTGGTTCCAACCTTAGCAAATACTAAGGTTGTCAGTCCACTACCCGGTTGCTTACCCAACCGGGATTTTGAAAGTATTTATTTTATTACCTTCACAAGGATTTACACAAAATACAATACTTTCTTACACCCCTTGAACAGTCTTCACTTGAAGTAGATGCACCAACCCAAGGTAGCCTTCTTGAAGTAACTCCAAGCTCCCCCTTGAAGTAGCCTTCCTCTCTAGAAGTAACCTCCCGTTGCACCAGCCTTCTTGAAGTAGCTCAAGGTCCCCTTCTTCACCAAGAAGATCTCCAACCTCTCCAATCCGCAGCCTCCAACCTAGGAGTAGCAAGGAGAGTACAAACAATAATAGAGAACAAGACAGGAAAAAAGAAATTACAACTTATCCTTTTGTAGCACAAGGCTTGATTTGCCTAGATCAAGCGTGTAGATCTCCTAACCAAAGTGTATGGAATAGTAATTGCAGTGGATAGGAGATGCTAGCCTATAGGACACGAAATTTGAGCTAAGAGGGGAAGTAGCCAATTGTCACAATGCTCAATTTCTCACAAACAGGTTGCACAAAGTCAATGTATGCTCAAAGATTGCTCAAGTGTAAAAGCAAGTGTATTTAGGTGTCCTAAGGCATGTCCTATTTATAGGAATGTCCTACAAGTGCTTAAGGACGTTCTAGACACTTTCTAGGGGTTTCTAAGTGCTTAACTAGTCGTTAGATATAAGTTAGTTGCTTTAACAATGACTAGTTAATTAATTCTGCAGTTGCTGTCAGAGACCATCTCGGTCGAGAAATGTTTGACCGAGACACCTACTCGGTCGACGTTTTGTCGACCGATAGGCTCTCTGGATCAAGTGTATGCAACGTTTATCTCCAACTGCCAACTACCTTGTCAGCTGTGTCTAACGGCTACTTGGGTCTTTCTCGGTCGAGAAGATTGTCGACCGAGAGTGTCTCGGTCGAGGATTTTGTCGACCGAGATGGACCCTGTTCCAATGTTTCAAATGAAGACATTAAGTGTGTGTATGAGTGTGCATATGTGACACTATTGAAGGGGATGACCTATCTAAATGTAGTGTTTAGCTAGGGAAGATCTAACGCTTGATTTACATGAAGTCTAAGTACTTGTACATTATATATTTGTACAAGTTTACAATTGATTACATTTCATGACATTTACAATCATTCAAGCATATAGATTCCCTAGTTCTTTGTCATCCACCTTATTCCTGCAACACTCTAGTAGCACGTTAGATTAACAAGAATGAAATGTTTGTCATTATCAAAACAAAGGGATTTACAGATGTCCATTTAGCCAACAATCTCCCCCTTTTTGAAGATGACAAACATTTCCTAAATATAAAATAAGAAAGTATAAAAACATGTGAGTTTCATACCTGAAGATTACCTTTGTAAATTTCTTCTCTTGTTTATAAAATGTGTGCTTATTATTCCCCATGAATTATGGAACATGAAATCCAATCCTTTAGAGAATATAGCAACTTTCAATGTAAAGCCAAGAGTTTATGAAACTCATTGATTGAGTTTTGCACAAATACTAAGTTTTATATTTATTTATTGTTTTGCACAAATACTAAGTTTTATATTTATTTCTCCCCCTTTGTCATTTCAAAAAGATATCCGTTTAATAATAAAACCAATGTGTATTAATGCTAGATCATCTACAGTAATCTTACTCCTACATATAGGATTATATGTTACTCTATTTTTGTAATAGCCATATAGGGTTCATAATTTATTTTTTCAACAATATACCATGTATTACTTAGGTTATTGACCTTGGACTTATCATCGATATAGTCTTAGTGCATAATTTCAATAGATTTAGGATATTACATAAGAGTGTAATATAATGCATTGTCGTTGTATCTAGTAACTATCTGTCTTCGAATACGGTGATTAGGGTTGCATATTTGTTTGGTAGGTTGGATCATAGATCCCCAATTGACAATATGGATTCAACTAGTATTAGTTCCTTAATAAAAACTTATTAATGAACTTATAATGCAATTACCTACATATGATTATTAGATACTAATATTGGTTAACTAGGAGTTCCATGGGATCAAATTATTTTATGAAGCTACAATTATTATATTTTGACAAATTATTTTCTAGGGGTTTTCAAAGGTCATAGCAATAATTGACCAATCACAACTAAGATATACATTTAAAAGGAATTATTCATAAATCCCAATAATAATATCATTGCTTGTTAGAAATTGGCTGGGTTAAAAATCCATAAAGCCCTTGTGGTAAAACTTGTTTAGAAACAATCTTGAGGGCACCACGATGAAGTATTGATGGGACACTTGCTCGAGGCATTAGATAGAGAAAGTTGTGGTCTCAAGAGCAATCTCATAGAGAATTCATCTCAAACAAAGTGAAATAGGAGAACTAGTTTGTCAAGCAATGAATAAGCCAATGACCCCTAGCACATAGTCAAGCAACAGTCAAAGGGGACTCCAACATGTCGAAAAACAGCTAGGGTGACACAAGTATTGAGATCAAACTGAAATAGTGGGGTTTGTGCTCTCTCGAACATTAGAGATGCTTCTATTGATCAAACCCAAGGCAAAAACACATAGAACTAATGGAAAATCATGCTACATCATGGACATGGCAATTAAGCATAGGGACAAACAGGGGAAAGATGTGATCTGACAAATTACCACAAAAGTTATTTGGGTAGTAGTTGGAGAAGCTTTTATCAATCTACATGAAGCTTTACGTCCACTTGCCATGATCCATGCATGATCATGCATAGTCTATGATTATCTCCCCAAAATCACCACACAATATCTTACCTAGGAGACACTTATGTGAAATCCAAATTAGAGGAATACCATGGTTGATTTGGCTATGGTCTTTATATGGTGTAGGTGCAAGTAATTTGATGGTGGTGGCACAATTGAGAAGAATGACCACTAGTCATTGAATATGATAGTGGTGTGGTGCAAAGAGGTTGGGGGTGACAAATTCAAAAGTGAGAGGATGAACAGGTTGTTAGGACCTCAACTAATCATCCCTAATGCTGGCAAAGCAAGGGGCGTTGCTTAATGGCTCTTTCAGGTGATGGCATAGGAGAGGTTGGCAGAAATTTGGGTGTTTATCATAGGATGAACGTTAGGGTTTGTTCTAGGGCTTCAAAGGAGCACGATAATCTCCTAAATTAGATAGAGAAATCCATTTCCAAAAAGATAAAACTTGGTTTCAAGGTATTTACACTTGATATGGAAATGAGAAGATTGTTGTGAGGCAACCAAAGGTGGAAGATGACACATGAAGGCTAAGATTAAACTCTAAGCCCGTGTCAACATCCAATGGACTTTAAAGACTTAAGTCAAACAAAATACCCCAAATTCGATATTAACAATCATTTTCTTATCAAGTTCTACTGTTATCTTATGTAAAATGGTTATCTCAAATGACATTCAATTAATCCCAAATTTTAACAAATTTTTTATTTTGAGGTGTAGATCATTACCTGGTCTCAAATTTCCCATTAGTTGATCAAAATATTTTATTTGATGAAAATAAGATAAAACTTAAATACCAAATAGCTATTTTTTCAAAAATAAGTAGATCATAAAAATTTGTGTGGTAACATCTTCACACGTTTACTCTTGGTAGAACTTTTTTAGTGATGTTAATCACTCTAGTTAAATTAAGTGACCTCTTAGCTATACTATGACCATGAAGGATAAATATTAAGGAAAATTATAGTAAGGTACCTATGAGTGATGATGTTCCAATTATAATATGTTTCTAGCCTTCTCTCACTAACTCCTATATAAACAAATGAAATAACAAATAATATAATTTGCCGATATTAATTCTTATCAAATGCTAGCTAATTATTGACATGTTGACGAGTCTTAAAATTCCTAGCTTGTACATGCACTTCATATGGAAGCACTCAATACTAAACATTTCAATTGTGGAATATTAAACTCATTAGGGTTCTGCCTCAAACCCTGGCTAATCGATGAAAAACTAAATCAATTGATTTACATGTAAATTGTCAAGAAAAAACAATTTATCTAAACAAGAACAAAATGCTACCAAGACTAATGTAATATAAATTAAGCAAACGACCACTTTTACTCTTAATAAGCTTATAACAAGGCCCTCATACTCACTGAAAATGCCCTAATATTAAGGAGGCTTAATTAAGGCTTTTATCCGGGAAGTAAACTCCACTTTCTAGTCTTAAAGACTCGAAACAACTCCAAAAGCCAATAAAACAACTCCAATCCTTTAGAGAATATAGCAACTTTCAATGTAAAGCCAAGAGTTTATGAAACTCATTGATTGAGTTTTGCACAAATACTAAGTTTTATATTTATTTATTGTTTTGCACAAATACTAAGTTTTATATTTATTTCTCCCCCTTTGTCATTTCAAAAAGATATCCGTTTAAGAATAAAACCAATGTGTATTAATGCTAGATCATCTACAGTAATCTTACTCCTACATATAGGATTATATGTTACTCTATTTTTGTAATAGCCATATAGGGTTCGTAATTTATTTTTTCAACAATATACCATGTATTACTTAGGTTATTGACCTTGGACTTATCATCGATATAGTCTTAGTGCATAATTTCAATAGATTTGGGATATTACATAAGAGTGTAATATAATGCATTGTCGTTGTATCTAGTAACTATCTGTCTTCGAATACGGTGATTAGGGTTGCATATTTGGTTGGCAGGTTGGATCATAGATCCCCAATTGACAATATGGATTCAACTAGTATTAGTTCCTTAATAAAAACTTATTAATGAACTTATAATGCAATTACCTACATATGATTATTAGATACTAATATTGGTTAACTAGGAGTTCCATGGGATCAAATTATTTTATGAAGCTACAATTATTATATTTTGACAAATTATTTTCTAGGGGTTTTCAAAGGTCATAACAATAATTGACCAATCACAACTAAGATATACATTTAAAAGGAATTATTCATAAATCCCAATAATAATATCGTTGCTTGTTAGAAATTGGCTGGGTTAAAAATCCATAAAGCCCTTGTGGTAAAACTTGTTTAGAAACAATCTTGAGGGCACCACGATGAAGTATTGATGGGACACTTGCTCGAGGCATTAGATAGAGAAAGTTGTGGTCTCAAGAGCAATCTCATAGAGAATTCATCTCAAGCAAAGTGAAATAGGAGAACTAGTTTGTCAAGCAATGAATAAGCCAATGACCCCTAGCACATAGTCAAGCAACAGTCAAAGGGGACTCCAACATGTCGAAAAATAGCTAGGGTGACACAAGTATTGAGATCAAACTGAAATAGTGGGGTTTGTGCTCTCTCGAACATTAGAGATGCTTCTATTGATCAAACCCAAAGCAAAAACACATAGAACTAATGGAAAATCATGCTACATCATGGACATGGCAATTAAGCATAGGGACAAACAGGGGAAAGATGTGATCTGACAAATTACCACAAAAGTTATTTGGGTAGTAGTTGGAGAAGCTTTTATCAATCTACATGAAGCTTTACGTCCACTTGCCATGATCCATGCATGATCATGCATAGTCTATGATGATCTCCCCAAAATCACCACACAATATCTTACCCAGGAGACACTTATGTGAAATCCAAATTAGACGAATACCATGGTTGATTTGGCTATGGTCTTTATATGGTGTAGGTGCAAGTAATTTGATGGTGGTGGCACAATTGAGAAGAATGACCACTAGTCATTGAATATGATAGTGGTGTGGTGCAAAGAGGTTGGGGGTGATAAATTCAAAAGTGAGGGGATGAACAGGTTGTTAGGACCTCAACTAATCATCCCTAATGCTGGAAAATCAAGGGGCGTTGCTTAATGGCTCTTTCAGGTGATGGCATAGGAGAGGTTGGCAAAAATTTGGGTGTTTATCATAGGATGAACGTTAGGGTTTGTTCTAGGGCTTCAAAGGAGCACAATAATCTCCTAAATTAGATAGAGAAATCCATTTCCAAAAAGATAAAACTTGGTTTCAAGGTATTTACACTTGATATGGAAATGAGAAGATTGTTGTGAGGCAACCAAAGGTGGAAGATGACACATGAAGGCTAAGATTAAACTCTAGCCCGTGTCAACATCCAATGGACTTGAAAGACTTAAGTCAAACAAAATACCCCAAATTCGATATTAACAATCATTTTCTTATCAAATTCTACTGTTATCTTATGTAAAATGGTTATCTCAAATGACATTCAATTAATCCCAAATTTTAACGAATTTTTTATTTTGAGGTGTAGATCATTACCTAGTCTCAAATTTCCCATTAGTTGATCAAAATATTTTATTTGATGAAAATAAGATAAAACTTAAATACCAAATAGCTATTTTTTCAAAAATAAGTAGATCATGAAAATTTGTGTGGTAACATCTTCACACGTTTACTCTTGGTAGAACTTTTTTAGTGATGTTAATCACTCTAGTTAAATTAAGTGACCTCTTAGCTATACTATGATCATGAAGGATAAATATTAAGGAAAATTATAGTAAGGTACCTATGAGTGATGATGTTCCAATTATAATATGTTTCTAGCCTTTTCTCACTAACTCCTATATAAACAAATGAAATAACAAATAATATAATTTGCCGATATTAATTCTTATCAAATGCTAGCTAATTATTGACATGTTGACGAGTCTTAAAATTCCTAGCTTGTACATGCACTTCATATGGAAGCACTCAATACTAAACATTTCAATTGTGGAATATTAAACTCATTAGGGTTCTGCCTCAAACCCTGGCTAATCGATGAAAAACTAAATCAATCGATTTACATGTAAATTGTCAAGAAAAAACAATTTATCTAAACAAGAACAAAATGCTACCAAGACTAATGTAACATAAATTAAGCAAACGACCACTTTTACTCTTAATAAGCTTATAACAAGGCCCTCATACTCACTGAAAATGCCCTAATATTAAGGAGGCTTAATTAAGGCTTTTCTCCGGGAAGTAAACTCCACTTTCTAGTCTTAAAGACTCGAAACAACTCCAAAAGCCAATAAATAATAATAAAAATTAAGACGTAATTATGAATTCAGCCATGCACGATAATGACATAGAAATCACAGGGGTAAATGGAGGGTTTTGGGTGAGGTGATCCGAGAATGTTCTTTTTTCTCTTTTTAAGAAATCAAATTCACTCACCTCGACTTTGGCCTACAAATTAATGCGCAATATTAGACAAAATATGCAAAATATCTAAGTTGTGGATTGGACATCCAAACATCCCATAAACTACATTAAATAAAACTAGTAAGCGTGGAATAAATTAGATCTTAAAATATGCTATAAGGCAACATTCGTTGTAGGAAAGGAAAAAAAAACCTATCAGACTGGTTGTAGGAGAGGGAAAAAAAAACTCCGTCACGTGAACACGTTTTATTGTCTGAATAACCAAAAATACAAATGAAAACGCAATGGAGGTCCGCTAGACAAGGGACAAGCAGATGGGTTGGTGTTGGAGGGTTTTAGTGGCTTGGGCCCGGATTGTGTCCACAACATCTGCGGCCTAGCGGGTTATATTTCTTGCCGAAAATAGGTCGCTCTCTCGCCGGCCTTCTCCCACTGCGCACTCCGGCCCCTAGCACACTCAGTGTCATAATACGTCGATACTCCACGGCCGCCGCGAGTGACTTGCAAGCTGCAGCCGCTTCGCTGCAAAGATGGCGTCAAGAACCCTAGCATCTGCTTCCAGTGCATCTATACTCCGACGCCTAGTGCTATCTAAACCGAGCTACGCGACTGATCTCCTCCTGCAGCGATGCCCCGGTCCCCCATTGGCGTCATATCTCGATCGTATCCACTCACCGCCGGCGTCTGCCCCAAAGGAAGGAGAGGGATCGGGAGAATGGCAGGCCATTGGGAAGGTTTCCTGCTGTGACCCAATCTCGTTTCCCTGTGGTTTACCTTCTCTTCGCTTCTTCATAGAGGAAGGCGGTAAGAACCTCATTGCTTGTTAGTAATGCTATCTTCTTTTTATTGGCGCGTATATTTAGCTGCAGAAGGCTGACGCCTTCGTCTTACATTGGGAATACGAAACTGTATCTAGAACTAGACTCGCAGCTAAAATCATGGAAGTAGCTCCCTAACCTTAATGAAATTATTGTTGATCTTGGTATTAATGCACTGTGAACATGATCATTTTTATGACTATTAACATTATCCTTTAGATATATGACCTCGGCATTTTTTGAGATTATTTTTTAATGTAAAACGGAATTCACATTGTTTGCTTTTACAGTGAGGCGCCTCTGGAAGTTGCACCTGGTAAATTAGTCTGTTGTTAAGGTGTGTTCCTCATTGAAGTTGGCTACCCCACGAACGCAATATTTTTTTGTCGTTAAATAGCACTGATGCCCCTTGTGCATCAGCCATTTACTAGATTAGCCATTGCAAAGTTTTAATAACGTTGAAATCCCATCTCCACTGTTTCACTATTTTGATGACTCTGAAACTTTGTCTTGGGTATATCACTGGAGCTTATGGCGAACATTACTGCTTAATGATGCAAATCTATCATGTATTGTTCTTGTTATGTTAAGAGACAGATTGGATTAAGCTTTTTCGCTGCTCACGCACGGAGCTCGCCCCCTTATTCGACGAGGAGTATCGGGTTTTGCAAGTTCGGCGACTCCTACCATAGAAAAAGGTTTTTACAAGTCCAGTGGTGAACCTAAAGGATGCCCGCGAGGGTATCGACCGTTCTCAAACGAACAAGCCTTATTTACCGAATACAAGGATGTCTCTGCATGGTCATACGATGATATACCTGAATTCAACACAGACATAGTTCAGCATCAAATCCCTTTTTCATTCTGATACCAACTGAGGCTCGACCTATAGGGAGAGGTGCAAGTTCATGCTCTTATTCCTGCATGATCCATGCATTTTTGTTTAAGAAATCAAGCGGGTCATTGAAGATTGTTGACGTTTGGCTATAAATTGCCCTTAATACTTAGGGGCTGCTTTGGCATTAGCTGAGAGCAAAAGGTCTTAAATTGTGCATCTTCAAATCCTTTGGTTACTGTGTCTCAGACGATTCAGTATAATTTTCTCATCAAAGATATAAATAGATTGAATCCATAATTACTTATATAGCCAGTCAAGCAAGTTCACATTTTCACAACGTTGAGCCAGGTGAAAAATGAGATGAGATGGGACCATTAAACTTTCTAATGTTTTCTCAGACATTTCAGGGTGTTGGAGCAAAGTCCCATCATATGTATATTTTATAGTGGAACAATTTAGGAAATGGTATACTTATACAAGATACACAAGTATATTCTTATAGTATTGTCATTATGTTGCCGGATCACATATGGAATGGGAAACAAAAAGCAACGATAACAAGCCGCTAACACTGGTTTATATAACAAACGACCCAAAACCCCTGACTTGATGCCGTTACATAAATATCCAAAAAAAATATAAAACTGAAACCAAACCATTAAGACTTGTAGTTAAGTGCACTAACTAGATGAATTGCATACTATTGCTTGTTAATGGCTTTTAGTAGTCTATTTACTTGTCCTAATGTTCATATAATATAGCATTGTCTATGTATTGTGCCACATACCAATTTCTTTGGGAACTATGTATTGTGCCATATTCGACTGCGTTGGACAAGCCGCTAACACTGGTTTATATAACAAACGACCCAAAACCCCTGACTTGATGCCGTTACATAAATATCCAAACAAAATATATAACTGAAACCAAACCATTAAGACTTGTAGTTAAGTGCACTAACTAGATGAATTGCATACTATTGCTTGTTAATGGCTTTTAGTGGTCTATTTACTTGTCCTAATGTTCATATAATATAGCATTGTCTATGTATTGTGCCACATACCAATTTCTTTGGGAACTGTTTCACTTAACGTAAATATTTGGTTTGTAATATTTTGCACCTGGTCGCCTTCAGTTCAGGTTATGTTTTAGGGACTATGTAGAATAAGAAATAATTTTCTGTTGAGAAATATTATGTAGTGATTGATTCTCTATCTCTTATATCACAAGGAATAATTCTTTATTGTTCATATCATATAGCATTGTCTATGTTTTGTGCCACATACCAATTTCTTTGGGAACTATTTCACTTACTATAATGTTTTTGGTTTGTAATATTTTGTGCCTTGTCGCCTTCAAATCAGGTTATGTTTTAGGGACTATGTAGAATAAGAAGTATTTTTCTGTTGAGAAATATTATGTATCAATTGATTCTCTATCTCTTATATCACAAGAAATAATTGTTTATTGCTCATATCATATAGCATTGTCTATGTTTTCTGCCACATACCAATTTCTTTGGGAACTATTTACTTAATATTATTTTTTTTGGTTTGTAATGTTTTGGTCCTTGTCGCCTTCAATTCAGGTTCTGGCGTTCTGCTTCAGGGACTATGTAGAAAAACCAGTACTTTTCTGTCAAGTAATATTATCTGTTGATTGATTCTCTTATCTCTTATATCACAAGGAATAATTCTTTATTGTTTTGGCAATTCTAATTCCATATTACTAGGAATGCAATTTGTCATGTTCTCCTATCATAACACATGTATTAAGGGATTGACCATAAATTATTGTATCTACCTATACTTATAATGATCAAATACATGTATAGAAGGGAGAAACTATTTGAAAAAATATATGCATACATACAAGATTAAAAGTACTGAAATTTCAATATTTGAAAGCCGCTTAGGCAAGGATGTGCAGCCTTGGCATCTTTTCGCCTTAAGAAGTATGCCGCCTAGGTACAGCCTTGGCATCTTTTTGCCTTAAGAAGTATGCCGCCTAGGTCTATGAGACCCAATTTAGTCATTTTGACACCAAATTAGGTAAATTCAGGTCTAAATTAGGTTATATAACATCATTTTAGGGGCAATTTTTTTTAAAGGGATAAATTAGGTTAGTCTATGCTAGATTTGATTAAAATTAGGTAGAATAATTATAATTTTGGTGAAGTAGAGCGAGTTAGGTCTAATGTAGGTCATGTTAAGTGTGGTCTAGGTATTTTTGATTGGTTAAATTTAGAGAGAACCTATATATGTATATATATTGTAACATATATGTAAACATTTCTAATATGCATTTAAATTTTCAAAAATAAGTATAAAATGAAAATAGTACAATGCTTGGTCATTGGCGCAGAGCTACTAGGCGACTCCATAGTCGTAGAGGCTAACCGCCTAGACAACCATATGCTTTGTACATTGTATATTTCTTGTCTGTACTATTTGATTTCATTGTATAATAGGTGACAAGGCGCCTTGGGGAGGGCTTGCTTTGCGCCCTGCCTTATATGCCACCTTTCATCTGTTTGTGCATTCTATGTGCATGTTAATGCCTTATAATGGTCTATTTTCTTGTCCTAATGTTTATAGTGAATATTGTTGTCTATGTTGTGTGCAACATATCCATTTCTTTTAGAACTATTGCATTATATATACACTTCCTATTTTTTCATGTTTTGTGCTGTTTCGTCTACAATTTATGATTTTATTTTTTGTTTTACAGATGTTATCAAGGTTAAGTATTGCTTTGCTATGTATAAATGTTGATGTATCGATTGAGGCTCTATCTCTTATATTATTTAGAATTATTCTTTCTTATCTTGGAAATGCAAATTCCTTCTCTTATCATAACACATACATCTATGGATTGACCATAATTTTATGTATTTTCTACACCTAATTATGAAATATATGCATACAAAGGGCGAAATATTTATGAAAATCATGAAATATATGTAGATTAAATGTACTGAAATTTTAATATTTTCAACCCGCCAAGGCGTCTAGAGGTGCCATATTTTGGCGGGTTGACGCCTTAACAAGTATGGCACTCAACATCATTTACACCCAATCTATGTCATTTTGGCATTATATTAGGTAAATTAGTTGTGAAAAAGCGCGAACGGGGAAACGATCGGACATGACCTTGTAGTCGATTAATCGCCAAACGGGGGATTCAACAGACACTTTTTTAAAAAGGGGATGCTTAATTTTTCAAATGTTTTTACAATTCATACTCACATATATACATACATAATATGATTTGTGAATATTTTACATAATTAAACCTATATATTCCTCTTAAATTAATACCAAGTAATAACAATAAAGAGTTAATAAATTCTGCTATCCACAACAAATCGCCTCATCAATGTCGGACTATTAATATAAACTAGCTAAGTAGCTATACGAAATCAACAACTAACTATATATTCATATTCATTTAGTATAAATGTATAAGTATATACTCAAAAATATCAAATCACATTACTGACATTATTATTATTGAGTATTAAATGTCTTTAGCTATACTAAATCAAAAACTAACTATATATTCATATTCATTTAGTATAAATGTATAAGTAAATACTCGTAAATATCCAATCACATTACTGACACTAATGTTACTGAGTATTTAAATGTCTGACATGGGAAAATGCTGGGAAAATGTGGGAAAAAAGCGCCCAAAGCGGTTGCTTAATCTAAATCCACTGAAGCGCCCACCTAGGATGATTTTTAAAACAATGGTTGTGAATTAGGTTATCTAACATCATTTCAGGAGTAAATTAGGTTAGTCCATATCAAATTTGACTAAAATTAGGTCATAGGTATTATTTTGGTTTAAGTAGAGCAAGTTAGGTCAATATAGATCATGTTAAATGTGATCTAGGTAAGTTTAGGACCGGTTGAAGTTAGAGAAAATCAATAATAATATATCATTAAATATACAATACACGTAAACTGTAACGACCCCGTCTCTCGGTAACCCCCAATTAAGAGAGACCAAAAGGTCAGAGCCGTTATCCCAATTAACAGGATCAAAGGTTCGACAAATAATCAGTAATAATTATAAAATTCTACCAAACTATACTGAAAGTTGGTAAAAATAAAAATTTGCATACCTTTTTAAAAAACTTGGATATCTAACTTCTATCTACATCTGGACTTTATTCTAACTAATCCTCCTTGCACTTTATTTCTTATTTTCACAATGTGTCACTTTACTGTTTGTTTTTTTCAGGGTTGTACCTAAAACGCTGACAAACAAAACGTCGGTCAGCATATAGGAATATGTCGGTATGTGGGGACAACCAAAATTTCACAAATATGACTAACAATCTAGATATCACAATCAAATTAATTAACAAGCCAATTTACGCTTTCAATGTGACATTCTCCACCGTTTTTGCCCTAACCCTGGAATACCCTCTTTAGGGTTTCTCTTTTGCCATTGACTTCTTCTCAATCCCGAGCTTGGTGCCTGGGGTCACCTCTCATAGTGCCCATTAATCATTCAATAAAGTCCACCTTCTCAATCCCGAGCTTGGTGTCTGGGGTCACCACTCATGGTGCCCATGGGCCTTCCCTCCTAGGCTTGACCTTTTTGCATCATCCATTAGGGTGGCATGTAGGTGCGAGAATACACACTTTTATTATTATTGTGATAATCATAGTGACTTTATGATTTGCAAGTATGAACATCTAAACTGATAGGTTGCATTCAATGCGATGAATCATCCGAAAAACCTTCGGGAAACTAATGCGATTAACCATAATTAACCACATACCTGTTAGGCTGATTTGAGTGCAGAAATAATCTAACTAAGCAAGAAATCCAGTAAACAGCAAGCACACAGGATGATCCTGAAACATGCATCCAATTTTCCTATCATTGATCAGGCCATCAAGGTCTATTAAACCTAGCTCGCTTCCTAGGGTTTCTAGTCCACTTTTAGGGTTTCCATTGCAATTAGGGTTTCACTTCATTTTTACTATTTTAACCCTAATTTTATACAATTACTCACAAACCCTAATTATCTCATCTACTCCTCATGTAAGATATTAATGTTACCTTTTAACAACATATAACCCTAATTTCAGATTAAAGACATAATTAAAAGTCAAATAAGTCTATTATGCCCCTTTTACATTAAAACTACCATTTTTATCATTTTAATTCATGATACGATCTTTAGGCCCAATTATCATCTTTGGTTCCTTCCGGATTAACAACTCATAGTTCATTATGGTCTAATTCACATATGAACTCTTTTATCATTAATTCCACCTTTATCCATTAGAAAACCCTAATTACCATATTAAGTGTATTTATCCACAATTAGGAACTTTTATACTCAAAATAGCTTTGAACCATCATATCTCAGCCTTATTCATGAATTTGAACAATTAAAGTCATTAAGAGTCATAATTACTAACATTAGGGTTTCAAGGCCCATTAAAGCTCATTTATGCACATGGAACCCTAAATTAATCCAATTACATGTAAAGTTCATCCTTTTCGATCTTAATGTATCTTTTATAATTAATATGTTAATATCAACTTTAATCATCCATAAAACCCCTCTTAATACATTAATCATCTCAAATTAGGGTTTCTTAATCATTAATACATTAAAGTTGATAACTTTCACTATTTTTCGAATTGTAAGAGGAATTAGCTTCTAAATCTATTTTTAATGCATTCCTTGCATTTTTCTGAGCAAAATTCATATTTTCTACGCATTCATCCGAGCTACCAATAAAAAGATACGAATTTCGCAAGATATACTTTACTTGGACCAATGGCAGGCTGCCACGTCACCAAACCCATGCAACATAGCTTGGTTGATGCAAACATAACGTAATTACGCTCCTGCCCTCACTTAAGTGTTCGGCGCTTCATACCCCGGAGGGGTAAAATCGTCTAACGCCCCCGGTCGCCTTCTTCCTCGTAAACCCTACGCTTCTGTCGGGACGAGGAGGTCTGTTGCCGTCCTACCTCCCCTCCCTAGGGCTCGAAGGGCACCGACGAGGGTCCCTTCACCTCCGCCACCCTTCGCCGCACCCGTGGAGGCCCCAAGCTGTGGCCGAGGTGGCTGGGGTTAGGTTTGCGGCCGCTACTACGTCAGTTGGCCTTGCAGGCATGCTGCAAGTGGCTGGAGCGAGAAGCCCGCGCATCTGCGCAACCCCGTTGCTGCTCAGACCCGAAAGAGCGTCCATGCACTCCTCGACCTTGCTCCCTTTGCTCATGTCTGCTTCTAGGACTCCATCATCCCAACGTTCAAGGTCATGAAGAAGGCACAGAGGGAAGAAAGTTGTACGATGTCTGGGATGCCCTAGATCCTCTTGGATTCGAGGCTAAGGGTCCAACCCTTATATAGGGAAGGATAGCAACGCCCTAGCGTGCTTGCCCACAAGGAAAACAAGGCCCCTTTATCTTTAGGAAACCTACTTTCCTTGTTTAGGTGTAACTTCTCTCTTTTAATTAATTCCTTGTTCTTTAGTATTCCTTGGTTATTAAGGAATTCGAAATTTATTTCATTCATCTTCTTGTGCTTAGCTTTTAATCTATTGGCCACAAAATTCTTCTTTCTTAAAGAAAATAATATCTCTTTTTGATAATATCAAAAAGTCATTAATTATGTAGCACATTATTCTCATATTTTGTATTATTTGCATTTTCTCTTTCTTCTTCTTTATTGGAACTCCTTGGACCCCAAGAAATACTAATATTTCGAAATTCCTTTTTAAGGATACTTATTATCCTTCTGGATGCATCTACTTCCATTATTTCTCATTATCTTACTTATTTCTTATTAAAATATCTCTTTTCGAGGATTTCTCTTTATCTCTCTTTTTATTTTCCTTTTTGGAATTCCTTCTAATATTACAAATCTTATGGATATGAAAATCCACCAAAGATGACTCACTCATACCTCTTTCCACTTATTTTCTACATTTTATCATTATCTCCAATTTCTTTCTTAATAAAGAAATATATAATTGATCTTTTCTTTTCTTATTGCATTATTTTTGCAACTTTAGACTCTTTGGAACCCAAGGAACCCAAGAGGCACGAAATCCACCTTTGGATAATATTCCTTTGCCTTCTAAAGGTTTCTACATCTTTCTTTTCTCAATTTATTTAATAATGGAGTTTCCTTTGTCTTTTCCTTGTTATTGGGCCCAATAGCCAATAAATAAAGCCCACAAAACAACCAACAAGGCTATTGTAAACGAAATCCTTTTATTCAAAACAAATTATATCATTATTTATTCAAATATCTTTGATAGGAGAAATTACATTTCCCACCAAAAGAACCCAAAAAATTGGGGTTGTAACATAAACATTCCTAATATACATTATATAAAAATATAATAAATGCCTAGGCCGTTGGGATAGTGACGCTTAGCCGCCTAGGCGACTAGTTTCCTCAGTCCTATAGGCCACTACCTAACCGCGTAGACAACTATACTTATACTAATTTGTATTATCCAATCAAACTTATGCTGGTTCATTTTATAGTAGACAACAAGGTGCCTTAGAGAGTGGTGGTGGTGCGCCTCACCTTATATACTGCCTTGTGTTGTGTTTGTGCATCCTATTGCATGTTAATGACTTTTAATGGTCTATTTTCTTCTCCTAATGTTCATTGCATATATATTTGTTCATGTTGTGTGCCACATATCAATATATTTTATAACTATTTCACTTAATATTCATTTCCTGATTTTTCCTGTTTTGCTTCTTGCCACCCTCAATTCCATTTCCCATTTTAGGGACTATGTTATTAAGGACAATACTTTGCTATAAATTTTTTATGTTTTAGCAATGCTAGTTTATTCTTCTTTTAGCAATACTAGTTCCATATTTCTAGAAATGTAACTGTTTATGTTCTCTTACCGCACGTGTATTAGTGGATCGATTATACATATATTTATTTACCGACACATAATAGTGGAATATATGTATTCAAAGGGGAAAATAATTAGGAAATTCATAAAATATATGTATAGATAAAGATGAAATGTAATGAAATTTTAATATTTAACATACTTGTCAAGGCGGCCAGTCGGTCACGTAGATCTCTTGGACGACCAGGCCGACTAGTCGGCCGGCTAGTCGTAGGGTTTTTTAATACATTTTTTTATGTGTAGTCATCATCATCTAAGCCTCAATCCCAACTATGTTGGGGTCGGCTACATGGATCCTTCGTTTCCATTCAGCTCTATCATGGGTCATATTCTGATTGAGATGTAGAGATTCAAAATCTCTCTTTATAAGCTCATCCCATGTTAATTTAGGCCTTCCTCTTCTTCTATTTATAGTGTTTGGCTCAATAGCATTGCTTCGTATAGGCGCACTAGTAGGTCTGCGTTGCACATGTCCGTACCATCTGAGTCGGCCCTCACGCAACTTGTCCTCAATGCTCGCCACCCCCACTTTATTCCTGATATAGTCATTTCTCAAACGATCTTTTCTCGTCTTCCCACACATCCATCTCAGCATACGCATTTCAGCCACGTTCATCTTGTTGAGACCTTGTTTCTTCACCGCCCAACATTCACTCCCATAGAGCATTTTTTTTTATTTTTTTATGTGTAGTAATATATATATATATATATAGTTATATTATATAAGTATATAACTATATATATATATATATATGTAATTATATACAACACATTATATAGGAAAAAACTAATGTAAACACATATCTAAGGAAGTAATAAACAATATTTGATAAATGTCTGTCATAAACACAACAAATCATAATGAATAAAAGTGATTGAGTGACATACCTTTTTTGAATTCAGACTTGAAATACTTGTCGAGTTGCTGCAACTAAAGGTTAAAATAAAAGGCAATTGACACAAGACAAATGCAAACACTTCTAACTATTTGAATGACAAAAATCCCAAAGGCAAAAAGCCAAAAACCTAACATTCATATTGTTCAACTTCAAATTCAGACTTTAAATAAAAATTAAAACATGTCTAAAGCTGTTCGAAATGCACATAAGAAAATGGACTAAAAATCAAATGGCTCTTCTTCATCCTCTGGCTCCTCTTCATCATTCCCTCATCTTCAAGAATATACTATTATTATCATCCATTGTGTCATCATCATTGTCTTCCTCTGTTGTGTCATCATTTGTCAAATCTATGTCCCTACTAGTCCTCACAGCTCTAGTAGCTCTCCTTGGTCTGTTAGGGCCAACTTGATATTTAGATGCACCCATGCCAGCGTCAACCTGACTCAATCTCACTCCTTGAGCAACTACAGGATCATCTAGAACTCCTGTCATCCACTCACTACCCCAATCAAGATCATCTAGGGCAATAGGATCATAACTCTTCTGCAAGTTGTCCAATCGCCTCTTCTTAAATCTTTCATGCAGTTGGCGATTGTATTGGATATAGACAAGCTTATCCATCCTTTTAACCTCAAGCTTGCTCCTCTTTGTATGAACCTAAAAAGTAACATAGTATTAGTATGTTAAACCATATTTCAAAATACATGTATATGTAGTTATTATATACAAAACTATTTCAAGAGAACTAACAAGGTCAAAAGTGCTCCAAGCTCTCTCTGCAGCAGATGATGTGCAACAAAGCCCTAGTATACGCTTAGCCATCCATTGTAGATTTCGAGTCTGCCCCCCATATGCATCCCACCAAGCAACTGAAGCAAATTATATTTAACAATCATTAATTTAAACAATAAAAAATATAGCAACCCACACAAAATATAAAATTTAAGATACTTACGTGGTGTCTTTACATTCCTATGTTGAGTAGCAATGTCTTTGCCAAACATCCCACAGGCCTCCTTGTGACAATCTAACTCTGCTAAAATTTTATCTTGGAGTGTTTTGTCAGCAACCATTTTTTCTAGGCAATCTACAAACTCAGTATGTGCCAAGCATTGGGTCATTCTTCACCCTAGCTTCATAATACAATGAGGGATTAATTAAGAAACCTGCTCCATATAGAGGCTGTGACATTTGAAATGCCCATCTCTTCTCCACAATATCTATGATGGGCTTGTAATCCCTCTCTTTGTGTGCAAAATTCAACATCATTTCTTCTTTTGCTTTCTCAATAGCAGCTGCAATATACATGGCAGGCTTCTCATCTGCATCTACAAGTCTGAAAGCCTGCATAAGGGGCTGTGAAGATCTCAGTAAATCTTGAACTGCATTCCAAAATGCCCGTGAGTGACAAGTTGCAGATACCATCTTCCCTGCACTTGTCTTTGACCAACTGCTCTCCTCCCAAGCTGTTGAATTGAACAAGGCAAACAAAGTGTCCCTATGGCCTAGCATGCTCTGTAGGGTAAGAAAGGAAGTAGCAAATCTAGTGACCCTAGGTCGCGTCAACTCAGTGTTGTTCTTACTCTTCTTGATAAATGCATCGTGCAACCGGACATGTTGATATATGTAGGCACTGACCTTCCTTGCCTTTGTGATAATAGAGGCATACTTTCTCATCTTACCAATATCTTCCAACATGAGATCAACACAATGTGCAACACACGGGGTCCAGAATAAATGATTCCTCTTTTGTATCAACTTCTTCCCTGCACTTACATAGTTAGTTGCATTATCTGTTACAACTTGCACAACATTTTCAGCCCCTATCCTCTCAATTGCCTCATCAAGAACAGTGAACATATAATCAGATGTGTGCACAAGAAGAAGAGTCAATAGAATATAAATAAAATGAACCCTCAGGAGTATTTACCAGGAAGTTTATTAAGTTTCTTTGTCTCCTATCAGACCAACCATCTGACATCAAAGTGCAGCCATACGACTTCCAATGCTTTTCATGCTCCCGCTCCAACTCTTTGGCCATTGTATATTGTCTCTCCCAAAGTGGTTGCCTCATCTGGTGGTATGAAGGAGGGAGTCCTCTGCCGAATTGTCCAATTGCTTCCACCATCACCTCAAAAGATGTACGGTTCACTGCACTAAAGGGTATACATGCATCATAAAAAAAGGTAGAAATACTATCATGTGCAACTTGTAAGGCCTCCTTAAATGCACTGTCAATGGTCTTCTGCACTTTTCCCGCCTTCCTTTGTGCTACATACTCAGCAGGACTAAGACTTGTAAAACCCTCTACAGAGCCCTACGCAACAACTTTGCCTTTAGAACTAGCAGGAAATAGAATTTTCCTATTCCCACCAACTATTGGTTGAACAGGATTATCCCCATCAGCAGCATCCTCAACATCAACAACATTATTATCGACATCAGTGAAAGTTGTGTCAACCCTGCGCTTCTTATTATGTTCTCTATAGTTCCTCAACTCATCACGTATATTTTGAGAACATCTTGCACATTGACAGTATCAGAAAACCCTCCAATGAGATGTTGCTTCAAACGGTTGATCCCACCATTGCTCACATGACCACACAAAGCACATTGTACTTTGTTCTTATCAGACAAATTTGACCAAAAACCATAATCCCATCCTGGATCCTTCGATTTTGCCTTACGTGTGGGGTCGTTAATCAACACTCAAAATTGTGGAAGAATCTCCCCAATCGGTGTCGGAACTTCTGCCTCACCTTCCATGATTTTGGTTCTACATACACACAAAAACAACACAATACTAAACCAATTTCAATATATTTGTGGACTATACAACTACGATGTAAAAATTAAAATCAGTTTGTAGTTATGAACTATGTAGGCTTACCGTTGCCTTTGGATGTGGAGAAAGATTATCACCAAACTTGGACTACGTGAAGGATTAGAGCACGCAAGGAACTTTCTCCGACAAAAGGTTGTCGCAGAGGAGAAACAACCCGAAGTTTGTCTTTGTCCGAAGTTTGAACGTAGGAGACGTAGAGCAGCGGAAAACGCCTCCCATAGGACAGGGGAGACACGAGCAACAGAGAAGTTTTCCACCGGAGAACAGAGGCAGAGGAATCACCGGAGAAGAGGGGAAGGAGACTCGCTGGAGATCCTTGCTCGTCGGAGAGGAGGACAACGAGGCGTCCGTCTGCCGTTCAGTGCCGTGCGGCTTCGCTGCGTCCCACTTCCCGTGTACGACGCGACAAAAACCGATCAAACGTCTCGTACGTCCCAAAAAACTGAACAATCTTAATATTTAACAAAAAAAGGTTCCACCAACTAAGCGGCCGACCGGGCAGAGCCGTAGCCGACCAGTCGGGCTAGTCGACCGACTAGTCGATCGACCGATCCGACTAATGGGGGAAAAATCGAAGCGGCAGGCTGGTCGGAGGCCCCCTGGCCAACTGACTGACTGGTCGCCGACTAGTCGAGCGCCTTAACAAGTATGATATTTAAAGCTGTTTACGTGCACCAAGGTGCCCACCCTTGCCACCTTGCCGCCTTAAGATGTATGGCTCTGATTGCTAGTTGGACTTGATCTATATCATTTTGGCACCATATTAGGTAAATTGAGGTCAGAATTAGTACATTGGGGTCTGAATTACATTACTCACATCATTTTAGTGTTAAATTAGGTTAGTCTGTGTTAGATTTGATTAAAATTTGCTCAAGTAGGTATGATTTAGGTTTAAATAGAGCAAGTTAGGTGTAATGTAAGCCATGTTAAGTGTGATCTATGCAAGTTTATGATTGGTTAAATATAGAGAAAACCAATGTAAATATATATTGTAAGATAAACATGTAACATTTCTAATATGCATGTAAATTGTCTAAAATATGGATAAATGAAGAACATTACAACGTCTGGGATGTGGCACCTAGGAACCAATCCTCAATCTGAGAGGCCACCGCCTAATCACCTAAAGAAATCACGCTTTATACTAATCTATAATATCCTATTGGACCTATGCGGATTTCATTGTATAATGGTATTATGTTAGTCTCTTTAAAGTACTATAATGAGTGTCTCAAAAGTCAAAAGCATGGAACATAACTTCGGCTAACTTTGGCAAAATTCATCAAAACTTTGAATATAACCATAGGCGAAGTCGAATACTAAATATTTTGATCTTGCCCAAACTTCGGGGCAAAGTTTTACTGTTCTCGGGGAAGTCGAGTTTTTTATGTGTATTTTTGTCCCTCATCTCCGAAGTTGTCGGAAGTTTCTTGGAAGTTGGCGAAGTTGGGGCGAAGTTGAGGCGGTCCAACACATTAATCCTAACAAGTGCTCTGAAGGCTATACAAGGCACAATCTTTTAAAAAACGGGAAGCAAGGAGGCATGCGGACAACACCTTGTGGCCGCTTGAGCACCAGGCGGGCGCTCAAGTGGGCGCTTTTTGAAAAAGCGGGTGCCAAAGTTATTATATAATTTTATGGAAAATTACACATATTTATATATCAATAATATATTTCAGGGAACTTTAACACATATATGAACACCTTACACAATATAATAAAACACCCAAATAGTTTACATATAACATATCAAAATATGCTAATATACACTAGGTACAAAAATACCAAATGCAACTAACATATAATGTACTAATGTATGTTATGTATTATAGAATCATCTATCATATGATATATGTACTACAAAAACATGTTAATTATGCTACAACAGTAATATACTAGTATCATTGATAAAAAAAGCGGTCCCTCGACGTTTAAGCGGTCAGTCCAGTAACTCCGTAGGAATTATTGTTGAAGCGGTCTGTTGAGCGAATTGCAGTGAATCGGCCACTTTGGACCACTTTTTCCCGCTTTGACCCGCTTAAACAGCCTGCATAGGCAGTATTTTAAGCGCACTTTTGTTAAAAATGTTGTTAGGTTGATAATACAACAATCAAGTAAGTGATACACATACTCTATCGATCCTTTTTACCGGTACTACTTACTATTAATGCTAAATGCTACTAAATATGTTTGCTTATGCTCTATGCTATTAAAAAGTATTATTTTTACCAGATATTATGGTTATATTGTTAAAACTCAGTCTTCTTCTCACCATATTGTTACAATTTACCATAAGCAAACAACAAACTAATAATACATCACGTATTAGGTGTATTATACATTCGTTCCGACAAAAATTTACAATCTTCTTTTGAATGTTATTGCTGTCTTAGTAATCCTTACTGGTAGACTGGTAGTATACTCTTGAATAATTAGTTACTACTGGATAACTAACATAAAATATTCTCAACTCCAATTTTTAAACATTTCTAGGTATCATTAATAATTATGAGTAGCAAATAATCATTTATTTCAACACAAGTAATGATTCAACAGTAAAGTTTCTATAGTAATTTACTACTTTTGGACATTTCCTGTTAGTTTTAGTTACTACCAAGCTACTAATTGTTTGCAACTTTTGAAACTTACCTACTATGTAACTTGAAATGTGTAGAACATTCAAATTAATGAATCATGATTACTTAATGACTCTAATCACATTCGGATGGTCAACCTCTAATTAACACTTTGAACCTTACAAGTTAGCCTTTGATGAGCCAGTCTAGTACTAGCAAACTGTAATTTCTACATTGTTTTTATAAGATGTCCGCTTTTTCAAAAAGCGCCTGCTTCAGAACCCGCTTCACGCTTAAGCGCCCTAGGAGGTCCATCCGCTCACTCCCCGCTTTGCGCTTTCCAAGACCTAGCTAATATAGCATTATTAAACAGACTGATGTCAGCAAATAATTATTAAAAAACAAAATAGAGTATAGCAACAATGCCAAAAAAAATGAGAAAAAGCAAAAAAAAACCCAAATAGTTTTTGTATAATGTATCACTAATATTAATTAAGTAGAAAAATACAATATGCAATTAACATATAACATACTAATGTATGTTATGTATTATAGAATCATCTATCATACAATATATGTACAGCAAAAATGTATTAATTATACTACAATAACAATGTAATGTACTAATATACTAGTATAGTATTATTAAACATACTGATATCAACAAATAAAACGGTATAGAGTATAGTAGCAATACCAGAAAATGAGAAAAAGCACAGAAAATTGGGCCTGACTTTGGCCGCCCAGACCAAAAGTGGGTCCAAGCGGCCGCTTAGAACTAACCTTCAGGCGGGTGCTCCAGCGGGTGAAGTGGGCTCCAAGCGGCCGCTTAATGGCAATCCGTCTGAACAGCCGCTTCAGTGCTGTTTGGAGCGGCCATGCTCTGCCGCTTGATCGGGAGCTCCGATCACTTTTTAAAACCTGATAAGGCATGCGTGTTGCCTCCGACCCTCTTTACAGCTTCTAACATCAACTCCTATGTTTGTTGTTGCCACTCTTTCCTAAGAGGGTGTTGTAACTACTATTTGACTATATGTTGTATAGAATACATATGTCAAACTGTATTTGTTGTGTATTGCACGTTTGACCCTTGCAAGCAACACATTGTATTATCAACCTACCTAGGGCTAGAGAGCCGTGAATCGTTCTTTTGTGTTAAATTAACATACATAAGATAGAGGTGTAACATAATAAGAAGTTTTCAACCAAAGTTCACTTTGAATTAACATCATTTTGTTCAAAAAAACACTATTGAAGTTTGTTGATGTTTGCGTCCAATATTCTTCAAAACTTCCTCGAAGTTTCCATAGACTTCCTTGAAGTTTCGACAAGCTTCCACTTCCACACCTGGTGAAGTTGACACGAAGTCGAAGCCCTTAACCATGGTTAAAAGTAATATAACAATTATGTAAATCGTATGAGCTTAGTATGTGTGCATGTAACATCATATTATACTCAACTATATCATACAATATAAACTATACTATAGTAGTTACTATCTACTAATGTTTTGTTAGTTGGTCGCTATAACATGTTTTTTTAGGAAACTCTTTGTTATTTGACAATGATTGTTTAACAATCAAACAATAGTTAGTAATATAATTTGAATATTTGATATACACCCAAGTCAGTGAAACTACTGTTATAAGTACTAATATTTACATATGCGCTTTAAACATGGGAATCTAATAGACATCATTACCATTACTTGGTATTAACAAAAAGATAATGAAGAGACTTCCATTTTCTCAACCTTCTACAATCTACACAATATTCCGGTGTATCGGTGAAGAGGAACTGTAAAGAGCATATCAACTGGAGGAGTATGTGGTTTTAGATAAACACACTCTCAGACAAAAGAAATTATGTATTTGATTGGTAAAAGCAAGGTTGTCAGAACCGAATCGGTGAGGCCTCTGGTTCTCGGTTCACTGGTTTAACCAGTGGTTTGACTGGTTCAACCGGTGACATCAACATGACGTCACCAATAATTTAAAAATGTATAAATGTCTTTGATACTCATGGAAAACATCCCTGCAAAAGTTATGAAACATGGATAATAGCATACTTCTCACAATAACTTGATAAACAAACCAAATGGCAAATATTCTTCTGTTCTTGGACATACATATACCATCATTTATGTAGTATTCAAAATTAAATAACAAAAATGGCAGCAACAATACATTTCTTTGCTAAGTGAGAGAACCGGCCGATTGGTCTAAAACTGGACCAGTTTGCCGGTTCACTGGTTCAACCGGTCCGTTCACCGGTTTGATGCCAGTCAGACTTCATATCCGGCTTTGGGAGGGAACCGAACTGGTAGAGTGACCGGTTCCCGGTTCAACCGACTGGTTCGGTTCGGTTCTGATAACTATGGGTAAAAGTGACAATTGAATATGTATATGACTTACGTGTATAGATCATTGAAATGGCACGTGAGGATTTTGTTGACTAAATCCAATTATATAGTTTGAAACAATGTTTATAAAGCGTTAAGCGGTAAGCGGGCGGACAACTTGTAACTGGTTAAGCAGTATGCGGGCGATTTTTGAAAAAACGAGTTTTAGGTTCCTATATAATTTTATGCAAATTTACACATATATGCATATAAATGGTAATACTACACTTTTTGGAACTTTTATATATATATCTAAACACTCTACCCAACAATATAAAACACCCAAATCATTTATAACACAGCTATAAACAATGATTATAGCTATAATATAGTAAACAAATGTCTTGTCATGGATAAAACACCATAGATACATGATACAACAACAATTTTGCTACCTAAACAGTAAACAAAAGACTTATCATGGATATCTTACTAACTTATCACTACATATACGTATCATCAAGTTGTCATACATTATAGCAGTACATGTAATCAAAGTATGCACTCTAAATTAGATAATAATTACATATAATATACATGGATACATTACAACAATACCCTATTAATAGGGTTCATTCTAAATTAGAACTATTGCTTATCATAAAACATTTAATGTATATAAGTTTAATATATTATAGTCAATAATATTTGGACCATCTGATTTACTTAATGTTACATGCTTACTGTAGTATTTTCTAAAAAGGGCCAAAAATGGGAAAAAGCCAAGCAAAAAGCTTGTTAAGCGGCCAAAAAGCAGCTACTTTTTTTTGCAAACGGATTATTCGGCACTCAAGGTGTTTTTTAAACAGTCGAGGTGCTCGGCCAATTAAGCGGCCGCTCAAGCTGCTTTTCATTTCACTGGTTTGAATCAACATTGGTAGATCAGACATATTTGAAAATTCAAAATTCACAATCATATCTTGGGTATATCATGAGATATAGATGAATTTAATCTAACAACTTACCAATGATTAGAAAATTTACAATTTAATGTCGGATTGAGATGATTTTTAGTATACATGTAATCTAAATGGTATAACATCAAAACTATACGGTTGGATTATTCTGTACTGTGGTGCAAAAATGTCATGTCAAATGGGTACATATAAACTACATGTACTCTGGTACACAATTCTTTTAACTTTGTGTGTGTGTAGGACAACGACCCACTGAGAGATATATCTTGGTTAGAGTATGAGAGGCATTTAAATAACTCTCCACGTTGACCAGTTTTTCATTATTCAAGTGCGTATGGATAAAAAATGTAAGTTAGTACTTATTTACGTGCAAAATTTCATCATCATGGGGCTTGTATATCATTTATGCATAATACGGTTGCTGCCTTGTTGGTAATTGCATATATAAATATAATATCTTATTTGAAATGTCTATGTATTAGTATGTATGAAAAAGGGATTTATACCTTCGTGTAGGAAATTTCTTAATTTACCAGTCTTCATTTCGCATTATTACAAATGCATTTTACATGATCCAGCCTTATGGACGTGGATCTTATCTTTTGGGTTGAGTGTGTTTTGAAGTTCTAAACTATTAAGATTCAGTTTGTGTAGTATGTCCATCAACACCAATTTGTAAATTAATGGTGACTCTAAAAACTGTAATTTTCTATTCAAATGTTTCTGGATGGGAATCTTATCATTTGGGTTCACACTATTAAGATTCAAGGTTAGTATATCATTATAAGAAATCACTAATATGTAAATTAATGGTGACTCTAGAAATTGAAATTTACCATTCAAATGTTTCTAATGATGTCACATACTCCACATATTATGTAATGTTATTTGGATTACATATTTATCGGATTACACAATGGCATTCATTATTTATAACAGTCAAGAGTGGGTATAAGGAATTTCCTACACCTTTGGGGTATATGCTTCCCTTTTTTATATATGAATACAAATATTTTGAAATTTATATATATATATATATATATATATAGAGTCAGGCTAGAATACACTCGAGTGTACAGATCGCACGAATACACTCAAGTGTGTTTGCATATCAAGACTATTTTTTGCAAAATGTAAACCATTGATCTTCACCGTCATACTATTACTAGGCTACATACAAATTTTGAGCTCATTTGGATGAGTGTAAATCACTCATCCAAGGGCAACAAAATCGACGCGTGAAACTAATTTGAAATGCATAATTTTTGCGGTCTTCATAACATGAGCTATACATATCCAAATGTGCTCAAATTTTGCGTATGAGTTGCTCACGAGATGTTTAATAAGATCAACGGATTAGATTTTAAAAAAAAATATTGCATCATGAAAAACTACTTGAGTGTATTCCGCTCCGGATACACTCGAGTGTATTCTAGCCTGACTCTCTCTCTCTCTCTATATATATATATATATGTAAATTGATACATATCTTGTGATTAATTTGTGTGTATACACACGCACAAGTTGTGTATGTGTATGAGTAGTTTAATATGTCATAGTACCAAGGAAGCACAGACACGTTTCTAGACACGGACACTGACACGGATACGGACACGGGACACGGGACACGGAAAATTTCAAAAATGTAGGACACGGACACGGCATTGGATGAGGGGAAAATGTTTTTTTAATATATCAATATGTGTGGATGTATGATGTATGAACTGGAATTTATTTTTAAGTTTGTCCTGATTAAGGTATCTATGTATATATAATCTTATATGCATGTAAAGGTGTGTCTTTGTGTGTGTAGTAGATATAATGTGAAGAACAAAACTAAACACGTAATTTTTGTAAATATAGTATATTACAGAATATTTATATATATGAGGTTCATATTACTCATTTAACCAGCTTATTAGACCATAATTTGATTCATAGTATCTGATTCAGTGCTTAGACTTTACATATTGTTTTTTTCTTTCAACAGATTTGCTTGTAATTGTGATCAGATCTTAGCTCTATGTGACATTTTCTCAGTGATAGAACATGAACAGCAGCTGTATATTCAAAATTTGCATCGTCAAATATGGTATTACAGCAGCATCTGCTGTAGTGAAGTGTCCGGGCAGTGTCCAGCTGTGTCCGGTGTGCTGAAAAAAACTAAATTGAACTGGACACGTCCCAGCCGTGTCCAAAACGTTTTGGGCCGTGTCCGGGAAGTGTCCGTGTCCAAAATGTGTCCGACACGGACACGGGGGCTGTCTAGAAGTGTCCGTGCTTCCTTGCATAGTACAAAACAGCTGATAACATAACATACATATATATTTTCTATCCGGAAAGTGGCTGCATATGCTCCTAGATGTGGTTATAGTGGCTGTATGTGGTCTCTTAGACCCATTTTGGTACAATCCAGGTTCGTAAAATGCTCATACCTTAAAGAGTATAAATGAATTTCCAATTTCCAAGTTATCATAGTAAGGCGGTAATGTGGGTGTTCCACATCACTATTGATGCTGATTGAGAAGGAACAATGATAAATGTGGATGCTTCTTTTCTTGTAATATGGTGATTAGTAATTGTAAGTCATAATGCCGGCAGAAAAAAGGCAATGGTGTAGTGAATTCTATTTTTTTATTGTCATAGGAGTTGCCAGAAAGGTAGTAATAAGCTTGGCGTCAAGGGGACCTTCTAAAGTGTTTTACCTTGCTATTCGACATGCCGGACTGATAATAGAGGCAGAGGCTAGTCAAAGCACCAAAAACTGGGCAACTTAAGAATTGCAAATAGCTGCCAAAAATGAAACATTGAAACTGTTGTTATTATAGTGGCAATTATGACAAAAGAGAACCTTAAGGGGTACCCAAGTACATTACAATACGGCACATGATAAGTGGTTTAGGCTGCATGTTAGAAAAACGTCAGTTGTGTATCTTACTTGTATACTGAAAGCATCAGTTTGGTTTCTACTTTGACTCTTCTTCTTGTGGCCTCCCTTGATGCAATCCCTGGTGAACATGTGCTCCCCTTCTATCTGGTGGCCATGGCAGTGTACTCTTCCGACTTGCTATTTGCTGCTAGTGTAATAAATAGAGGATAGCAGTTGCTTTTAGGAGACCGTATCATGATTAGATTCTTTTGGTGTTCAACACAGGCTGGCTCCCACTTAAAAAAATACTAACATTGAGAAAAAAGACAACTGTTAAAGTAGTTTGAGTTTCTATTGAACACTATATTTATCAATTAATACTGAGAAGTAGAAACCCTTTCTTATATATTTATTCTGATTATAAAAGAGAATGTAGAAATTAGTGAATTATGTTTGGCTAAAATCTCATATGTACGACATTTGTATTTTAAGAAAGCAATTAGTTATGCTTCTAATTTCCTTTCATGCAGATGATCCTTCTTTGAGAGATGAACCCATGCTTCTAATCAAAAGAACTTATCAGCCTAGTACTATTAAACGCAAGCGCACTCATGGCTTTCTTATTCGGTATGTCTTTTTTTAGAATTTCCATTGATACATATGTTCTGTTATATCTTTTAGTTTCTCCCCACCGCACAATTAGGCATCAGGAGATCCCTACGGCGCTAAGATTTGTCTTTTATACATAAAGCTTGTGGGTATAACTGTTTTACACCTGTTTCAATTATTGTTCTCAAAGCAGATTAGATGCATCATTTAAGTTGTCTTCAGTAATTCTTGTATGGTTTTGGTAACGGTGATAGCTATTTTACACATGTTTCCATAGTTTTAAAAAGCGGTATGCGTTATGCGTGCGGGGAGGTCACTTGATAGAGTATATGCACTATGCCGGAGCATATGCGGGAGTATATGCGTTTTTGGATTTTTTAATAAATTAATTATATATGGCATAAAAAATATACATTAAGAATAGAAATTATATGTTTCATTTGTAGAATACAGAATTATGTATATTTATGTGTCCATTCACATTTATATGTATAATATATTCAAATATTCATATGTGTACACATAAATAGCATATGTGAAATATGTATGTGTATTGACATGTAAATGTATATACAATATATGCATATACGTGGAAATGTGTGTATTGAGATGTCGATATATATCATATATGTATGTCCATATATATCAAAATGCATATACATAAAAAAGAGTATTACAGAATTGAAGATGTTTGTGCATTATATGTAAGTATACCATTGATGTATTACTACAATATATATAGATATTGAAAGGTATTGATACATATACATATATATACATATGTACATGTGGTGTGTGGGTAGGTACACAGTTTAAATTAAATTGAAGCAAAAAAGTCTACAGAACTTCTAATGAAGAAACGGCTGTTTATACTTTATACCACGCATATGCCCTGCACAGAACCGCATGTGCGGCCTTGACCGCATACTGGGCTGCATGTCCGTATGTGGTATGGCAAGTGGGGCGCACCGCATATACAGCCACATATGCCCCGCATAGAAACGCTTTTTAAAACACTACATGTTTCAATTATTATTCTCAAACCAGATTAGATGCATCAATTGATTTTTGTTTTCACTAATTCTTGTATGGTTTTGGTAATGGTGGTAGTATACATTACCTTTTCCGCTAGCAAGTCAATGTTATACTTTATACTTGCTGTTTATTAAACACAGATTCTCGTCGATGCAATGTCATTATAGTCATATAATATCAGTATTTTTTTTGGATTTTGTTGAATTACAACGCGAGAAATTTTAGGTTGTTTCTTCATTTATCCTCTTGTGTGTTGGTTTTAGCATTATCATCATCATCTAAGCCTCAATCCCAACCATCTTGCGGTTAGCTACATGGATCTTTCTTTGCCAATCAGTTCTGTTATGGGTCATACTCTGATCAAGATCTAAAGATTCAAAATTTCTCTTTATAAGCTCTTTGCAAGATGATTTAGGTTTGCCTTTGCTTCTTGTAATTGTGCTTGACCTTGCTTTGAGTAGGTGCGTTTGTTGATCTGTGTTGCACATGCCCATACCATCTTCAATGGCCATAATGCAACCTGTCCTCAATGCTCACCACCCCTACTCTGTTCCTGATATAGTCATCTCAAACTATATTTTCTTATCTTCCCACACATCCATTTTAAGATACTCATCTTGTACGGGATGTTTCTTCACATTGATTTGTGTGTTAGTTTAAAACATGATATATTTGGCAAAAAAACTACAATTAATGAGTAGAGAAAGGTGTTAAGTCTGTTTCACAATCCATAACATGCATCAACAAACTTGACTGTGTCAATCTTGCAACTTCCATGATACATGGATCACTCAAATATTGAATCTTTAACAACATGATATGTAATGACATGTACAGTTTTGTTTACTGCAAATCTCACATATCTTTTATTTTATGAATACTAAATGGAAGCAGAATTGAGAGTGCCAGATTACTGCAATCACCGATCTTAATTTGGTATCGAAGTAGGCTACCAGCCACTCATCCTTCATGGCCCTACCACCATCACACAAACTTTCAACTTGTTATCCTTCCTTTCCATCTCTTAATCATGTCACTAGACTCCTCTCCCTCAAGTTGACATCCATCAACTACTTATTATGGAAAACCTAGATCTTGCCTCTACTTCGTGCCTATGATCTTTAGGGATTTGTGGATGACAATGTAGTGCCACCACCATCATCCGTCCTTTTTGTTGATGGTGATTCTACACCAACGACCAATCTCCTGGCTTTCGAAAGATTAATACCTTTTAACATGTTTGGTCGATTCCATCTTCGAGGAGGTTCTTCCCCATGTCGTTGACCTCACAACTCATGTGCTGTATGGCACGATCTTGGTTGAGTTTTCAGTGTGAATAACCACATTGTTCAGTTGCAATATCAACTTCAAAATCTAAAAAAGGGCGTTACTGACGTCCTTCCTATTTACGTCAAGCAAAGTACATTGCCAATCAACTTGCTGCGGCTGGCCATCCCCTCCCTACAACCACATTCAACGCTATTCAATTCAACGGTCTTAACTTCAACTTCAACACCATAGTTTCTACACTCTTTCTGCGTGCTGAATCATCTCTTATTTAAGTTACTAGTATGTTTACAAGCAAGGAGATCCATGTGAATACTCAACATATGCTAATGCAACCTATTGCCAATCTTTTGCTCGGCGCACTGATTCTGCCATAAGCCAGACAATTACAGAGCTTCCACTAATATAGGTCGCTACTACAGTCGCGGTCGTGTTTCTGTCGCATGTCGGGACCCATGTCTAGTTTGCGGTGTTCATCGGCATAGTCCATATTGTTGTCACCATCACCATCAAGGAGTCACTCTGCTAGCTTGCTTTACTACAACCCCTTCATTCAACATGGCGCCACACTCTTATGCACTACCGACAACACTACCATTTAAGGAATGGTACGTGTGCTCAGTTGGCACTCACCATGTCATGCCATCACTTCAACAACTACAATCATCACAAAATTATAATGGGACTGACCTTGTGCAAGTCGGTCACAATACATGTTTGTCTGTTTCTCACATCGGGGATTCATCTGTTCCCACAGATCCAAAGAGTTTGTCTCTCTAATATTTTTCATGCTTTTGTACAACGTTTTACCAAGGACAATAACTATTATTTTGAATTTCATCCTGCTTTTTGTACTGTGAAGGACCACTCCTCCCGAAGCCAACTCCTTCGAGGCACGACTAAGACAGAATGTATTCCATTCATTCTGCCATTTTCTTAACCACACATTCATCTTGCAACCCTCGTCTCCCTGGTCCAGTGGTATGAGCGACTTGGCCATCCTTGTGAAAGAACACTTTGTTACATTATCTGCCACTACAACTTGCCATTTCCACCATATTTTTCTTTAATTAAGTGTCAAGCATGCTATATGTGAAAACTCCTCGTCTTACTTTAAAGGCTGCTTTATCTCGATCTTCATCTCCTTTACGATTAATCTTTATTCATTTATGGCCCTACACTGATGTTTAGTTTAGATGAATGAACATTGTTATTTTTGTTCTGTTTGTTGATGATTACTCAAAATTCACTTGAATGTTTTCTCTCAAAAGCAAATCTGATGTCGGTACCATGATTATACGTTTCCAAGCATAGGTTGAGCGCTACTCAAAGCCAATATTCTTGTTGTTCAATACGATGGGGGTGGTGGAAGTCATGCTCTTTCATCCTATTTTGCGACTCATGAAATCAACTATTGTGTTTTCTGTCCACACACCCATGAGCAAAATGGTTTCGTGGAACGTAAAATCTGACACAGTTGGTATAAACTCACTTTCCTTGCACCATATGAACAAAATTTCGATCTAAGTTGTGAGATTTTTGTTTTTTGATCACTGGACATTGAAATGTACAATTGGATATCGAAATGCACAAACCAAGGAAATGAGATGTAATTCATGAAAATTTCACCCCTAGCCCCTAGGTGCGAAATTTTACAAAATAGGGCAGCAAAAAGCCCAATTTGGGTCGTAATTTTGCGAAATGGCACCCAGAAACAAAAGTTAAATTTTTTTTTTCCTAGGGCTGCTACTGCTACATCTTGGGTATTTTGGCAAACTATTTCATTCTCTTGCTTCTAGAGGCTATATTTCTTAATTCTAAGGTATGTTTTCCTTATTCCTAGATCATCTATAAATCACTTCTCAACTTCTATACTCTTCCATAGAGATATAGAGAAATACCTCAAAAATTACAAAGTTTTTTCTTGAATCCATGTATGTCCCATGTAACCTAGTTAAATGCTAACACTAGACTTGTAGGGCTGTCAACGGGGAGGGTATGGGGAGGGTAAAGATTTACCCTTACCCTTACCCTTACCCACCACATGGTAGCGGGTAAGGGTAATTATCCTTCTCAACAATGTCATTACCCTCCCCTTACCCTTACCCTTTTCCCCAGCGGGTAAACGTGGAGGATAAGGGTAAACGGATAATCTAGATGCATATGTATTATATGAAATTTACCACGACTGGGAACAAATAATTGACGTATAGTCACCTTCATGGCAGGCATCATTCATAATCCAAACTATTAGTAAAATATATTAGTATATGTATTTACTAATACAAACAATGTATGCTCACAATTACCAGTCGCAAACAAATTTTCATTTGCAAAACAATACGTATTTAGAACAACATTACAAACACACACTGATCTGTACAAAATAAAAAATAAGACACAAAACACGAGTTATAATGTAAACTTCCATGGCTTAAAATGCATCCCGACATTACATTCAAGTTGGAGTCTAACTACATAGAAGTAGACTTCTTTCGGGATGTTGATTTGCTGTCAACACCTTGAGATGTTGCTTCCTCTAGATAACTTATTGGGAAATATTCATAGTCACCGCCACCAAATCATACCTGAAATATTTACAATACCTCTCGTATCACCATCACTCGGTCCAGAATAAACAACAAAAGTATGAACTACGAACCAAATTCATAGTTAATACTTAAAGATGGGCGTATGATAAGGTTTCTATCATAAGATTAAGTATGATCTGATAATAGATGCATCAACTACGAACAGACAAGAGAGGCAATCAGACTGGTGGATCTAATGATGATCAATGATATGGAGCTGTGCGTGGTTAGTAATCACATCCAACTTTAAGGTGGCAACGTCTGTTGGAGCCAACCTTCTTAATGGTCTTGATAAGGATCATTCCTTCAACAATATTTCTGAAGAGGCATATTTCCACTCGAGCCAGAGCATCTGCACGGTGAAGACTAGGACTCGTTGGCCTGCAGTGCAACGTTGGGAACAAAGAGGATTTTTAGTCCATTGTGCTTAATCATGGAGTTTTCATCGGAAAACTTTGTGCGTAGAAGAACCCGCCATTGGCCCCTTTCCTGACGGTGCAATCGCCGATATGTCATAGAGGATGCCTTATAATGAAGTGGCTTCATGCAACACCTGACCCCATTCTCTCCTATACAAAGAGCACGCTAGGTCTCGCCGGTGTTTGGGATCACATCTGTAAATAGTTTCACTTCCATGCATCTAAGATCCAGCATGTCAAACCGCCACCAACGTAACAACGAAGAACATGGGGGTATGCTATCACAACGGGGGAGGAGAAGGCTGATGGTGCCGTTCTCTACCTAGGTCATGGAAGCTGCAACGACATGTTGTGCTGGATCCATAGGTGGCGGTTGTGCTCTAATGTTGGGAAAAAATGGGTGTATATATATTAGGGATGGGTTGTTTATCATGCATTTATTGATTTTTTAAATCTAAATACTGGTGGGTAAATGGGTAAAAGGGTATGGATAATATAGGTACCTTACCCTCCCCTATTTTTTGAGCGGGTAAGAGGGTAAATGGGTAAAAGGGTATGGATCTAGGAAGCACGAACACTTCCCCGGGGCAGCCGTGGCCATCCTGGACACGTGTTGGACACAGACACGGCGTGGACACAGCTGGACACGCGGTGGACACGGCTAAGAAGTGTCCACTTTTTTTTTAAAACCCAGACACGGCATGGACACGGGTTGGACACGTCGTGGACGCGGCAGACTCAAACTAATTCCCTATATAAAGAAATATAAATTATATATCTTCTCTCTCCCTCTTTTTCCAGGATACTACCATATGTCTCCTCCCCATCCTTAGCCTAATGATTATTACATATTTATCTGTTGTACATCATACTTATATATATAATTCATCATTCGAGTATTCTAGGAATTTGACATACAAATTCATTATATTCATCATTCTTCATTCATACTTGATTTATATTGCAAATGTATTCTAGATTAATCTACATTAATCACTCATTATCTCATAATGGAAACATACTAGTGCTTTCTTATAAAGTCTACATTCATATCGTAAGTGAATTTTGCGTTTGATTTATATTCCTTTTAAGGTTATTTCTTTAAATCTCATGTAATCAGTTGCTTTACATATTTGGATAGACGGATATTATATGTATTAACTCCATGTTGTGTGTATGTATATGTATATTTGCGTACATGTATATGTATACTTGTTAACATGTATATGTATACGTATATATTTGTCTATATATACAACTATATTTATACTTATACATATATGTATTTATGTATATGTACACATATGTATTTATGTATATGTATATATATAGTTATATATGTATGTATATGTATATGTATATGCATATGCATATGCATATGTATATGTATATGTATATGTATATGTATATGTATATGTATATGTATATGTATATCTATGTGTATGCCGTGTCCAACGCCGTGTCCTATATTTTTGAAAATTGCTGTGTCCCGTGTCCGTGTCCATGCCGCGTCCCGTGTCCGTGTCCGTGCTTCCTAGGTATGGATAATAAAAATCCTTACCCCTACGCTTACCCTACATGGTATGGATAAAGGATAAAAGGGTATACCCTTACCCATTGACAGCCCTATAGTCTTGTACAAATTGTAGTTGGTAAGTGCATAACTTGTAACTGTAAGTTTTAAATTCGATGCTTTAACTTTTTGTTTGTAAGTTTGTAACTGTCTAACAGACTTGACATTTTTGTTCAGTTGTTCACTCACTCATCAAGACATGGATACCACCCTAACTTCTAAACATATAAATTTATCATATAATCTAGTGTGTGTATATTTAAACATTGTGTTTGCAAAATTTAATAACTTAATTCCTTCATTTTACCATCAAAAATTGTCATCGGAATTTTGCCAAAACAACCCAACTTCCTTAAGTTACAAATGTGAGAGATCTCCCCTCATCCAATATGAAATATTATTTCATATTTAAGTAGATCTTGGCGTTTAGGTATCCCTGGTAAATTGTAATGATTTGATTCACTCATTTTGGTGTTGAAATCGTCCGAGTGCTATATATATATCAAAATTTACGTTGAATTTCAGTTAATTTTCATTTCTGAGTTATCAGATACGGTATTGAAACCGGACATTTAATTCTATGCCATGCACACACATCTATCCCTAAATGTTTTTGGCAAATTGTTTTTCAAAGTTCAAACTGCTACCTACCTCATAAACCGCTATATTACCCCTCCTTGATAACCTCTCTCCATATAGTCTTGTTCATTGCCAAGCCAAATTACCAATTTTTACGAGTGTTTGGTTGTGCTCTCCATCCACTGACTCGTCCAGAGTCAAAGCATAAGTTTGAAAATCATACAATGCCTTGTGTTGTTCTCGGTTTTTGTCCCATTGATGTTGGCTATTTTACCAACTCAATTCCGATACCGCTGCCTACATCAGCTCAGTGGTTGCATGTACATTGTTCGCCATATTTCTTTTCATGAAATCACCTTTCGCTTTCGCAACTCAATTCTTGGAAACCCACCACCTACCCCTCAAATGCCATGTCTCTCCATCTCCTTACCAACAGTAACAACACCAACTTCACCGCCAACAACACCAACTTCACCGCCATCAATACCTCCAAGTAGCACATTACTAAATTAGAACACTCCGAATACACGCACATAACCTAATCTTTTACCATCATCACACCACACATCCACTTTTCCAATTGTTATGCCTCCTTCCACCACAATGTACCCACTTCAACCTACTCCACATAATAGGTCATCCAATATGCCTTCCACCAACCCCACGCATAACCAAGAGCCAATCAACGACTACAAACTCTCACCAATTACGCACCTTGCCAAATTAATTCACCATAAACTTGCTGGCCCACGATATTCCAAAGCCTTGCTCATTACACGCTATCCTCTCATTTATGCTATTTCTACCTCTCAGACTCCACCGAAACCCAAAGGTTTTCAGACCCGACTTGGAGGTTGACCCGACAAAGCTCCTGGGTCACGGGTCTTTGGTTCAACCGTTGGGTTGACCCGCTGACGTCAGCATGACACCATATATACATATTATTATATCCATGCATGTATGTTACAATAATGTGTATGTCCATACATAATTACTATATAAGTGTGTATGTATATATGTACGCAATCTACTGCATGAAACCATGAGATGATGAAATATGATACATCCAACATACAAAACCAAGTATCTATTCCAAAGCCTTGCTCATTACACGCTATCCTTTCATTTATGCTATTTCTACCTATCAGACTCCACCGAAACCCAAAGGTTTTCAGACCCGACTTGGAGGTTGACCCGACAAAGCTCTTGGGTCACGGGTCTTTGGTTCAACCGTTGGGTTGACCCGCTGACGTCAGCATGACACCATATATACATATTATTATATCCATGCATGTATGTTACAATAATGTGTATGTCCATACATAATTACTATATAAGTGTGTATATATATATGTACGCAATCTACTGCATGAAACCATGAGATGATGAAATATGATACATCCAACATACAAAACCAAGTATCTATTCATAAAGAAGCAAACAAATGGTCTTGCAATACTTAAAACAAGTGACAAAATATAAATAAGTGAATATATCAATGTATGGAATAGTTGGTGTTGCATGAAAGGACATTAAAATCAGTGAAATGATCTTTTAGGGAAGGAAAAATAAAACCAACAAAACCTGGCCGAGTCTTTGATCCGAAAGCCGGGTCACATGATCGACGGTTGAACCGGCCGGGTCACTCCGGGTCTTGGCCAAAAACGGTTTTACTCCATCCGACCTGCAAAACTTGCCGGGTGGAGGTCCGACCAGTTTAACCGACCGGGTCGGGTCGGGTTTCAAAACTATGCGAAACCTATCTGCTTCCAGATAATAAACTTCAACCTTGGCATGCTGCTATGGCCGATGAAATCCATGCCCTCATATAACTATACCTGGTTTCTTGTTCGCTTACAGCCCAATATGAATGTTGTCTGCTGCAAATGGGTTTTCTGCAACAAATATCATGCTAATGGGTCCCTGGAATGCCACAATGTTCATCTTGTAGCAAAAGGAAATCATCAACAACAAGGCGCGGACTATAAGGAATTTAGACCAGTTGTTAAACCTACCACCATACCCGTCCTCTCCCTTGCTGTTATACTACATCACTAGCACATTCGTCAAAGTGATATACACAATGCTTTCCTTCATTGTGTGATATACACAATGCTTTCCTTCATGGTGACCTTTAAGAAGAAGTATGCATGTCTGAATTCCCCTGGCTTCATTGACCCTTCTTATCCTAATTATGTGTGTCGTCTCCACAAATCTATTTATGGGCTCAAGCAATCACCCCGTGCATGGTTTCACAAACTTCTTCACTTCTTATCCTCTAGTTTTGTTGCCTCTAAAGCTGATGTAACCTTGTTTATTTATCATCAAAATGATATACCCATTTATATATGTGGATGGTATGCTTCTCATAGATAACCATTCAACTTTCATAAACACATTTATTCGGAACTTATGATAATTCTTGTTCTCTTAAAGACCTTGAGCCCTTACATTACTTCCTTGGAGTTGAGGATATTCCCACCTCAAACGGCATGCTTCTTTCAGAATGAAGATTCACCACCAATGCTCTCATTCACTCTCACATGGAAGGAGCTTAATCAATATCCACACCTTTATCTCTCTTGACATTGCTCTTCTCGCCTAACACCAATTCCTTTTCCTACTTACAATTATACTGCCAGATGGCTGGTGCTCTACAATATGTCACCTTAACCAGGCCAGATATTGCTTTCTCTGTTAGTCAAGTTTGTTAATTTATCATTCATCCTACCATTGAGCACTGGCAAGTTGTAAAAAGAATCCTTCGCTACCTCAAAAACACAATTAACCTTTCCTTCTATGTCACTCACTCTCCACCTACTTCTTGTCTTCTTCCTCATTCTTCCTCTGATGTAGATTGGAAGGCTGTGCCCCATTGACCACAAATCGACAGGAGGTTATTCAATTTACCGTGCGGGCAGTTTAGTCTCTTGGGCTGCTACAAAACGACACACCGTTTCCCGTTCTTCGCTTAGTTCTCAACGCGGGCGCGACGAGGCACTCCACATGTCCTCAAACCTAGGCGCCTAGGGTAAATAGGTAAGCTGGGCAAACTAGGCGAGCTAGGCGGCCGCCTAGGCGGTCAAGGCGGACAGTCTAGGCGCTTCTGCTGCAACTGCTGCAAACGGATCAGTCCATATACACTACTGTTTGTTTAGTTTTTTGTAGTTACTCTTGTGTCTGTCTCCTATTCTTGCTTCTTTTCTTTTCTTTGTCTAACAACTGCTCCTGCATTTCCTGTATCTGCTACTGCTGCTTCTTAATTTTTTGTGACTTCCTCCTATGTCCCCTCTTGCTGCTATGTCCATGTTATTTATTTCAGAAATTCACACTCGTATGTCTCCTGCTCCCACATCTACTAGACTACTATAAGTACTTCTATTCGCATGTTTTCTTGTATTTTGTCTGACATTTTATTGCTCCCACATCTCCAACAGCTACTGTTGTATGTGCTAGAGTTTCCTGATCTCTTCATCGTCGCCCGAGGTCTCCTCCCACAACTACTTTACAGCTGTTTTTTTTAATGTATATCTAACTTGTTCCTCCACATCTCCTAGACTGCTGTTGTGCGTTTCTTTTTCTGACTTACTCCTACGAGTCACTTGCATTTCCTTTTTCCTTTTTTTCTGTTTTCTTTCTCCTTCAGTTACTACTTATCTTCCTCCTCCTGTTGTTATTCGTCTTCATCTGATCTTCCCAACAGTTATCAATAGATATTAGGCATATGCCAACATTTAATGAACAAATAATTTTAAGATTGCATGTGGTATCATGTGTATAAACAAACAAACAAACATGTAACTGAATAAATATAAAAGACAAAAACGCCCAGATAAGCGCCTAGGCGGGCTAGGTGTCCATAGGGTGAAACTCACCGCCTAGCGGCCTTGACAACATAGGTTCTTCGACAGAGTCATATATAAGGGTTGGCCAATACCAACGAAGAGCTGATTTGGTGGGGTCTTTACTTACTGAGTTGTGTTTTCCATGTCGACAGCCACCAATGCTTTGGTGTGATAATCTTGGAGCTACCTAACCTGCCGCCAATCCTATTTTTCATGCAAGAATGAAGCACATCGAAGTAGATTTTGAGATTGCATGTAGTATCATGTGTATAAATAAACAAACATGTAATTGAATAAATATAAAAGACAAAAACGCCCAGATAAGTGCCTAGGCGGGCTAGGTGTCCATAGGGTGAAACCCACCGCCTAGCGGCCTTGACAACATAGGTTCTTCGACAGAGTCATATATAAGGGTTGGCCAATACCACCGAATAGCTGATTTGGTCGGGTCTTTACTTACTGAGTTGTGTTTTCCATGTCGACAGCCACCAATACTTTGGTGTGATAATCTTGGAGCTACCTAACCTGCCACCAATCCTATTTTTCATGCAAGAATGAAGCACATCGAAGTAGATTTTCATTTTAAGAACATGTTCATCCAAACTGCTAGAAGTAGCTGCATGCCAAGCAAAGATCAACCAGCTGATATTATGACGAAAGCCCTATCAGCTCCCAGATTCTGCGTGTTGAAGACCAAGTACGTCTTTCCAGTGGGAAATGCCGAACTTGAGGTGTGTTAAGTCTGTTCTGCAGTCCACTGCATGCAGCAGCAAACTTGACTGTTTGTCTATTGGAACTTGCAACTGCCGTGATTCATGGATTGCTCAAATATCGGATCCCTAACAACGTAGATGTACAATTACTGCAAACCTCGTGTATATCTTACTGTATAAAGCTATAGTACTAAATAAAAGCACAGTTGAGAGTGCGCCAGCATACTGCAATCACCAATATTAATTAAAGGAACCTGCTTGCAATATAACCAGACCTGTCTGACTGGTTCTCTTTGTTTGCAGTCTTGCTGTACACCGTCAGCTTTGCTGCTCACCATCTCATTGATGGCAACATCATCTCAAGTACCAATCTCTTCCACTGGGAAACATGGCTGAACTTTAGTACACCGCACTGTAGTGGAAATCAGATGAAAATGTGGCTCCTCTACCCTTCGTGTCCCAAGGCACTTATTTTCATTCTCTACCGTGCATTGTTTATGTCGTATGTGCACTGCCCCCTCCTTTTGTTTACTATAATATACCTTCATTTTATCAAGCAAGCTAAGCCCGCGTCTTTCATACCTACGTCGATCTTTTATGAATCTGGTAGCTACATCAAAATGCTTTTAGCATCAAACAGCAAAAGCTGGGTGAAATGCTCATTAACTTACTGTAGCATTATTCATAATGCTAGTAGCGTAGAACTCAAAAGACGGATTCTTCTGCTGTTAGATAATTTAACTAGTAATCGAACATATGTTAGTAGCATAGGAAATGCTCAGTAACTTACTACAACATTATTCATAATGCTAGTAGCGTAGAACTGAAAGACAGATTCTGGTGTTGTTAATGAGAATTTAACTAGTAAAGGAACATATGTTAACCTTCAAAGAAATGGTATCTTAATGTGGGGACATCGAGGAGATCTTAGTTTAGAATATGCATTTTTTACTATTGCGTTCCTAGTGATGTCTGGCGTCCAGCAACCAAAAACAAAATTTTTAAAGAAATATATGAATAGTCACACAATTCAGTTCTGATTATGTCCTAATTTTTCAAAAGTTTAGTGGTGATTGCTGGTTTACATGGTCACCGCATGCCTTCCTGCACTCTGAAAATTATCTTGTATCTTTTTTTTAATGATGCAGCAAATCGACTAAGGGTGGTCGCAAGGTAATTGCACGGAGATTAGCCAAAGGCCGATATAGAATTGCTGTGTGAACCTAATCTTGTTTTTGGCGAACGAGAAAAGCTCAACATGCAGCTTTGGCTTCCTTAAAGACTAGGCATCTATAATGGCTGCAGCGGAATGGTTTTCTCTGTTACTGTTGTCTTGCAGTTTCACACCTGCTGAAGCAGCTGCTAGGGGCTTGTGGCAGATGGCTATATGCTGTATGGAAGCTACTTGCAATATAAATAATAGCTCATTTATTTGGAATTATAGTTGTAAATGCACTGGTGGGGGGAGGGGTAATCCATCTTAGGAAAAAACAAATTCATCATTTTGGATGCACCCTTGACGACTGGCAAAGTTCAAGGCAGGTTCTTTTTAATCAGTGTTGTATCTCATAGTCTGTGGACCCTATGTGAAATACTAGGCCGACTAGATACCCTTGAGCTGCTACAAAATTTGACGGTTCTTAGATGCCGAACTTGATATTAAACATTTATCTTTTGACGATATATCTAAAGTTCTCCTTGGGCAAAATATGTATGGCTTAACATTGATAAATGCATTATTAAGGACCATTGACATTTGAGAATTATGGAGCCGTTTTCTTGAATTACGGTTAGGGGTTGACCCATGCTGTCTTAGTAATCTTGCAAACACTAGGATGTGTGGTAGAGAGGAGAATCGATGGGTTTTGGGGTTTGATTTGTGATAGAAAAGGTAGATCAAGGATGCTTTGCAGGGCTGAAACTTGGGTTGTTTATTTGGAGTTCGTACTTGTATATGACACATCACTGTACAAACTTATAACTATCATTGCTAAAGCAATTTCAGTGGCTAGTGGAGACTGATTGCTTCCGTAATCATGATGTGTTATTTTTTTACCTTGTCGGAACAGGTGAAAACATGATTTTAAGTTTTATGCACAATCAATTATTTCTGTGTTTTTGCCATCTTACCCATTGTATCCTGTTGATATAGATGGGACTTTCTCCTTAGCCACTTCAACCAACTCTCACTAAAACGTTTACCACAATTTACTTTCTCTTGAAAATCTTTTTTCCTTGTAGCGAAATTGTCTTTTACAAACGCGCTTCATTTCTATCTTTTTTAATCTTTTTTTTGACTCTATTTTTTCCCCATAATTTGTTGCATGCTGACTCCACATTTTCTTCTGGTGAGTGCCAATTGTGTATCGATAATATTTCTGAAGCCAATGCTTTGTTCTCATCCCCTTCTTCCTTATCTTGTTTGCCAAGGTGCCAAAATTGATAGAGCACTACCCTTTCCTCTCGAACTGAAATAGATAATGGTGGCCAAGTAAAGTTTATACGGGAGGAAAAGAAACATCATTAGGATTTAGTTTTTGGTTGTTTTGCCCTTTGTTGCCGTGCGAAGGAACAAGCTCTGAGTGTACAGGGAAGAAAAAGGAGTCTTTTTTTGTTGTTGCGTAAAGCCATGACAAATGGGGATGGATTGGGTTTTCCCCCTTCACCCAAATCGTCGATTGTTGGGAGGGGTCGAATATCATTGTCTGATTGAGTAATATCTCCTTTAGGGCCTGTTTGATTGGCAGTAGTTGGATGACAAACTGTCATTTTGATGTGTATTTTTTATACATCAAACTCATACACCCTACCAAATAACCCTTAAACTCTTCTATTCTGCCTCGTACCGAGCCACAGGTCAACAACTCTTGCAAATGGATGAGGGCACAATTTTCAGTCTTATTCCTATTTTGGATGACACAGCCGTTACACATCCAGCTGGTCTTAATATGATACTAACTTATTATTATGTCTGTGTGTGTGCGTGGGGACTGAATTCTGGTGGCAGTAATTATAAATACTGCAAGTATTGCCAACTTAACTAGCGGATTGAATCCTTGTGGCATTAATTATATATACTGCAAGTGTTGCCGACTTTACCGGTGGACTAGATCACGGTAGAATCAATGATAACTACTTGTAATATCTTACTCACATACATACAATAATACAATAAGGGAGCAGAAGCATTTAACTTTAAATGGGGATGTCACATTATGATACTCATTGCAAACAAATAAATAAATCGTTATACACTATCTTAAGAAGATTCATACATTGTCCACTATAGGAAAAGATAACCAACATCAAGTTTCACTCACTTCATTGCTGAGTGCACAAACACCATCATGTCACTCCTAGATGGTAACACCTGCAACTCTTGTCAAATCAAGTGCGCCACTGACCTCTTGGAGAAAAATTTCCTTAGTGTTTAGTGATGCGGCCTTCAACCCCTCTAATGGTGCTTGCGCCTATTGGACCCATGTCATCCACATTAGTGGCCAGTGCATTTGAGGTGTAGACCACCCAAGCCATGCCTCTAGCGCCATAGAAGTTGAACTACAAGCCCTCGTCCATAATGCCCAATTTTGTTAGGAGATAAACGTAAGCATCTTCACCATTCTATCGGATTGCAAGCAAACAATTTGTATGAGCACTACGACAACCTTCACCCCTCCAAAGTTCAAGCCTCACCAAAGAATGCTGAACTATAAGCACAACATTTCCTCTTCAAACCTATCTTTCATTTCACTCTTTTTCAACATTATTGCTGATGTAGTAGACAAACACTCCTCAAGAACTCATAGTTCGATAGACTTCACTTCTAAACCCCAATTGCTTCCACATGAGGTTGATATATGTATGGAACACTTCTCTAGCCTTGGGCTAGCTTCTAATTAATGATATTTATTTTGCAAAAGAAATGATTTATACATTGTTCATAAGATATGAAAATTATAACTGACTTCATCAAATCTAAGATCTAACATCTAAACATACCTTAATTAAAACATAAAAGTAATAATTTTAAACAGGATAATTAATGTAAGGTAGATGACACCCCATTAGGTTACACTTGAAGGTTTTATAATACTTGCTTGCTCTTCTTTAGTCTTTATTTGCTCCAATACCTAGGGACATCACGTCGTTAGTCATGAAAAGGGAAAACCAATCATATCAGTAAATAATACTGGCACTTTATAGCATAAACAAAATAATTATGTCTGACATGGAGGAAAAGATGATTTGAACATTAACTTAGGCATTCTTGAAATAAATTCATGACACAAATAAGAATTAAATAAGTAAATATGCATTTCTCTATAATTTATCCACATAAGAGGACACAATGCCAGGGAAGTCCATGACTGGCTACGAAAGCCCATAATGACCACTTGATATCTCTGATTTCGAGAGCATCTAAAACTTAATCAAATTCTCATAACATGATAGTTAATATGAACATTAGTAAAATCTTTAAACTTGAATATTTAAGATGATGGGATTTCTCCCTCTTGGACTTTAGATTAAAAATCATTCATCATCATCTCGAATCCTAGTGTCGTTGGTAGCCATAAGACATAAGATATAACAATCGTCAAGCAATTGATATAATGAACATGATTATGAATATTGAACTCAAAATCACATTTTCTACTTTATACATACATTTAATCGGCCATGAATAACTGTGCACAACAACATGACTCATTTAACTCAAGCAAAGACACCTCAGTCAAACCTCTCCTTAACTTGATTGGACTCTAAACACATGTAAATAATCATGAAATCATAAATTAATACTTTGTGTTGATTCTAGATTGAATCAGGGTTTGAGTACATTAGGATTAGATTTTGATGCATAAGGAATTAGGGTTAGGGTTACTGATTATAAGTATTCTATTAGGGAAACTTGGTTTGAACATTACTGATTTAGGTTTAATTCATCAACATGATACTCAACATCAGGGTTTTAGATTTCCATATGAAAACACCAAAACAAGAAAGAAAAACAAGGTTTAAAAGCTATAAATTTGGATTCCTTATTAAAAATCATTTGCAACGAGTATTTTTGCATATTTTTTGATTAGTAGAAAATTAGCTATGGACTTTTAATGCGACCAATTAGAAAATTTAGTAATTCCACATGTACATAACCATGGCTTGTGTCTATGCTGAGGTGGCCCAATACAACATATCTAGTGGCTCGAGTTTACTTACCCAACACCCGTGGCTAAGGGAAAAGAAACATATAAAATTACATTTTTTTCCCAAGCACCAACTATCAAAATGAAGATGAGAAAAGGGCATAAATGATAAATAGCCCATGCAAATCTTCTTCCTCGTCACACGATGAAGTAGTTCTTTGGAAGCTCGAGGTGCAAATCAAACTCGCAACCCACCAACGATCAAAATTGGGAGATAATCCCATTGTATTTGTTGACTTATTTCAGTCAAGAAGAACCCATGCCGAGGGTATCAAGGTGCCAAAATCGTAAAAAATAGCCACGCCAAAACTAGAATCAGAGCGCAAAGGGGAGCTTCAGGTCAGAGCAACCGGGGCCAAACAATGGTCTACTACTCATGGAAAAGGAAGAGAAGGAGACATGTATATTATTCTTATAGGAAATTGCGACAAGGAGGTTGGATGCAGCTATGCAGTTGCTAGAGTTTGATGCCACATATGGATGAAATACACTCTCTAAGTTTGGGGTGAAGGAGGGCATAATAATGACCACTTATGGTTCGAGGGGTGTCAAGGATGGTTTTAAGGGGTCTTATTATACATGGATAAGATTTGTTGTGGCAGCAATTCATGGAAGAGATTGAGTAGGGGAGGGACAGAAGAGTCCTGCCATATGCTGATTATAGGGTAAGGAATCCTATAAAGTTGGGATTTGAAGTACCAGGAGGCTAAGGCAAAACTAGCAGAGAGATTTCTTGACTCAAGGCTCTAGGAGAGGGAGAAAATCAGAGGGTAAGAAGGGAATGAGGCACGCGGTGTCAGAATCCCAGGGAAACTAGACTCAAGGAGGAAAATGGTTCACATGACCATCTGATCTGTATCGAAGGGTCCATAAGGGATCATAGTTTGGAGATGGCGCATGATACTGAAAAGATAAGGAAAAGAGGAAACTCAAGTGTGTGACTACACAAACAAAATAGAACATTCGACTCAAATAAATTTGATATCTGATGAATCCTTATTCTAAACTATATGCTAACTCTATAATAGATTTGGAGGGTCAAGTGAAGTCCTAATAACTTCAAATTTGAACCATAGATTACTCAAGGAGTCTAGAATCTCCCTATTGGGTTAAATTTAGGTTCTGATCATATTTTTACGTTGCATTTATATGGGTCATAATCTTAGTGTATATGTATTAAATATTAAAAAGAGAGAATTATCCTTTCTTTAGTGATTTTTTTGAATTAAATTTCGAGATTGCGAGTGCGTGTCCACCTATTCAAGGACTTCCTATTATGTTTTTATTTATGAATAATTGAAGGGATCATCTTAAGATAGAGAAAGAAAATAAAGGATTTATAGCTCATTTCTTTCCATATTAGGAATAAGACATATTACTTCTCACTAATAAATAAAATTTTATAAATTGTGGCTATTTCCATTAAGCCAATTGTTTAACTTTTATCATAAAACTCATTTAAGAACTCTAATTCTATTTGTTAAATTTTGGAATGTTACAATTCTTCACCCATTTTAAATAAACTTTGTCATAAAAAATTCCTTATACTACTACCTGTTGGATCAAGGGCTCTAGGGGGGGGGGGCGAATAGAGCTTCACAATTCTCACAAAACAAATTAGACCACCAAATTATATTAAGTGCAACAACTTAAACATTCATCCAATTTGAAATCCTAACTATCATGCATAACAAGGGTGAGAGACAAGGAAGAACATACACTTGGACAAAGTGGTTTAGAGTGGTTCCACACTTCAAACTTGAAGTGAGTTAGTCTACTACCTAGAGGTGGTTAGACTCTAGAACTTTGCAATCTTGGTACTCTTATATTCCATCATAAGATTACAAGACAAAACCACATTCATCCAAGGGCTTAGTACCTCAAGCAAGGATCTTCAACCTATAGAAGGAGCTTACCCACTTGAACCATAGAGTCTTCAACCATCAACATGGACTTACCCACTCCTTCTTCAAGTATTTGGCCTTCAAGGAATTACCTATCCTTCTTGAGTGTCCACCTTGTCTATCTCCTTCACTTGGAGATCTGGAACACCATGCTTTCTTCAACCTTGAAGAACAACAACTCCTTCTCCTTCACTCGAAGAAGATCTTCAACCTTTTCTTCAATAATGAAAGGGGGTAGGAAGATGGAGGTGGAGATATTTACATCAATACAGGGAGTAGCTCTCATACAAGGGAACCTATCTCACTCATACTCATGAATTTGACTTGAAGGTAGTGAGAGAAAGGGGCTCAAAGGGTTAGAACACTCTCAACTAAGCTAGGACCAAGTATATAGTGAATGAGCAACCTTGGAATAAACTTCAAGAGGTCCTATTTATAGCTGAGGGCGCCACTTTGAGTTGTGGGACACTTGGGGCCAAAATATAGCTATTTTTGCTCAAGGCAACGACTCTATTTTTGATCAAATAACACACCAACGGTCACAATTGCTTTTTCTACAAATTCTCTACAACGTAATCGGTCGAGTTTCAATAAAGGTAACTCGACCGATCGGGTAAAAGACAAACCCAAATTTCAAACCATCGATCGAGTTTGTCCTGGGGAAACTCGACCGACCAATGAAAGTTGTGTTTGGTCAGTAACCCCATCGGTCGAATTCTGTGAAACAGAACTCGACCGATGCACTCTTCAGAGAATTGATCCAAGAGGATCGGTCGAGATTGGAACTTGACTGAATGACTGTCTGTGATCAATTTTCTAAAGTGCATCAAAAGTGTTTAAAACTTGGTGTTAAGTGTCCCAATCAATTTTCTCATCTTAGTTACAAGCTAATACATCAATACAAGTGATTACAAAAATCTTCTAAGGTCATTTACATGGATTTCCAAAATTACACACTTGTATAAATTTTGACTTGAACTTGAGCAAATTAGGGCTTTTGATTTTTGATCCTTTTCATGTACCTAACACCTAAAATCAATCTTGAATACACATATTAGATACATATGAATGGAATGGTTAAGTCATTTTCAAAATATGGACAATGTATAACCTCTAGGTCAACATTCTCCCCCTTTTTGGCAATGACAAACCATTCCTCAAACATATTGAAAAGGATATAGAAGTTATACCTTTGCCTTGTGAATTATGGAGATTCAAGATGTGAACAATGTGAATTGCTCCCCCTCAATCTATGATTCCTCTTACCTGCATAGTTAGTCTATCTACACAAAGAAATAATAGCATACATGTACTATATGGTCCTTTGCAAGTCACATGATGAAACATTGAATGAACAAGAAAAGGATTTCATAAGCCTTAAACAACCATATAATAAGAAATAACAATATGATTGAGTTTGAAGACATTGAAAATTTGTATCCCCCTTTTGACATTATCAAAAAGTAGGGGGGGGGGTAGAAGAGCATATATCCAGGTCTTCTCCAAAACATAATCAACCAGATATTCACACAAGCAATCTCATATCATATGTCAATCAGAGACGAAAGAAACATACAAATAAAAATATGGTGAAAGATGGCACCAACTCATAATATACAATAGAGAAAAGAGCAAGATTGCACATCACATATATTACAACTCATATGCATGTTCTCATGAAAGCAACTACAAGAAAGAAATGATAAAATATAGAAGATAAAATAGTACAACTTTAATAATGTGACCAGATGTTTCTTATACAAAATAGCCTAGAAAGATATATATGATCAACATACTAGACTAAAAACTAAGAAACAAACTAGACTATCTATATCCACATCATCATCGTAATCGACTCCAGGCTTGTAGTCCTCGTCTCCATCTGAAGGTGCCATCACCAAAATCAGCACCAAAACCATCACCATCATCAGAAGGGTCCTCACCATCACCATCGTCATCATCAACAGCCTCGACATCATCAACCTAGTCAGGCATCTCCTCGTCTGCAGGAGGACTGAAACCACGACCATGCCAATGAGAATTCTGCTCATGCCAAGTCATATCAAGAGCATAGAGCTCATTGGCCTGAGGAAAGGATGGAGCAGAATCTCCAAGACTAGCAAGTAGGGTGGACAGGGGGCCAGAAGGCAACGGTAGATAGGCGGGAGCAGAACTACCAGCAGCGAAGGGTGGAGGAGCAACAACAGATGGCTTGGGGGTAGGATAGTAATGATTGTATGCATAAGAAGCATAATCACTACCGGGGAAGGGCTGGTAGGTGCGGTAGGGGTGTGCACAGGATATGTTCATGGTTGACATGATAGAACATAGATCCTGATGCAGGTGCTCCTAGACCTGTTGGTTGTATGCTTGTTGGTGCATCATGTAGCCCATAAGGGTTTCATTGGATACACAGAATGAAACACGACTAGGTCAAGGAGGAGGCTGAGGAGGTGGAGCTTGAGCAGAGGAGCAGGGGCTGCAGAAGTAGAGGCAAACAGAGAAGCACCAGGTATGGTGGAGGCAAACACAGGCACAAACTTCTGAATTGTAGTTTCACTGATACATACACCCTTCCTGGCTAACTTGTAATGAAAGTCAGAAAAGAGTTATTTCTTAGTAGCAAACTGAAATAAACCACAGATCAGGGCTGGGTACGGGGGATGGGTGCCTCAGGTGTTCTTATTGGTGTCAAAGCAAGTCATGTGGTGTAGAATGTATCTGGCCCACTTGACATCGATATTCTCGAGGATGCAGTGCATGACGACCATAGTGTTCTCTACAATATCTGTTTGGTTTTTCTTCAGATGGATGTTGTAGTTGATCACTAAAGCCAAAATGCGCTTGCTGAGATCGAGGGAGGAGGAAGGTAGGGTTCTCTTCTTCTTATATGGAACGTCATGCTTCTTCAAGTAGCGATGAATGTCAGGGAGAGTTAGTTCATTCTGCTTGTAGAAACCTTCAAGATCCAAAAGATCGAAGTACTCGCCATAATCCTTACGCCAGGTATCGTTTTGCTCATCTTAGAAAAAAGACATTTAAAATATCCTTAGAGATTTGAAAATGCTTACCGGAGATCATAGAGATTAGGATTACTTGAGTATTCGACGGGGGTACGAGGGTGTCGTAGTTCCAACATAAGTTAGTTTAGAACTCGTGAACTGCTTTTTTGCTTGTCATCGAATTGAACAAATAGTCACGCTCAAAAGCCAAGACGGAGAGGTGGCGAACGACTAGAAACCTAGCTACTTGGTCTATAACCGCTTGACGCATAGGGCTAGGCTCAAACAAGGTATAAAAAGGGAAAGGACTCCTTAGAAGAAGGTCCTTATACCTATTAATAGCCTCTATTGAGACAAGGGAGGTATCGTCAAAAGGAATCAAGCGATTAGATGAAGAAGACAAAGGAGCATTGCTAGGGGTGGGTCATTTTCTCCTATGATAAGCCATGGAGGCAAAAAAAGAAGAGGAGAAACAAACAAACGCACCAAACAAACCTTAAAAACTGTCCAAACACCACCAAGGAGCAACCAAGGAGGTCTAGGTCAACCTATCTAGGTCGGGAAAGGGCTAGGATAAGGAAGGTTTGGGCTAGGGTAGAGAGCTTAGGGCTAGAAGAAGAGGAATTAGTTGGCTATTCTTTAGTTGAGAGGGAGAATAGTCTGCTGAACCAAACTTAAGTTGGCTTCAGCCCGCTGATCGGTCGAGTTCTGAGAGTGGGAAACTCAACCAATTGGTCCATTTTCGAACAGCTCTCGGCCACTGATCGATCGAGTTTGTCCTGGGGAAACTCGACCGATGGTCAACCTGACCTAAAACCATCAAACTTAATTTCTAACCATATGAATGCTAATTAAATTCATTTTTTGAGTCTATTATATATTTTGAACATACTTAGGCACATATCACTCATCATTGGGTACTATTTAGCGATAAAACCAAGGAATTCGAGAAATGCCCAAAAACAAGTGAAACTAAGCATGTCAACAAGCAAATTTTAGCAATTTTAGGCAAGCAAGGTGAGTAAAGCATGAGCAAGACATATAGGATAAAAACAACTAGCTAGATAACATGTCAATATCATCTGAAGAAACAATGAGCAGTTTAGATCTAATGAAATTAAATTACTCTCTAGCTAGAGGTTTAGTGAAAATGTCCGCCAACTGATTTTCCATGTCCACATGCGTGATATAGATATCCTTCTTGGCAATGCGATCACAAAGAAAATGATGGCGAACCTCTAAATGTTTATCCCTACTATGCAATATAGGATTATAAGAAAGATTGATTGCACTAGTATTGTCACAATAGATAGGAGAAGCATCAAAATGTATGTTAAAGTCTTGGAGCATTTGCTTCATCCATAGGACCTGGGCACAACAACTCATGACTGCAATGTATTCAACCTCGGTAGTTTATAATGCTACGATGCTCTATTTCATGGAAAACCAAGACACCAAGCATGGTCCTAGAAGGAAGCAAGTACCACTTGTGCACTTTCTATCAACCAAACAGCCCGCATAATCTGCATCACTATATGCTAAGAGTAAAGTCCGTTGACTTAGGATACCATAGACCAAAATTTTGAGTTTTGGCTAAGTATCTCAAAATCCTCTTAACATCAATAAGATGCAATTTCCTAGGGATTGATTGAAAGCGAGCACACAAGCCAACACTAAATATAATATCAGGTCTAGAGGTAGTTAAATACAATAAACTTCCAATCATACCTCTATAGAGCTTCTCATCTACCTTTTCACCTTCTTCATCTCTATCAAGTTTGACGGTATTGGACATGGGGGTATCCATCAACTTCATGTTCTCCATACCAAAGCGTTTGAGTATCTCACTAGTTTACTTACCTTGGTTGATGAAGTTTCCATCTTTGGTTTGCTTGATTTGAAAGCTAAGGAAGAAAGTCAACTCACCCATCATGCTCATCTCAAACTCACTCTGCATAAGAGAACTAAACTCCTTGCAAAGATCAAGATCAGTTCCACCAAATATGATGTCATCAACATAAATTTGAATGATAAGAAAATTGCTAGAAGTGTGTTTTATAAATAAATTAGAATCGAATTTTCCCATGACATATCCATTATCTAACATAAAGTTCTTTAATTTCTCATACCAAGCCCGAGGTTCTTGTTTGAGTCCATAGAGAGATTTTTGTAACAAGTAAATATGATTAGGTAACTTGTCATTTTCAAAGCCCGGAGGTTGAGCAAAAAATACTTCCTCCTCGATTATACCATTCAAAAATGCACTTTTAACATCCATGTGATATAGCAAGAAATTTTTATAACTAGCAAAGGCAAGTAGCATTCTAATAGATTCAAGTCTAGAAACAAGAGCATACGTTTCATCAAAATCAATACCTTCCTGCTGATTGTAACCTTGTGCCACTAACCTTGCTTTGTTCCTTACCACTTTACCTTTTTCATCAAACTTGTTGCGGTAGACCCACTTGGTGCCAATGATTTTTCTATCACTTGGTCTTGGCACTAGAGTCCACACACGATTCTACTCAAATTGCTCTGTTCCTCCTGCATGGCTAGGATCCACTCATCATCTCCAAGAGCTTCCTTGATGTTCTTTGGCTCTAGCTGTGATATGAAGGCAGTGTCTGCTTGTTCTTTGTTGTAGGCATCTCGTGTCTTCACTCTCTCAAATGGGTTGTCAATGATTAGCTCTTTGGGATGATTCTTTGCAAAGCGAGGAGTGGGATCCTTCTTCTCTTCATCTTCTGCTTCAACCACATGCTTACCTTTATTGTCAATATTGACGTATTTCAAGATAGGAATTAAGTCATCTACAACATCATTATCAACAACATTCTTGCCAACAACAGGGTTAGTTTCAATAAACTTGACATTGATAGATTCTTCAATTTTAGACAATTCAATATTGAAAACTCTATAAGCCCTGCTTGTAGTGCTATAGCCTAGGAAGAAAGCCTTATAATATTTTAGATCAAACTTGTCAAGAGAATCCTTCGTGTTCAAAATAAAATAAGGACATCTGAAAACGTGAAAGAAGTCGATGGATGGCTTTCTACCACGCCATAACTCATAGGGGGTTTTCTTCAAAGAAGGATGCATAAAAACTCGGTTCTGCACAAAGCAAGAGGTGCTAACAGCTTCGGCCCAAAACTTCTTAGGAATGTCATATTTAAGAAGCATGTCCCTAGCCATCTCCTATAGCGACCTATTCTTTCTCTCTACTACCCCATTTTGTTGAGGTGTATGAGGAGAAGAGAAACTGTGTGAGTAACCATATTTTTCACAAAAATGCTCAAAAAGATCATTTTCAAACTCTCTCCCATGGTCATTAAGGATAGAAACAATCTGGCAAGAAGCTTCATTTTCAACTCATTTACAAAAGATCGAGAAAACATCAAGAGTATCACTTTTAAAAATGAGAAAGAAGGTCCAAGTATAGTGAGAGAAATCATCGAAAATCACAAGATAATACTTGGAACCGCAAAGCGTTTGAGTTCTCATAGGTCTGAATAGATCAATATGAAGAAGTTCAAGATCTCTTTTGGTACTAAGGACTCCTTTGGATTTGAAGGAGGACTTGGTTTTCTTGCCTTATGTACATGGTTGGCATTCCTCATCCTTTTTAAAATCCAATTTGGGAAGTCCTCGAACTAATTCCTTTTTGCTCAATTTCTTCATTTGATGCATATTCACTTTAGAGCATCAAACACAATAACATAAAGATTACCATTTCTAGTTCCCTTATATATGACATTGTAAGTGAGGGAATCTAGAAGCAAACTTCTAAAGAAGTAAATAAAACAAGATATCCATTATCACAAAGTTGGCTTACACTTATCAAATTGTGATGTAGGCCATCAACAAGCAAAACATTTTTGATACTTAGCTCGTTGCCTACATCACCCTCACCTATTACCTTACCCTTTTTGTTGTCCCCGAAGGTCATCGATCCTCCTTTCTTCTTCATGAATTTGTTGAAATGGCTAATTTAACATGTCATATGTTTTGAACAACCACTATCAACAATCCACCTTCTTTTGACCTGCATGAAAGAAGGATGTCGGTATCCAACTCAAACTTTGGGATTCAGGGTTAGCTTGGGGACCCATTTCATCTTTGGGTTGGTCCCCTTTGGCTTGTAAGGACAATAAGTAGTGTAATGATCATCACATTTACTATGAACACATACCATTGGGTTTTTAGAGCCGGAAGTCTCTCCATGAAAGATAGGAGGTTCTAAACTCTTCTTCTTACCCTTACTCTTGTTCTTATTCTTACCCTTAGGAGCAGTCCTATCATATCCTAAACCACTAGTACCAATTTGTTTGGTAGAGTATTCTAGGACAACATTAAGGGATTTATTTCCCGTAAGAAACTTTTGCAAAGAAGCTCGTAGCTTAGAATTATCATCACTAAGGTTAAAGACATTAGAAGATAAACTAGCAAGATCATCTCTAGCATGCAATAGGTCTACCTCTAAACAGAGGGCTTTAGTATGAAAACAATCCTGTTCTAAAGCAGTGCTAGCTACCTCATTACTTTGCAAAATAGGTCAAGATGATAGATCATTAACTTGAGCAAGCAACTTAGCATTTTCAAATTTAAGCAAAAGAATTTCCTTTTGATAGACATGAATTTCTTGCTTCCTAGCTTCATCAATGAGATTAAGTTCTACATTTTCAGTTTTAAGAACATTTATCTCATCTTGGCATCTTTGGTTATCTTCCTTAAGATCTGTAATAGTCTTAAGGTAGACACCATTATCAACCTCTACTCCATTGTATTGGAGCTCAAGGTCAAGAAATTGCCCTTGCAAAGAATCTATGCTATCAAGGAATAGTTTTTCATTTTTAGCAAGAATCTCAATTTTAGCATAAAGATCACGTATTATCTTGCCTAACCTTTTCCTTTTAGATTTGCATTTAGTAAAAGATGACCGACAAACATTAATCATATCAATAAGAGTTTCCTTAGACAACTCATGCAAATTGACTTCACTTACCTCACTTACCTCACCTACGTCTTCACTTGTAGAGGCCATGAGAGCAAGGTGGAATTCTCCATCTTCAGAGCTTGAAGTGCTTGAGGAAGACTCCTCCCAAGCTACATGAGCTACATCTTTGCTTTTTATTTCTTTTTTTCTCCTTTCTCTTGTATTTGCCTTCTTTCTTATACTCCTTGTCCTTCTTGTGGCTGCTCTTGTGATGGCTCTTCTTGGCCTTGGGGTAGTCACTCTTGTAATGGCCTTTTTGGCCACATTCATAGCATCTAGGAGTTGATGATGAAGGCTTCCCCTTGAAGTGTTTGCCCTTGGAGTATTTAGCTTGATGCTCATTTGGGCCTTCATCTTCACTTGAGGAAGGAGTAGGGGACTTGAGAGCAAGTTGTTACTGCCAAACCATCTCTTCAATTTGATCTTTGAAGGCTGTGTCCTTGATCTTCTTGGACTCCTTCTCTTCTCTCTTTTCTTTTTCTTGCTTATCAAGCCTTGGTTCATGGGCTTGAAGGTTGCCAACTAGCTCCTCGGTTGACAATTCACTAAGCTTGTACAATTCTTAAATGGATGTAACCTTGGGCTCCCATCTCTTTGGAAGAGATCTTAAGATCTTGAGTTGATAGTGCCTTTGTCCATCACACTACCAAGGGCTACCAATCTATTGATGATCACATTGAGCCTTGTGTACATATCCACCCCTCTTTCATTCTTTCCCATCTTGAAGTTCTCAAGTAGACCACCAAGCATGTAGATCTTGGCTTCCTTTACTTGCTCCGTTCCTTCATAGGTGACACATAGGTCGTTCCAAATTTCATGTGCGGTGTCCCAAGAGGAGATCTGGTTGAACTCGGATGGGGTGAGGGTTGCATAGATGATGCTCACAACTTTGGCATTGAGTTGAGCTTGCTTCATTTGGGCTTCCATCCATGTGGAGATTTCCCCCTTTTGGATCTTCATACTTTATATGCACCACCTTCCACATCTCATAGCTTACTCCTTGGAGATAGAACTCCATTCTTCTCTTCTAATAGAGGAAGTTGGTGCCGTCGAAGATTGGAGGTCGCATGGAGAAGCTTCCCTCCAAGTTGAGAGATCCAAGTGCTAAATTGTCCATCTTCTCCTACTTGTGGAAGTAGCTTGGAGAAGACCTGCTCTGATACCACTTGTTGGATCAAGGGCTCTAGAGGGTGGGTGAATAGAGCTTCACAATTCTCACAAAACAAATTAGACCACCAAATTATATTAAGTGTAGAAACTTAAACATTCATCCAATTTGAAATCCTAACTATCATGCATAGCAAGGGTGAGAGACAAGGAAGAACATACACTTGGACAAAGTGGTTTAGAGTGGTTCCACACTTCAAACTTGAAGTGAGCCAGTCCACTACCTAGAGGTGGTTAGGCTCTAGGACTTTGCAATCTTGGTACTCTTATATTCCATCATAAGATTACAAGACAAAACCACATTCATCCAAGGGCTTAGTACCTCAAGCAAGGATCTTCAACCTATAGAAGGAGCTTACCCACTTGAACCATATAGTCTTCAACCATCAACATGGACTTACCCACTCCTTCTTCAAGTCTTTGGCCTTCAAGGAATTACCTATCCTTCTTGAGTGTCTTCCTTGTCTATCTCCTTCACTTGGAGATATGGAACACATGCTTTCTTCAACCCGAAGAATATCAACTCCTTCTCCTTCACTCAGAGAAGATCTTCAACCTTTTCTTCAATAATGAAACGAGGTAGGAAGATGGAGGTGGAGAGATTTACATCAATACATGGAGTAGCTCTCATACAAGGGAACCTATCTCACTCATACTCACAAATTTGACATGAAGGTAGAGAGAGAGAAAGGGGCTCAAAGGGTTAGAACACTCTCAACTAAGCTAGGACCAAACATGTAGTGAATGGGCGAACTTGGAATGAACTCTAAGAGGTCCTATTTATAGATGAGGGTGCCTCTTTGAGTTGTGGGACACTTGGGGTCGAAATATAGCCGTTTTTGCTCAAGGCAACGACTCTATTTTCGATCAAATAACACACCAACGGTCACAATTGTTTTTTCTACAAATTCTGTACAATGCAATCGGTCAAGTTTCAATAAAGGTAACTCAACCGATAGGGTAAAAGACAAATCCAAATTTCAAACCATCGGTCGAGTTTGTCCTGGGAAAACTCGACCGACCAATGAAAGTTGTGTTTGGTCAGTAACCCCATCGGTCAAGTTTTGTGAAACACAACTCGACTGATGCACTCTTCAGAGAATTGATCCAAGAGGATCAGTCGAGATTGGAACTCGACCGATTGACTGCTTGTGATCAATTTTCTAAAGTACATCAAAAGTGATTAAAACTTGGTGTTAAGTGTCTCAATCAATTTTCTCATCTTAGTTACAAGCCAATACATCAATACAAGTGATAGCAAAAATCTTCTAAGGTCATTTACATGGATCTCTAAAATTACACAATTGTATAGCTTTTAACTTGAACTTGACAAGAACTAAAAGAAAATAAGGTAGTTTTTGCAATTATATCGGCTACACCATTCAACTCCCAAAGCATATTGAGGGTTGGATGGGTGCCGCTGTGATGGTTCTAATTTTCCTCCAAAGAGATTGGAGTTTGGGTCTCAGGGACGTTGCCTGGTTAACCATCCTAACTGAGGTGATGGAGTTAGAGAAGAGGACGAATTGTCCCAGATTCATGTCACTACAGACAGTGACTGCAATGTAGATTGCATGAAGTTCTTCGAGTGTCAGTTGTGCATATAGAGGTGACCCCCTCCCTAGAAGACAGGTGTTGGAATTGCTCACAATGTGAACCCCTACTCCTACCTTGTTGGAGGAGGCATAAAAGGCGAAATCCACAAAAATTACATGTTCTGGAGCTATGGCTTGAGACAACAAAGTATAACGTCGGGTATACTTGTTCAAGGCCACCTTAGGAAGATTCCTTATGGACTCAACCCTCTCTTTGATGAAGCACACCTCGTCAGGGACCCTGGGAGTCAGGTTTTGGTGCATGGTGTTATTCCTGACTTGCTAAAGACGCCAACAAGTGACGATGTTCTGTAGGGTACTATTGTTGTCCGAGGTGAGGATGGCGTCCATCTAGGCCTTGTCATTACCTTTAAAGAAGGTGTTCTGTGTATTAAGTGCTCTCCATATGCTTTTAATCATTGGGCATTCATGAAGGTAGTGCATGAACATCTCAGGTGCGTTGTTACACCTTGGACAAAGATGATCGACCTCCATATGCCGCCTATGCTTTTCAGTGTTTGTAAGAAGTTCACCATATTGGAATAGCCACAAGAAGATGTGAACTCTTTTTGAGGCCTTCAACTTCCATATTAAGTTCCAATTTTTAGGTATATATGTGTTTTTGTCTTCTTAGAACCAGTTATAAGCTGTGCTGACTGAGAAGGAGCCATCTGCACTGTGCAGCCAGATCCAGGTATCCGGACCAACGTCATTGGTAGGAGGTGGCATGTATTGTATGAACGTGTAGGCTTTAGGTGGCAGGTAAGAATGTATGAAGTTGAAATCCCAATCACCATTCTCCATGCGCATTGAGCTGAATAGTAAGTCACATAGTTCATTGGGTATCGGCCAATTGGGTCTGATGTCCTCGATGTTTTCCCCAGAATCCATCTATCTCTCCAAACATTTGTGTCTCGACCTGAGTCAATGGACTTGTGGCAGGTTGCCTTCAAAGTATCAAGGTTCCATTTGATGAATACCCACATAGAGGATCAAGGGGTGTTGATGGTTCTATCTGAACATGTGTATTTATCCTTCATAACTCTTACCCACAGAACCGGGAGGTTGTTGAGGAAGTCCCAAGCATTTTTCAACATTAACACATTGTTTTGATCTCTCGCATCTTTAATTCCAAGGCCACCTTTGGATTTGTAGGAGGTAACCTTCTTCCAGGAAACCAGAGATAGTTTCTTTTAGTCATTATTACCAGACCAGATAAAATCCTTAATGTGCCTATTTATGCCATCACATAAGGAAGGCGAGAGGAGGACTGTTTGCATGGTGTAAGCTGGGATGGCTTGGAGAGTAGATTTGGCGAGGGTGACCCACCCTGTAAGAGATATGTGTCGTGCGGCCCAGCTACTCATCTTTCCTTTGATAGTGGATGCGATGTGTTGCTGGGTCATCTTGTTAAGTCTATGGTGGAGAATGGGTACTCCCAGGTAGCGCCCGAGGTTGCCAGTATTTTCGATCCCAATCTTCTAAAAAAAGCTACATTTATTTCTACGGGGTGTGTTGGGTGAGAAGAAGCATCAAAATTTCTCTTTGGAGATAGTTTGACCAGATATAGTCACACAGGAAGAGAGGATATCAACAATGACACCCACTTGTTTTGTGCTACCCTCGGCCATAAGAAGTATATCATTAGCAAAGAAGATATGTGTGAGAGGTGTGCCTTATCTCGCAAGCTTTATAGGTTTCTAGAGATTATCATCGACTACCTTGAAGATAGCTTGCGAGAGGTGTTCCATACAGAGAATGAAGATGTAGGGGCTCAACGGGTCCCCTTGTCTGACGCCTTTGGCTGAAAAGAAAAGATCGAGGGGGACCCCTTCCCATAGAATGGAGGTGCTGCTGCTCGAGATGATATCCATGATAAATTGATAGTCATCGTGGCTAGCCCAGTCTTTACAATTGTATCTTGTATAAAATGCCAACTCATTTGGTCAAATGCCTTGGATAGGTCCAATTTGATGCATACCCATTGCTTGCCTGACTTTTTCTATTTCGTTGAGTGAATGAGTTCCTGAACAAGAATAATGTTGTCACTTATTCGTCGTCCAGGGATAAAACTTGATTGAGTCTCCTCTACCCATGAACTTAGGTGAGGTTTGAGATGTTCTACAAGAATTTTGGAAATCATCTTGAAGCAGGTGTTGTTGAGTGAGATCGGCCGTAGCTCACTGCACCTCTGAGATTGTCTGCATTTAGCAATTAGGACTATGTATGAGCTAGAGAGACATGTGTCAATCTTCCCCATGTTGAATGCTTCTTGAATTGTGAGTGTAACTAGTGACTGACTTGCTACCAATGGTTTTAAAGAAAGCTATTATACACCCCATCGAGGCCTGGGGCTTTCAACAGGGCCATCTACATCACAATGGTCCTCACCTACTTGGTGCCAAGAGTGTGAGAAATATGGTTCTTTTCCTGATTGGAGAGCCGAGTGAAGTGGCCCACGTAGCGAGCAGTCGTGTGTGGGCTAGTTGCATTGTGACCATCGTCGACCAGTAGGTTTTTAAAGTAGTTGATGATGAGCAGCTTGAGATTTTTAGGATTGTCAATCCATACATCCTCCTCGTTTCGTAGTCTTTTAATTTTTATATGGCGACGTTGGGTTTTAACGTATGCATGGAATACGCTTGTATTGCCGTCACTGTATTGGAGCCAGTTGACGTGTGCTTTTTGTTGCTAGTCCATTTATTCACGAGTAGAATGTTGCTGTATTGTTCTTGCAAGGAGGCTAATATTAAGTCATTAGAAAGGCTCGGGCTAGTAGTATCCTTTACCTGGAAGTAGTTGATGCAGCTCATGATGTCGTCCTTCATCTTCCGTTTGTTCCTATTATTATTCCTTTCCTAAGATAGCACTGCTTTGGAGAAGGGAGGTAGTGCACTGAGTAGTGGCGTAGAGGAATCCCACTTAGGTAGGATCTTGTTGTTGAAATCTAGGTGGGAAGCCCAGCTAGCTTTAGTGCGGAACACATGAGACTTGCTATCTAGATGAGGAGAGCTTGAGATGAGAATAGGGTTGTGATCGGAGTAGAAGTGGGGTAGCACTGATGTGCGAAGTCCCCTTTCCACCTTGAGCCAACAGTCATTGGAGATGACACGATCTAGCTTCTCAAGAAGTTGCTTACGTTTGAAGGTGAAGTAATGTCCACTAGTGTGAACTTCAACGAGCCCAATGTGCAGTAGTAGTAGACTGAACATGGTGTAGTTCTGATGATCAAAGTGTTTGTCACCTTTTGTTTCTGACCTGTCAAGCATTGTATTGAAATCTTCAACCAGGCCCATGCACCATGTATGGTGTTAGAGATCTCAGTAAGCTGTATCCAGAGCAGGCTTCTTTTGGGAGGGTGATGGCTACCATAAACAACAGTGAGATGCCATCTATTATTCACTTTGCAATGGAGAAGTTTTCAGTGATAGATAATGATCTTAACATTGCAGTGGCTATTGTCCCATAGGATCCAGATACCGCCTGAGAAATCCAGTGATTCAACCTAATGCGACGAGGAGAAGCCATGATTTTTTATGACTTTGTCATCCGAACTGCCACTACATCAGATTTCGATGAGGATGAAGGTGGTGCCTATGATTGTAATATAGAATTAATCGAATTTTGTCCTTGGATCATGATCCTTGGATGTTCCAACAAAGAATGTTTATCATTAAAATGACTGGGATAAGATGCAGACAACCCAATTCATGGAAGGCTTCCTGCAGCCCAATAGGCTGCTCACCTCCTTAATTATGTACGTCCATCGTGGATACATCAAGCCATAGATATTGACATTTCTAGCTTTTGGCCTGCACTAGAGAGCAGGATGAATAACAATTAATATCTAGTATTCCACAAAAAAATAGAGGAAAGATGTGTATTCTTCTCGAAAAAATCCATTCATTCAATCTTCAACCTAGTGGTACATTACATGCTCTGTTGATATTCATTTGACATAGTCCAGTGTTGAATTGTGTGGATACTTGTGGTTTTGTGGGATTCTTTAATTTTTTAATAAATCCTTAGACATGTTTGGTATTGGAGATTGTGGTGTGGAAGAGGTGTTTTGAAGCAACATTGATAATGGGGATGTGGCTAGCTATATTCCATGATCTCAGGAGGTTGGGTAGCATGGTAATTTTTGTGATAAGGATTCAAGCATGATTTGAGTATGACACATAAATATTAGTTGAAATTATTTATTTGGATAGTATTTTATTTTGTGTTACTCAAGGATGAGAAACATTCAAGCTCAAGGTTGTTTGATGAATGTCTATTGACAATACTTTTAGTTGTATTTAACATTTAGTTTTGCACATTTGTATTGCATTTCACATGAAATTTCACTTATTTTAGATGTGTAGTAATTTATGCAATTTATTTGTATTTAATTTTTTTATTTGTTTAATTTATACATTCATGCAAGGAGAAGATGAAAATCATAAATTCATTATTAAATTTCTAGTAGATAAGTCAAACAATAATGCAAGGAGGAGATGAGAAATATTAAATTCTCTATGAAATTCCTATTAAATAAGCCAAAACATTAACTCTTCATTCCCCAACCATCAATTGGACAAAGGATAATTAAATTGTACACAGTTTGTAAAACCACTTCACATTTCACATATGATATCCAAATAGGGTAATTCAAAAACCATTAGATGCATAATTCAACTATCTACAAAAGAAGTATATTAAGTGACCACCTCATGTAGTGCAAAAAGTCCTAAAATTGCTTGTTTCTCTAGTATCATAAATCTACACCAAACTTCTCACAACCATTCAATGATGTCAAATCAACTTGAAACCATGGGCATGCTATGAAAATAATAGAGGGAATTCCAAAATTGTGATTTTTAATTCCATAAATCCCCCAATTCCACGTTGGTTGTCATTGGGATATCCAGATGCAAACATTGACGGTTCTATGTGGAGATGTGCTTTACCAAAGAAAGTGACTGGAGACTACATTTGTTATTTGAAGGGTGATTTTGCATACCACAGAGCCTCATCTATAAATTGCTACACCATCCATGATATTCTTCTTTCCTCTCTATACTTGTATCATGAACATTAATAGGGAGTAGTTCATCTAATTGAGCATGGGGATTAACCCCTCTACCCATATCTATAATCTTGAATTGCTAATTGGTATTCACATGAATTGTTAGATTGATATATGCTTTTTGTGTATGCCTTATAGATTGATCACTATCTTGTATATGTATTATAATCCTTGGAGTAGAGATGTTGATACCTCATATCATAATACCAACCATTATCAATGAATCACAAATGTTGCTTTGAAAGGGCATTCTCTAGGGTGACAAATTTAGGATCTATACGTAATGAGACCTTGATCCTAATTGGAGATTAGTCGTTGTAAATTTAATACTCCAGAAGGAAATGAAATATCCTTAAGCCCAATCTAGGAACCATATGTTTGAGTGACACAATGTGAGGGACCATATATACTAGTAGTGGTTGTGAAACATGCCATCCCACTCGTCTTATCATAGTATTAAAAAGACATTTCTTACTTTGTTTAAATTGTTTTCTTGCTTAGAACAAACACTCAATATGTAACGACCCCGCCTCTCGGTAACCCCCAATTAAGGGAGACCGAAAGGTCAGTGCCGTTATCCAATTAACATGATCAAAGGTTTGACAAATAATCAATAACAATTATGAAATTCTACTAACTAACTGGAATTTGGTATAAAATTAAAACTTTACTTACCTTTGAAAACCTTGGAAATGTATCTATCCAGAGCTTGAATTATTCTATCTAACCCTCCTTGCACTTTATTTCTTATTTCCACAATGTATCACTTTACTGTTTGTTCTTTCAAATGTTGTTCCTAAAATGCCGACAAACAAAACGTCGACCAGTATATCGAAATATACTGGTATGTGGGAACAACCAACAACTTGCAAATATGGCTAACAATTTAATAATCACAATCAAATTAATTAACAAGCCAATTTACACTTTTTAGTATGACATTCTCCACCGCTTTTGCCCTAACCCTGGCATACCCACCTTAGGGTACCCTTTGCCAATGACTTAAGGCCACCTTCTCAATCCCGAGCTTGGTGCCTGGGGGTCACCACTCATGGTGCCCACTAGTCATGCAATAGCATAGGCCACCTTCTCATTCCCGAGCTTGGTGCCTGGGGTCACCACTCAAGGTGTCCATTGGTCTACCCATCTGGGCCTGACCTTTGGCATCATCCATCAGGGTGGCATGTAGGTGAGAGAATACATATTTCTATTTTTTTATTGTGATAATCATAGTGACTTTATGATTTGCAAATATGAACATCCAACAGATAATTTGCATTCAATACGATTAACCATCTGAAAAATCCTCGAGAAACTAAGGCAGTTATCCATAATTAACCACATACCTGTTAAGCAGACTTGAATGTAGAAATAACCAATCAAGAAATCAAACAAGTGCACATAGGTTGATCCTGAAAAAGGCATCCAATTTCTCTATCATCAAACATGTCATCATGATCTATCACTCCTAGTTGTCTTCTAGGGTTATTACTCATTTTTAGGATTCTAACCATAATTAGGGTTTCACTTCCTTTACCTTACTTTTATCAAATATCCATCAAACCCTAATTATATTGTCTTATTTTCCATTAAGGTTCTTAATATCAGGTTTGGACCACAAAAACCCTAATTTTCAAAATACTATATCTTTTCTTTTCTTTTTCTCTAATTTAGGGTTTCTAAGCATCTTAACCATTATATTAAGTTTAAAACCCTAAACTTTGCAACTCTATTATCCAAAACAGGTTAAAAACTATCTTAATCATTAATCAAGTTAAACATGCTCGAATTAACCTAACTGCAAGATTAAATATATCTTTTATCAACAATTAGAGTTTCTACCACAAATTAATACATTTTCTATCCAAAATATGAAATTTTGCAAAAGTATACAGATTTAGATGTCCAAACCATTTTTAATATATTCCTCATATTTTTCTGATCATTTTTCATGTATTAACTTTTCTCTTTTGAGTTCCCTAGCTCAAGATACGATTTTTATACAGAAATTCACTTTTCTGAATTATCTATTATTTTTAGAAAATAAAGTAGGCCGCTTGATCCGTGGTCCACTGGACCACGCAGGATCTGATGGCTCCAGATCTGTGTGCCTAACTTTTATTTAATATGCGAAGGTCCAAACTACCCTTACCTCGACAACAGGAGATGAGGGGCACACTAGTAAAACTGCGGGGTCCCTTCTTCAACCTCGCGACGTTCCTTCCTCTGATCCGATGGTCAACTGCTTGGTTGACTCTGAGATCCTTGCCGCCTGCTAGCTCGGTGATGGTCCAAGAAGCTCCTCCTTCCTCCGACGAACCTGACGAGGTCTCCAATTGGCAGCGGCTCCGTTCCTACACTGCCCACCAGCCGCTGGTTTTTCCGGTGAGATCGACAGGTTGCAGAGGAGAAAGTCGGGGTTGCTTGAAAAATTGGATTCATCAAAAGGTTCCGCGGCACTCTCGAGAGATGCTAGGGTAGATAGATGATGAACTAGTACCCGCACGACCACTCTCCTATATATAGGGTCAATGGAGGAGTTCTGTTGGTATTGGGGACTCTCCCAATCGGCAACCAAAGCACCCAAAAATAGGGTCCAAATTTTTCAAATCAGTTCCCCGAAGATGATGGACTTATCAGTTCATCGATTTAAGGCACTGAGTGGGAGAAAGTCAGATTCCTCTTCCTCTCCATTTCCTTCTGTGAATTGGGGTAGGCGGTGAGCAGCCTCCCTTGGATTCGTGATCTCCCTGGACCACGCTGGGCATCCACGGCTGGCATTGCTCCCCCAAATCTATTTTCTTAAAAACAAGTTATAAAGGGTGTTTAATAATGAAACTTGGGAAAATCATATCTCTCTCCTCATTAATTATTTTTTAGTCAAATTTTATAGGAAACTTTATCTTGGCATTATCTACTCGAGTACCAAATTTGGAACCCAAATTCCAAAGTAAAAGGGTGCTTCCTTTATATGCAAGTTATTCATTAATAAAACCAAATTAATTGATATTTCCTCTTTTGTTTTCCATTATCTTGTTATCTTGTGTCCCTTGGACCTCAAGGAATCCCAAAGGCACGGATTACCATATTGGGGAAGACCTATTTGCCTTTATCTTCTTTTGAAAGTCAATTTCTCATATTCCCTTTTTATTAATCAATTTATTTTCCTTTTTAATTCTCTTTTTAAGGATTTCGCTTTATCTCTCCTCTATTTTCCTATTGGAATTCCTTTTAACATAAGGAATCCTTGGGATATGAAAATCCACCAAGGACAACTCAATTATACCTCTTTTCACATATTTTCCACATTTTATCATTATTCTCAATTTCTTTCTTAACAAGGAAATACTTAATTAGTCTTTTCTTTTCTTATTGCATTCTTTATGCAACTTTGGACTCCTTGGGATCCAAGGGACCCAAGAGGCACGCAATCCAACTTTGGATTGTATTCTTTTTCTTTTTGGAGGTTCCCACACCTTTCTTTTCTCAAAAACTTAATTATTCATTTACTAATTGAATTTCCTTGTTATTGGGCCCAATAGCCAATAAAGCCCACAAAGCAATCATCAAGGCTATTGTAATGAAATTCATGCATTCAAATCTAAATACATCATTATTTGTTCATTTATTTTTAATATGAGAAATTACGTTTCTCAGAAAATGAACCCAAAATTGGGGTTGTAACATCCTTCCCCTCTTATAAGAATTTTGCCCTCAAAATTCCATCAAGCAAACAAACGAACATGATAAGAATTTCTCATGTCCATCATGGCTCCCATGTGGCTCTACCCTTTTCCATGGTGCTTCCCAAGAACCTTCATCATCTCATATTCTTCCATCTGAGTTCTTTCTTACCTTAGTATATCGTACCCTCACAGGTGACTCAGGACTTTTCAGCTTCTAAAAAAAAACTGAATAGGTTCAGGGCTCAACACATGGCTTGGGTACCTCACATAGTGCTCTAGACCAGACATTTGGAACTCATCAAACATCATGTTATCCTACGGGGTAAGGTTAAACACAACCATCTCCACCAATCCATCTCAAATGGACCCATATATTGGGGACTCAACTTTCTCAGATGTAGCTTAGAGGGGTCAGATTTTCTCATCACATTTTCCCATAGTGAACTGCATGTCAGTATGCTTTGCATCAGCTTGTGACTCATGTCACCACTGGGTTCTCTCTCTCGGCCATTGCACGATCAAAGTGACTTCATCTACACACACTATGGTCCTTTTCTGACCTTTGTGAGGCCTCCTTCACCAACGTCATCTTAATGAAGTGGTGACCGACACAACCTATATATAAGACTCCTTGCATCTCAATAAAGGCTATGGTGGTTAACATCACATCTTAAGAACTGTCTCTATGTATCACCCTGAATGAGCACACATGCTCTCATCAGACCCTCTGGTCTGGATCATACTGTCCATTAGTATGGGGTGATAAATTGTACTATCATCGAGTTCATCATGCATCCACTTCTACCTCATGGGAGTGAACTTTTAGCTTATACTCAAGAACTTATGAACTCGCATCATGGTGTAGTTGAACCATTTCTTTCTTGTATGTAGTTCAGCAAAATCTATCTCTTGACAATACTCCTTTCTTTCCCATGTTATCTAGGTAAGGCGATCTACCATAACCCATTTTGCATATCGACCTTCCTTAATCTAGGGGAGACTCACAACATCCATGGTGATGAACTCCCATTCCCTCTCGAAACTCCTTATACTTTATATGCACTAGGTTACTGGTGTTCGTCCTTCACCTCGTGACTTGCATGTACACACACTACATGCAATATCATATTAAACATCCCAAGTACTACTATCAATTACTATCTTTGAAGTATCACGGTGATCTTAAACCCTGATCTCTTGTATGTCATGATTCCTCAAGATCGATTCCTCCAAAACCCTAAACTACTCTTATCAGGGTTTTCTTACCTTCCTATCCAAAGAAGTGTATCTGAGGTTCTATCGCCATCCTTTCACTACATCAAGGACTAAACTGGCTAACCAAACAACCATTAATTGTTCAACATAGCTTGTTACATCTGTGTGTTAGCCAAAACACATCTTCTTTCCAAACATAGGGTTAGCCCAACAACCTCTTCTAGCCAAACTAGGCAGCTACATCTCAACCAGAGCATCCATTACCACTCCTTATGTATTAGGTAATGTTGATGACATACACCTTCATGTATTCCACTTATCATCTCATCTCAAACTCTAAGTTGGTCTTCATCAAGAAACTCTGAGCTCATCCTCATGGTGATTCAACTCAACTTTGCATAACTTGCAAATTCCACATAGCTCATGATAAAACATCCTCACAAGATGATTTCCTTAATACTCTTAGTGTTTTTAAACCATCCATGTATCATTCACTATACAAAGGTATGTTATCATTTCTATCCTCATACCTTGTAGCAACATTCCAACTTCCATCATCTTTTATCCTTGGTGTAAGGCATGCGTACTGTCCTATCCCTCACCCCCATAACAAGAGGAAATAAGCATTTGGCTGCAGTCCAAATACAAAGTTCTTCCTGTTCCAAGAGTAGAGATGGTACAACTCACTTTTCTAGTACACTTTCAAATCTAAGTTGAAACGTGCCACCTATGTCTCTTCATCACAAACATCATGATATCCAAAATTACTTCCATGGAAAACTGGCCTCAACCCTACTTGGTCTAAACACAATCCTTGGTCGTCTCCTCTAGGTCTATAGGATGTCGACACTTTTGGGGTCATCCCTTTTCCCTTATGCATCGAGAGAGTGCCCTACTCATCTGCCCTTTAGGTCCCATGAGTTCATGAAGGTGATCAATCTCCTAACCCATGGCCCTCAGACAATGATAGCTATTACCTCCCGACCCTACGGTCATGTGCAACTAGGGAATTAGGCAACTCATTCTACCATCAGTCTTATCCCTACCTGACCCTAGGATAGACTTAGGATTCTATTATAGTACCTGTCCAACTTAGAACCTTACCCAAGCCTTCATCATCTCCCTCTGCATTCATGGGCTGTCTTTCATCCTTTCATAAGGGTCATGGCGACCAACCTACCTTGGTCAGGCCCCATACCGGTTACCTCCACGGTAACACATCCACATGCACTTAGAGATGGTTAACTATGGGTCTACAAGTTCATTCTCTTACCATGAAACCTATTTATATTACCTCAAAAACAACAAAACTGATATACACCCTACAAAAGGGTCCCTCTCCCAGGATGGGAGGAAACTACAACTCTTGACAACAAGGTCACAACCATCCTTAGGGTTTACATTCACATGAGCATGCCTAACCCAGCAGCTACTAAGGCACCAGCAGACCACCTATTAAACCATGCTAGGTCATACTTGCTCTCTTTCCTCAACATTAGACCAACTTAGTTGTGAGGGGTTCATCACACATACCTTAAGGGGTTTCTTTTCCCTCTACACTTGCTCGAAGCTATAGAGATTCAAATCTTATCATGAGCATCGGGTACACTGCTTCCCCTCTTAGGACTAGAAACCCTAGGTTCACCTTTGGGTGTCCAACTGCATGCACAATCTCTTTACCACGAATCAAGCATGTCTAAGGTATGTCTTGTACCTCCATGATCCTTCTACTCAAGGAACACTTCGGAGTTGAGTCCTCCTCAAGGACATTCAACTAGGTATAAAACCTCACAACATGTTACTTAAACCTCCTCAGGGTCTAAGGCACTCTTTATCTCATCTAGCAGGTAGTTACTTATACCATAGGTACCAGAAGCATCATCCTCTCTCCAGGGTTTGTTTCCTCTAAAGATAACCAAGATATCATCAGCCTCCAGGGGTCACACATAAGGCAACCACTATCATCCACTTAGGTCGCATCATCCTCAACTCCCCACTGTTCCTCATATCTCGGGGTTTTTAGGCTTCCAACCTCCTTGCTGGGTTCTTTCTATCTCTCTCTAGTTCTAACTCCACATCCAACCATACTACTAGAGGTCCTCTCTCCCTGAAGGCTCATGCTCACAAGCATACCCCCATGTGGGTGAAGCCTATGCTCAACTCATGTTTGGCTCAAGATTATCCATAAGCCATCCATCCTGTCCTTCTGGCCTCGGTTTAGACTTACTGCTCATACTACTGATGTACTCTGGGTGCAAGCTATATCCTACCTGTAACAGCCCATAAGGTTTCTATAGGCTCTCCTCTAACTTCATCCATGAAGGAACTATCCTTCGCTCAAACATGTACGACCCTTCCCAGGGTTGGGTTGCCAAAGGTGCTAGGTCATCCAACCTCTCATGGCTCGTATGGCAAACCAAAGGCATATCCATCCAAACACCCAGTCTACCATGACATCTAACCTCATCATGTCATCCCTCTCTAACCTTCACTTAGGGTTAGGGTTAACATCATCCTCAAAGGATGTGCTAGGTCTCTACCTTTAATGGAGGTCTCTACCTCCAAGACTAACTCTCTCTACTCATCCTCCTGAAAAGGAGGTCTATCCTCAGGTCTCTCCTGAGGGCAATGACAACCCGTGTCATACGACCTAAGAATGTATCTATTCTTTAGTTTGCGCTTAATCTATTAAGCTTATGTCCCATGACATCTTATTTACATGCTTTTCATTAATTTGGTGGAGGATTCCTTAGACCTTATTAACCTTACCCATACCTCAAGAGGGTGAGGAGGATAGAGAAAACCCTAATCCTTAAGGTCCTTAACAGAATTTGGGTTGACAAGGGATGAATAAGATGAGAGAGTCGTAAAGGTATCTTATTTCGAGTCATATCCTAAGACATCGTCCAGGTAGTCACACAATCTGGGAGTCCTCGTATTCCGATTAACAGTGTAGAGGAAAATATTGCCAGCCCCCGGAAGTGATCCTTTTCTAGACACCTCAATCTTTTGGACACTCCTCTAATAACTCCCTTGGTTCTATGGAATTTTGTAAAATTTAATAATTATTAATGATTAGATGAGGAACCTATGCTCTGATACCAATTGTAACAACCCCGCCTCTCAGTAACCCCCAATTAAGGGAGACTGAGAGGTCGGTGCCATTATCCAATTAACAGGATCAAAGGTTCGACAAATAATCAATAACAATTATGAAATTCTACCAACTAATTGGAATTTGGTATAAAATTAAAACTTTACTTACCTTTGAAAACCTTGGAAATCTATCTATCTAGAGCTTGAATTATTCTATCTAACCCTCTTTGCACTTTATTTCTTATTTCCACAATGTGTCACTTGACTGTTTGTTCTTTCAAATGTTGTTCCTAAAACGCCGACAAACAAAACGTCGGTCAATATATCGAAATATACTGGTATGTGGGAACAACCAACAACTTGCAAATATGGCTAACAATTTAAAAATCACAATCAAATTAATTAACAAGCCAATTTACACTTTTCCGTATGACATTCTCCATCGCTTTTTCCCTAACCCTAGCATACCCACCTTAGGGTACCCTTTGCCAATGACTTAAGGCCACCTTCTCAATCCCGAGCTTGGTTCCTGGGGGTCACCACTCATGGTGCCCACTAGTCATGCAATATCATAGGCCACCTTCTCATTCCTGAGCTTGGTGCCTGGGGTCACCACTCAAGGTGTCCATTGGTCTAACTATCTGGGCCTGACCTTTGGCATCATCCATCAGGGTGGCATGTAGGTGCGAGAATACATATTTCTATTTTTTTTAATGTGATAATCATAGTGACTTTATGATTTGCAAATATGAACATCCAACAGATAATTTACATTCAATACAATTAACCATCCGGAAAATCCTCGGGAAATTAAGGCAGTTATCCATAATTAACCACATACCTGTTAAGCAGACTTGAATGTAGAAATAACCAATCAAGAAATCAAACAAGTGCACACATGTTGATCCTGAAAAAGGCATCCAATTTCTCTATCATCAAACATGTCATCATGATCTATCACTCCTAGTTGTCTTCTAGGGTTATTACTCCTTTTTAGGGTTCTAACAATAATTAGGGTTTCACTTCCTTTACCTTACTTTTATCAAATATCCATCAAACCCTAATTATCTTGTCTTATTTTCCATTAAGGTTCTTAAGATCAGGTTTGGACCACGAAAACCCTAATTTTTAGATTACTATATCTTTTCTTTTCTTTTTCTCTAATTTAGGGTTTCTAAGCATCTTAACCATTATATTAAGTTTAAAACCCTAAACTTTGCAACTCTATTATCCAAAATAGGTTAAAAACCATCTTAATCATTAATCAAGTTAAACATGCTCGAATTAACCTAACTGCAAGATTAAATATATCTTTTATCAACAATTAGAGTTTCTACCACAAATTAATACATTTTCTATCCAAAATATGCACTTTTGAAAACGTATACAGATTTAGATGTCCAAACCATTTTTAATATATTCCTCATATTTTTCTGATCATTTTTCATTTATTAAATTTTCTATTTTGAGTTCCCTAGCTCAAGATATGATTTTTATAAAGAAAATCACTTTTCTGAATTATCTATTATTTTTAGAAAATAAAGTAGGCCGCTTGATCCGTGGTCCACTGGACCACGCAGGATCTGATGGCTCCAGATCCACGTGCCTAACTTTGATTTAATATGTGAAGGTCCAAACTACCCTTACCTCGACAACAGGAGATGAGGGGCACACTAGTAAAACTGTGGGGTCCCTTCTTCAACCTCGCGACGTTCCTTCATCTGATCCGATGGTCAACTGCTTGGTTGACTCTGAGATCCTTGCCGCCTGCTAGCTCGGTGATGGTCCAAGAAGCTCCTCCTTCCTCCGAAGAACATGACGAGGTCTCCAATTGGCGGCGGCTCCGTTCCTACACTGCCCACCAGCCGCTGGTTTTTCCGGTGAGATCGACATGTTGCAGAGGAGAAAGTCGGGGTTGCTTGACAAATTGGATTCATCAAAAGGTTCCGCGGCGCTCTCTAGAAATTCTAGGGTAGATAGATGATGAACTAGTGCTCGCACGACCACTCCCCTATATATAGGGTCGACAGAGGAGTTCTGTTGGTATTGGGGACTCTCCGAATCGGCAACCAAAGCACCCAAAAATAGGGTCCAGATTTTTCAAATCAGTCCCCCGAAGATGATGGACTCATCGGTTCATCGATTTAAGGCACTGAGTGGGAGAAATTCGGATTCCTCTTCCTCTCCGTTTCCTTCTGTGAATTGGGGTAGGTAGTGAGCAGCTGCCTTTGGATTCGTGATCTCCCTGGACCACGCTGGGCATCCACGGCTGGCATTGCTCCCCCAAATCTATTTTCTTAAAAACGAGTTATAAAGGGTGTTTAACAATGAAATTTGGGAAAATCATATCTCTCTCCTCGTTAATTATTTTTTGGTCAAAATTTATAGGAAACTTTATCTTGGCATTATCTACTCGAGTACCAAATTTGGAACCCAAATTCCAAAGGAAAAGGGTGCTTCCTTTATATGCAAGTTATTCATTAATAAAACCAAATTAATTGATATTTCCTCTTTCTTTTTCCATTATCTTGTTATCTTGGGTCCCATGGACCTCAAGGAATCCCAAAGGCACGGATTCTTATATTGGGGAAGACCTAGTTGCCTTTATCTTCTTTTGAAAGTCAATTTCTCATATTCCCTTTTTATTAATCAATTTCTTTTCCTTTTTAATTCTCTTTTTAAGGATTTCTCTTTATCTCTCCTCTATTTTACTATTGGAATTCCTTTTAACATAAGGAATCCTTGTATTTATGAAAATCCACCAAGGATAACTCAATTATACATCTTTTCACATATTTTCCACATTTAACATTATTCTCAATTTCTTTCTTAACAAGGAAATACTTAATTAGTCTTTTCTTTTCTTATTGCATTCTCTACGCAACTTTGGACTACTTGGGATCCAAGGAACCCAAGAGGCACGAAATACAACTTTGGATTGTATTCTTTTGCTTTTTGGAGGTTTCCACACCTTTCTTTTCTCAAAACTTAATTATTCATTTACTAATTGAATTTCCTTGTTATTGGGCCCAATAGCCAACAAAGCCCACCAAGCAATCATCAAGGCTATTGTAATGAAATTCATGCATTCAAATCCAAATACATCATTATTTGTTCATTTATCTTTAATATGAGAAATTACATTTCTCAGCAAATGAACCCAAAATTGGGGTTGTAACACAATCCATCTATCCTCTTCACTTTTTCAAAGTTATGCTAAATATGAATAGTTCTTAAAAAGATTGTGCTTTGGGTTTGATCCTAAAGCTATATTTTGATAAGACCCATATTCTTGGGTATAGTGACTATTGCACATTATATTAGGGAAAATTTTGGTACTTACTCGCATGTGAATGTCTTGTTCTATAATCTATCACATCAAGTGTCAATAAAAGGTATGTTTCATTTTGATATTACGAAATGAAAGAGTATCATGAAGAAAAAAAGTTACTTAGTAAACAAGTTATATCTTAACTGAATAAGTAAGGCTAAGGAAATAAGAATTTTTACTAGGTAGGTATATTGGGCCCCATAAATCAAAGAACATAATTGAGAATTAATTAGGATTTGTAAAATGTAACTTAAACACTATTATTGACATTTCTATAAGTGAGGCATATCTCTTTAATTCATAAGTCACTACTTTTAAGTGCAAAATTTTCTCAGTCAATAGGGAGGTTTGAAGTAAGAAAAAATTTCATGTGTGAATACTTACTTCCCCTCCTTTAAGGGGGTGATTTTTTCCAAAAACATATTCTCTCTATTTAGTTTGATAGCCTCACTATAGTGTAATCTATGAATTTTTCTAAAATAGAGTATTGGAATTGATTGAAAGTAATTTTGAAGTTAGTGTCATGATAGGTTACAAAAGATATGGAATTGAATGTGTAGAAGATCATAGGACTAGATTAGTTTCATCTATTCAATATTTTATTTCAAATTTTCTAAAAATATGCTTATGTAAGTAATGTGAACTACAAATGAATGACACGAGTATCTTTGAAGCTATGAAGAGTTAGAATTTTATATTATATTGATAGCCACCTTCAATCTAACTAGGAGGAGGCTAGGGTCCCACACATTGAAGCTCATAATTGTAGCACTCAACCCTAAGGTTAGTGCTTGTCTAAAGGACAAGTAAGGAACATAGTGACCCAAAACCTAAATTCAAAACTAATCAAAGATCATAATTGAATAAAGTTTTAAAGAATGTATTTTAATAAAATGCCCAATAAGTTTACTTTACACAAGAATAACTATAGGCCCTTTTTATCATGTATCATTTAGTAATTTTAGATAGTTCATATGTAACACAAGCCACAACATGTATGTATAAAATATATTAATGTGCATATCTAAAATATGTGCAGACCATTTACTAGGCATACAACAAAAAATGGGACATCTAGAGACAAAAAATGCTACATGCCCACCTTCATCTCATTACTACTCAGGGGTTGAGAACCTCACCAAAAAACCTTTTAGAAGGTGTTGAGAACCTAAAAAGGGTGGGAAATCACTAGAGTGATACAATCTATAAACAAATAAAGGTATTGAAGACCTAATATATATATATCACAGATTGGTGGAAGGGAGATGCATCACTGAAGGAAATTAATAGAACTGACATCATTCTCATTCCAAAAATCTAGAATCCTAAAAAAATCTCAATGGCCTATGTCTTACATAAAACATCAGGTCCATCTTGGGTCCTTAGATCAGAGAACCTATCACATCACATATAGTACTTCCATTTAACAACAAAGTTATGGCCTCAACCATATCATTACATTGGTGAACATTGGGCACTGAGGGGGGCATACACTATATGGATTCTTAGTAGTAGCATATCTTCAACAATATGGGACTCCAATTACCTTTTCATAATTCTTAGATTTCTATAAGGTTATATGTTGTGTTTTCCTAATTTTTGAAAATTTAGGAAGTATATGATGATAAGGGATTAGGGTTTCACTCCTTAATTAGTTCAAGTACTCAGATTTCATGATGAAAGGGGTGGAATTTAAAGCCTACTTTTATGTTATGAGAAGTTCAAGAATTATATATAATGAAACCCTAATTCATACCCAACATGCACATTTATGTATACCATTCATAGGACTTACCATAGTTAGGGATGAAAAAGGTCATGTTTTGTTAGTTATGAAAAAATATAATGATAAGGACACCTTTTTTGGACAAGGACCCAAGATTCCATAAAATTATGTCAATATGCAAAGTTTTTAAAAACACCAAAATTGTCAAATTCAGCCAAGTTAAATGTAAAATATATCTTCATTTATTAGGCCTTGAAAAGATCATTCTTTACATACTAGAAAAGAAAGTTACATTATAGAAGGATATAAACCTAATGTTAACAAAGCATTCATCGATACCACCATAGAATTTCCACCTTTAGGTGATTTTTCATGTAATTGATGAAGTTAGTTATTGTATTTGTTAATTTGTCAAAATGTTTACCAGAGAGAGGAAAACTCGTATGTGTTAATCTAAAAAAACATCTCTAGTAAGAATATTCAAAACCATAGATCATTTGGCTGGTAGACCAGGGTTCATAATGATCACTTGATGGTGAAAGAGGTATGGTTCGAAGGCAATTGGAACATACAATAGTTGTCACAATCAAGACTCCATGAAACAAACCTCGTATGCCTAGCATTGCTAGCTTCAAGTAGTCCAAAGAAGGAGAAAGGTAGAGAAGGGAGATTTCTACAAAGGAACATATATAAATTCATTCAATGAGCTAAATGGAAGAGAAAATGGTAGAGAAGACTAGAATAAGTGAAGAAACTTAAATGTATTTGAGATTTACAATATTAGGGTGTCAATTCCAAGCTTTGATCTTTAAGAAGCTTGAGAAATCACCAAGAAGTAAGAGGTTTTCTCCAAGAATCACCTAATATGCCTATGTCGCACATGTGTAACAAAAGTCTGAATGAGGCACTACACTCTATATTTTTTTAGGGTAAACCATGATAAATTATATTAATGAAAGCCAAACGGCATCTGCAAAGACAGATATCAAAAACATAAGGGATGGAGACCAGAGGTACATCAAAGGAATATGATTGAAGAGATAAGAGGCACTTATGCATAGGATCCTAATGCACTAGCAACTTTTTGATGGAGTCCATCATCGATCTTGATGAAAGTCTTCAAAAAAGTTCACTCTTAAAGAACCTCAGTTGCCATCACCCATGCCATAAGAACAATCATCCTAAAATCAACAATTGAAGCTTCCACCAGTAGTAGATGATCTTCAAAATGTAATCTTGAGTAGCCAAGGGCCTAGAAAAAAGAGGGGAACCCTCTATACCGACAATAGAAAAAAATTAGACCGACACCTCTTTGAACTTTGGTAGTAGAGGGAAAAGGATGCGGTCCCTAGCCTTATTCTTGTAGGAAACCCAGCCAAGCTAGTGGCAAGGCAGCCTAGCAACCCCACTCTGACACGTCGAGCACACAAAAAGAAAGACATAAAGCAAGAGATAATGGAAAATGGAAAGGGGTAAGACCCTTCTTCTGGTCAGTCAGCCAAACCAAACCAGGAGCGATAATGTCTAGCCCAGCCTCAACACAAGGGGCAAACCAGATGTGTCCACCGTGTAGAGAGAACTCCTCATGGCCCCAATGTGTGCTCTAGAACCAAAACGAACCCACCACCCTAGCTAGCTGGACCAACGCCCAGTCCATGAGACCACAAAAAGGATAGGGGAGGGTTTTGGTAGAGAGAGAGAGAGTGAAGAGGGAGGCCCTGGGGGAGAAGGGGATGAGCTGCCGACCATCTCCCCTGAGCTGGAGGAGTCACCTACGAGCCCTAGATCGCAATTGTGTTCACTCTATATAAATGGTCTCCAAGCACAAAGGCTCAAAATTTAGCATAGGAGAGGAAAGTACGGGGTTGAATCCATGTGGAGAGATGGGGGCACTGGAGCTAGGTTTGTTTTAATTAGGTTCAAAATGAGGAGTGTAGGGTTTTCAAGGTCTAATTTTAGGTTTTTGATTAAACTAAGGATGTAAAATTAAGGAGAAAGAATTAAACCTATATTAGAACTATACAATTAAGGAGAGAAAGCTAAGAAAAAAGAGAACTTAACACTAACCAAGCAATAGAAAGCCTAACTAATAATGAGTAAGGTATTTAACTAAACAAGGTAAGCTAACACTAAACTAAAAAAGAAATTTAGTGTTAACAAGGAAATCATACTAATGCAACATAAGGAACCTATATTAACAAACACTACCTAATAAGAAAGGCAATTCATGTTCTACTCAAGAAACTATGGTAGTGGTCCATTTTGGGGTTATGTACCATGGTAATGACCCTGCCTCCCAGTAACCCCCAATTAAGGGAGACCAAGAGGTCAGAGCCATTATCCCAATTTTCAGATCAAAGGTTCGACAAATAATCAATAATAATTATCAAATTCTACCATACTAAACTGAAAACTGGTATAAAATAAAACTTTGCATACCTTTTTCAAAAACTTGGATATCTACTTCTATCCACATCTGGAGTCTATTCTAACTAATCCTCCTTTGTACTTTAATTCTTATTTAATTCCACATATGTCACTTTGCTATTTGTCCTTTTCAATTGTACCTAAAACACTGACAAACAAAATGTCGGTCAACATAAATGAATATGCCGGTATGTGGGGGAAACAATAATCGTGCAACTATGATAACAATGTAATCAGCCAAACATCATTTAACAACCAAGATTACATCTTAAGCAATACTACTCAATCCTTACCTATCCCCTATCTCTATGTTGTCCCTACAATGGACTTGGATACTACCTCTCTCACATGGTAGATCCTTACCCCCATGGCCCTACCTCACAGGTAGCCAATACTTAGGGTTATGGAGTCGCATGGCCCTACCCAAAGGTAGCCCAATCCCTGACTCAAGGTGACTTGATGGACCTTCCCCATTGGTAGACATGTACTAAATCATCCAATGACCTGATGGACCTACCCCATAGGTAGCCATGCAGTAGGTCAATCTATCAAGCTATAGAGGGGACTAGGATCTGAGCTAGTAGGCACATATCTTAGGTGATAGTCATATCCAAATTATAGTTTGCATGAATTAAATTCATCTAACAGTTTAATTCAAGTCACCGATGAAAACTTCAAAAATCCTCGAAAAACTAATTCGAGATATTCATAAGCGTAACCACATACCTGTTATGCTTATTTGAGATAAAAATATTCCATGCAAGTAAGAAATCCAAGCAAGCAAGCACACACAATAAGATCCTGAAATAATCATACAATTTCTTCACTACTCATGTTATCAAGATCTATTCAATCTAACTTGCTTCCTAGGGTTTCTACTTTCTTTTATGATTTCACTTACAATTAGGGTTTCATTATCACTTTTTCTACTACGGACCCTAAAATAGTAAAACTACTCATAAACCCTAATTATCTTGTCCTATCTCTCCTAACATTCTTAGGATCAACAATTAGCAGCATATTTCCAAATAATTCGAATAAAACATATTAATCTCTTCCTTTACCCTAAATTAGGGTTTCTACATGCATTATCATGGATTCATGGATTAAAACCCTAAAACAAGCAACTTCTCATCTATATCAAATTCAATTCGTATTTGATCATACAACAGGCTAATAGAGCTCTAATTAACTAGTTAGGCATCATAGATTCAATATGCAATCACAATTATGGTTTTTAATCAAAGTTCAATGCATTATATGATCACTTTAGACAATTTTGACATTAGAAGCGAAATCAAGTTCTAATAACATTTTTATTGAATTCCTCACATTTTTCTGATCAAAATCCATATATAATATATTTCCATCCGAGTTGCCAATATTGAGTTAAGATTTTTGCAAGATAAAGATGGTTAAGCCAATTAGAAGCAGCCACGTCATCATATTTACCTTTTTTTTCACTTCCAATCCGGATCTGGATCAGGCGGTAAAAGGCATATATGCCCTTAATATCATACGTGTGGCCTCAGGGCAATCCAGTCAATTGGCCTTTCTTTCTTCCTCCTGCGGCCACTTTCTCGTCCGCTCATGCCGCAGACACGACAATTCTGCCCAACACTGCAGATGGCCTCCCACCCCTGCACGTCCTCGTAGACCTAGCTCCTGCGATCCATTCCATCAGAGGCACCATGGTGGCATCCTCCCAGCCCCATCTTCTCCGTCCAAGGAGCCCGATGACCCCGACCTCCTCAGCCACCTGCCTCCCTGGTTGCCTTGTTGCACCGTGGCCTTCTCCCTTGTGGACTCCAACATGATGGAGCATCCAACAGAGTCTCAATCAACCTATGGCAGAGGCTACCACAGATGATAGCAAGAGTCAGATCAACTCCGCCATGATGGGAGAGGGCGGGTGTGCTTGCTCTGCCGTCATGTGCCTAAGGCACCCTGTGGTTACAACAACCGTCCATGGCCCCCAGACCTGCAGCCACCACCACTGGTCGACACCAAAACATCGAAAACTTGAAAGACGGTGTTTCCTGCTAAGAACCCTCATTGATTCTGCATCATGGAGGGGGAAGGTGAGGTAGTTCAAGAAGGTATTTGGAAGGCAAATTCTTGGCATAGGTTCACAGCTGCCAACCTTATCCATCCAAACCCATGGATGAAGAGGGTCCTTGCTAGACCGATGAGGAGGGGCACACATCCAGGATGTGGAGGGGGTATGATTACAGGCCATCCTTTTATAGGACTAGAGGAACGTAGAAGAATAAGGATGGATGGAAGATTGTTATGGAATTCACTTCCCTTATTGCACACATGGTAAGAGAGCGTCTTAAGGGAAAGTATGGGTTTTCTTCTCTTATCTTTAATTATCTTCCCATCCTTATCATGTACACGAGTTCATGCTTTAGTCCAAGGATTTTCTCTTCTTAAACTCTTCCTCTTATATTACCTCTTTTTCCTTGGGGTTTAAGTAATCCAAAAGTGGCAAGGAGTATTACCACAATCCATAAACTCAATTTTCCAAGATTATTTAATCTCAAAACCAACGAGGAAAGAAAATACTCCTTTATATAAACCCTTTGCTTTTATTCCAAAAGGCCATGAGAGGCACAACCATATGATTTCCACATAATTCTTATCTTTTCCTCATCATTTCAAATTTCCTTCTTAATAGATTTCTTTTTAAGGATTTCCCTTAATCTTTTATTTCCTTTTCCTCTTTTCCTAATTTCTTTCATTAGAATTCATATATAAATGAAATTTACTCTATTTTGGCCATTAATGCCACTTTCTAGAGATTTCTATGTATTTCTCATAAATACATTTGCTTAATATCCATTATCATGTATCTTTTTCCATTACTTGGACTTTTCTTCTTTTCTTCTCTTGTATATCCATTATTGGATTAATATAATAATAGGAACAATGAAATTCCTAATGTAAGGGAGATTTGCAAAGAAATCCCTTCTTTGAAGCAAAGCATACAACCTTTTCAATTATGTCCAAATTCACAAAATCATTATATTTCAATTATGATAACACATGCAAAATTGGGGTTGTAACATCCTTCCCCTCTTATAAGAATTTTGTCCTCAACATTCCATCAAGCAAACAAACAATTCAGGATAAGACTTTTCCATGTCCATCATGCAAACAAACAATTTAGGATAATACTTTTCCATGTCCATCATTGACCCCTATGTGACTTTACCTTATCCATGGCGCTTCCAAAGAACCTTTATCATCACATATTCTTTTCTCTGAGTTCTTTCACCTTGGCATCTATAAACCTCACATGTGACTCAGGTCATTTCAGCCTCCCTTGGGGCTCACTAGGTTCATTGCTCAACATATGGCTTGGGTACCTCACATAGTGCTCTATATTGGACACATGGAACTCATTATACATCATGTTATCCTGAGGGGTAAGGCTAAACACAACCATCTCCACCAATCCATCTCAAATGGACCACACAACTAGGACTCAGCTCTCTTATCTATAACTTAGAGGGGTCAGATTTTCACATCACTTACTCTCCCACAGTGAACTGCATGTCAGTCTTCTTTGCATCAGCTCATGACTCATGTTGCCCCTGGGCTCTCTCTCAGCCATTTCACGATCAAAGCGACTTCATCTGCACACACTATGGTTCTCTCTTGACCTTTGCGAGGTCCATTCACCAACATCATCTTAATGAAGTGGTGACCGACACAACCTCCCTTACAAAGCTTCTTTACGTCCCGACACTGGATATGGTGGTTATCATCACATCTTACAGAGGACAAGAACTATTTCCATGTATCACCCTAAACAAGCACACATTCTCTTATCAAACCTTCTAGTCTGGATCATACTAACCATTAGATAGGGGTGATAAACTGTAATAGCATTGAGTTCGTCTACTTCCACTTCCTGGAAGTGATTCTTTAGGTTATACTTAAGAACTTTTGAACTCATATCATGGTGTAGTTGAACCATCTCTCTCTCATATGTAGTTCAACCAGATCCGTCCCTTGACAACATTCTTTCTTTCTCATGTCATCTAGGTAAGGTGATCTACCATAACCCATATTGCATCTTGACCTTCCTTGGTCTAGGGGAGACTTACCACAACATCCATAGTGATGAACTCCCATTACCTCTCGGGGACTCTTTTATTCTCTACATCAACTCTTTGGGTTACTGGTGTTCGTCCTGCATGGCGAAAAACCACATGCAACTTCATCTTAAGCATCCAATGTACTACTACAACTTACTATCTTAGTAGTACCATGGTGTATAATGAACTTAAAATCATGATCTCCTGTATGTCATGATTCCTCAAGATCGATACCTTGGAAACCCTAAACCACTCTAGTCGGGGTTTCATCACCTTATTTTCCAAAGAAGTGCATCTGAGATTCTACAACCATCCTTTTATTGCATCAAGGCCTAGGCTGGCTAACCAAACAACTACTACCTTGTTCAATAGATCTCGTTACATCTAAGTGTTAGCCAAACATATCTTCTTTTTCAACTTGGGTCTAACCCAACAACCTCTTCTAACCTCTAACTAAAATAGGAAGCTACATCTCAACCACTTCACATCCTTGTATGAAAGGTAATGTTGAAGACATACACCTTCACTTATTATCTTAGCTCAAACTCTAAGTCTATCTTCACCAAGGAACTCTGAGCTCATCCTCTTGGTTTTCGAACTCAACCTTGTATAACTCACAAATTCCACATGGTTCATGATAAAACATCCTCACAAGATGACTACCTTAGTTCTCTTGACGTTTGTAAACCATCCACATATCATTTATTCCACAAGGGTATGTTATTATCTCTGTCCTCATACCTCATAGCAATATTCCAACTCACATCATCTTTATCCTTGGTGTATGGCATGCGTACTGTCCTATCTCTCACTCCCATAACAAGAGGAAATAAGCATTTGGCTATAGTCCAAACACATAGTTCTTCCCATTCCAAGAGTAGATATGGTACATCCCTCCTTGTCAGTACACCTTCAAATCTAAGTTGAAACCTACAACATATGTCTCTACATCATGATCATCTTGATATTAAGGTTACTTTCATGGAGAACTAGTCTCAAACATACTTGGGTCACCACACAATCCTTGGTCATCTCCTCTAGGTCTGTAAGGTGCCGACACTTTTGAGGTCATCCCTCTTCCATTATGCATCTAGAGAGTGCCCTCCTCATCTTCCCTTTGGGTCCCACGAGTTCATGAAGGTGATCAATCTCCTAACCCATGGCCTTTAGACAATGATAGCTATTACCTTCTGATCCTATGGTCATGTGCAACTAGGGAATTAGGCAACTCCTACTTCCATCAATCTTACCCCTACCTGACCCTAGGATAGACTTAGGATTCTATTATAGCACCTATCCAACTTAGAACCTTACCCAAGTCTCCATCATCTCTCTCTGCATTCCTGGGCTGTCTTTCATCCTTTGATAGGGGTCATGGCGACCTGCCTACCTTGGTCAGGCCCCATACCGATTACCTCCATAGTAACACATCTACATGCACTTAGAGATGGTTATCTTTGGGCCTACAGGTTCATTCTCATACCATGTAGTTTTCACTTACCTTCTCAAGATCCTATGAGACCTCTTTAGGTTACCTTAAACCAACAAAACATTCTACAAGAGGGCCCCTCTCCCAGGAGAGGAGGAACTACATCTTGATAACAAAGGTCACAAACATCCTTATGTCTAGGGTTTACATCCACATGAGCATGATTAACCCTAGCAAGCTACTAATGCACAAGCAGACCACCTACTAAACCATGCTAGGTCACATTTGTTTTCATCCTCAACATTGGATCAACATCACACCTTCCCATGTCATCAACTTAACTATGAGAGGTTCATCAAACATACCTTAAACTTAAGGGGTTTCCCTTTTCTCTAAACCTGAGGAGTGCCATGCTTGAATATATAGAAACTCAGATCTCATCATGAGCATCAGGTACACCACTTCCCCTCGTAGGCCTAGGAACCCTAGGTTCACTTTTGGATGTCCAACTGCATGCTCACCCTTTTAACCACGAACCAAGCATGTACAAGGTATAACATGTACGTCCTATTATCATTCCACTTGGACAACACATCAAAGTGGAGTCCCCTCACAGACAACCAACTAGGTGTAAGGCTTCACAACTTGTTACTAAACCTCTTCATGGTCTAAGGAACTCTTCTTCCTAACTCAGAAGGTAAACACCTATACCATAGGCACATAGGTACCAACAACCTCATCCTCTCTCTAGGGTTTGGTTCCTCTAAAGGAAACCAAGATATCATCAGCTTCCAGGGATCATGCATGAGGCAACCACTATCATCCACTTAGGTCGCATCATCCTCAACTCCCCACTATTCTCATATCTCAGAGTCTAGGCTTCCAACCTTCTGGCTTGGGTTCTGCTCTCTCTCTATAGAGCTAACTCCACAACCAGCCTTACTACTAGAGGTCCTCCCTCCATGAAGGTGGATCAAGCTCACAAGCATACCCCTACACAGTTGAATCCTATGTTCAAGCTTATGTTCGCTCAAGATTATCTTTATGCTTATCTCATAAGCCATCCAACATACTCTGCTGGCCAGGGTTTCAACCTACTGCCCGCACTACTGACGTACTCTGGGTGCATACTAGCCATGCTCATATAAGCCCATGGGGTTTCTATAGGTTCTTTACTAACCTCATCATTGAAGGAGTTATCCTTTACTCTATCATGCACGACCCTTCCCAGGGTTGGGTCGCCTAAGGTACTAGGTAATCCAACCTCTCATGGCTCATATGGGCATCCAAAGGCATGTCCACCCCCACACCTGGTCTACCATGACATCTAACTCATCATGTCATCTCTCTTTCTAACCACCCTTAGGGTTAGGGTTAACATCATCCTCAGAGGATGTGACAGGTCTCTACTTATAATGGAGGTCTCTACCTCCAAGACTAGCTTTCTCCACTCATCCTCCTGACAAGGAGATCTAGCCTCAAGTCTCTACTGAGGGCATGACAACATATGTCATACGACCTAAGCATGTATCTATTCTTTAGTTTACGCTAAAACTATTAAGCTTATGTCCATGACATTTTATTTACTTGCTTTTCATTAATTTGGTGGAGGATTCCTTAAACCTTATCAACTTTACCCATACCTCAAGAGGGTGAGGAAAAGAGAGAAAACCCTAATCCTAAAAATCCTTAACAACATTTAAGTTGAAAAGGGATGAACAAGATGAGAGAGTCCTAAAGGTATCTTATTTTGAGTTAGATCCTAAGACATTGGCCAAGCAGTCACACAGATCTGGAAGTCCTCGTATTCTGACTAGTGGTGCGGAGGAAAATCTTGCCAGCCCCTGGACGTGATCCTTTTCTAGACACCCCTGTCTTTCGAAAAAGCCTCTAATAACTCCCTTGGGTTCTATAGAGTTTGTAAAATTCAATAATTATTAAAGATTAAATGAGGAACCTAAGATCTGATACCAAATGTAATGACCCTGCCTCCCAGTAACCCCCAATTAAGGGAGATCAAGAGGTCAGAGCCATTATCCCAATTTTCAGATCAAAGGTTCGACAAATAATCAATAATATTTATCAAATTTTACCATACTAAACTGAAAACTGGTATAAAATAAAACTTTGCATACCTTTTTCAAAAACTTGGATATCTATTTCTATCCACATCTAGAGTCTATTCTAACTAATCCTCCTTTGTACTTTAATTCTTATTTAATTCCACATATGTCACTTTACTATTTGTCCTTTTCAATTGTACCTAAAACGTCGACAAACAAAACGTCGGTTAGCATAAATGAATATGCCGGTATGTGGGGGAAACAATAATCGTACAACTATGATAACAATGTAATTAGCCAAACATCATTTAACAACCAAGATTACATCTTAAGCAATACTACTCAATCCTTAACTATCCCCTATCTCTGCGCTATCCCTGTAGTGGACTTGAATACTACCTCTCTCACATGGTAGATCCTTACCCCCATGGCTCTACCTCATAGGTAGCCAATACTTAGGGTTATGGAGTTGCATGGCCCTACCCAAAGGTAGCCCAATCCCTGACTCAAGGTGACTTGATGGACCTACCCCATTGGTAGCCATGTACTAAGTCATCCAATGACCTGATGGACCTACCCCATAGGTAGCCATGTAGTAGGTCAATCTATCAAGCTACAGAGAGGACTATGATCTGAGCTAGTAGGCACATATCTTAGGTGATAGTCATATCCACAATATAGTTTGCATGAATTAAATTCATCCAACAGTTTAATTTAAGTCACCAATGAAAACTTTGGAAATCCTTGAAAAACTAATTCGAGATATTCATAAGAGTAACCACATACCTGTTCTTCTGATTTGAGATAGAAATATTCCATGCAAGTAAGAAATCCAAGCAAGCAAGCACACACAACAAGATCATGAAATAATCATACAATTTCTTCACTACTCATGTTATCAAGATCTATTCAATCAAACTTTCTTCCTAGGGTTTGTACTTTCTTTTATGATTTCACTTACAATTAGGGTTTCATTATCACTTTTTCTACTACGAACCCTAAAATAGTAAAACTACTCATAAACCCTAATTATCTTGTCCTATCTCTCCTAACATTCTTAGGATCAACAATTAGCAGCATATTTCCAAATAATTCGAATAAAACATATTAATCTCTTCCTTTACCCTAAATTAGGGTTTCTACATGCATTATCATGGATTCATGGATTAAAACCCTAAAACAAGCAACTTCTCATCTATATCAAATTCGATTCGTATTTGATCATACAACAGGCTAATAGAGCTCTAATTAACTAGTTAGGCATCATAGATTCAATCTGCAATCACAATTATGGTTTTTAATCAAAGTTCAATGCATTATATGATCACTTTAGACACTTTTGACATTAGAAGAGAAATCAAGTTCTAATAACATTTTTATTGAATTCCTCACGTTTTTCTGATCAAAATCCATATATAGTATATTGCCATCCAAGTTACCAATATTGAGTTAAGATTTTTGCAAGATAAAGATGGTTAAGCCAATTAGAAACAACCACGTCATCATATTTACCTTTTTTTCTCTTGCTTCCAATCTTGATCTGGATTAGGCGGTAAAATACATACATGCCCTTAATATCATACGTGTGTCCTCAGGGCAATCCGGTCAATTGACCTTTCTTTCTTCCTCCTACAGTCGCTTTCTCGTCTGCTCACGCCACAGATGCGACAATTCTTCCCGACACTGCAGACAACCTCCCACCGCCGTACGTCCTCGTAGACCTAGCTCTTGCACACCATGCCATCAGAGGTGCCATGGTGGCGTCCTCCCAGCCCTAGCGTCTCCGTCCAAGGAGCCCGATGACCCCGACCTCCTCAGCCACCTGCCTCCCTGGTTTCTTTGCTGCGCCATGGCCTTCTCCCTTGTGGACTCCAACATGATGGACCATCCAATAGAGGCTCAATCAACCTATGGCAGAGGCTGCCATAAATGATAGCAGGAGTCAGAACAACTCTGCCATGATGGGAGAGGGCGGGTGCACTTGCTCTGCCATCAGGTGCCTAAGTCACCCTGTGGTTACGACAGCCGTCCATGGCCCCCGGACCTATGGCCACCACCACTGGTCGGCACCGAAACATCAGAAACTTGAAAGAGGGTGCTTCCTGCTGAGAAACCTCATTGATTGTGCATCATGGAGGGGGAAGGTGAGGTAGATCAAGGAGGTGTTTGGAAGGCAGATTCTTGGCAGAGGTTCACATCTACCAACCTTATCCATCTGAACCCATGGATGAGGATGGTCCTTGCTAGAACGATGAGGAGGAGCACACATCTAGGATGTGGAGGGGGTGTGATTACAGACCATCCTTTTATAGGACTAGAGGAACATAGACGAGTAAGGATGGATGGAAGATTGTTATGGAATTTGCTTCCCTTATTGCACACATGGTAAGAGAGGGTCTTAAGGGAAAGTGTGGGTTTTCTTCTCTTATCTTTAATTATCTTTCCATCCTTATCATGTACACGAGTTCATGCCTTAGTCCAAGGATTTTCTCTTCTTAAACTCTTCCTCTTATATTACCTCTTTTTCCTTGGGGTTTAAGTAATCCAAAAGTGGCAAGGAGTATTACCACTATCCATAAACTCAATTTTCCAAGATTATTTAATCTCAACACCAATGAGGAAAGAAAATACTCCTTTATATAAACCCTTTGCTTTTATTCCAAAAGGCCACGAGAGGCACCACCATATGATTTCCACATAATTCTTATCTTTTCCTCATCGTTTCAAATTCCCTTCTTAATAGATATATTTTTAAGGATTTCCCTTTATATTTTATTTCCTTTTCCTCTTTTCCTAATTTCTTTCATTATAATTCATATATAAACGAAATTTACTCCATTGTGGCCATTAATGCCACTTTCTTGAGATTTCTATTTATTTCTCATAAATACATTTGCTTAATATCCATTATCATGTATCTTTTTTCATTACTTGGACTTTTCTTCTTTTCTTCTTTTGTATATCCATTATTCGATTAATATAATAATAGGAACCACGAAATTCCTAATGTAAGGGAGATTTGCAAAGAAATCCCTTCTTTGAAGCAAAGCGTACAACCTTTTCACTTAAGTCCAAATTCACAAAATCATTATATTTCAATTATGAAAACACATGCAAAATTGGGGTTGTAACAACGATCAACCATTTTAAGGGTCATATCAGTGAAATTACATCCAATAAGCATTCTATCAAACCAAACAACTAAGTATATGAGGATAGATGGTCCTATTCTACTAGTTTTCCCATGGGTGACATGGGGTGTGCATAGGAAAACTAATCTCTATCACCCCTATACAACCTTATGAGGGTCAATTGACTAGGGAATAGATGAACTCCAATCAATACCACCCTAGTATAGGTTTCTAGGAGTGATTCTCCCAATACATTTAGTGGCATGGGTGGTTTGGAGTGTAGGAGAAGGGTATTTCACCTCATTTTACAACCCATCCAACCACTTAACATGCTTCTTGCTAAGTGCATATGGAGGATCAAACCTAGTTACTATTATTTCACATCTAGGGCTGGTGGAGAATGGGGATAGTTCAGAAAAGTGGAAAAATATCTAAGGATCCATTAGTTGGACTTATGATATTTTCCTCTTCTAGCCTCCTATTTCCCCTTCTCTCTATACCTTAGTTGTTTTCATACATTAATCACCATAGAAAGAGATAGGAAGTTGGAACAAGCAACAACATAGAACATTCCTATGGAATCAAAGTAACATACATAAACATTTTCCCAACATGGCATCAAAGTTGCATAATATCCCCCAAATAGCCAACCAAAGTGGCTTAGCTACTCATAGTACAAGAAAATGCAAATTGGGAGAATAAAGAGGTAAACATGACCATGAGATCAAACTAGAGGTCTTCATCTTCTTTAGTAGCAGCAAGGTTGGCCTCCTCGCCCCTTGAATGTGGATTGGAATGGAAATATGGAAAGGAATGACCAAAGCCCTACAAAACTAGGGTTTTGGGGTGGAAGAAGGAAAATGGAAGAGATGGGTCGGTGAGTGGTAGTTGGCATCCTTAAATTCTAGGGGAGTGAGAACCTTCAACTACTAGCTACCACCAATGTACATATAGTGGCATAGGAATTCTAGGATTAAGCTGGGGTGAAGTGGTAAAAATGGTAGTGGGCAACATGAGGGTTAGGTGGGTAGCACGGCCATGGTGGGTAGGTGAAGGAATGGTTGTGGTAGGTGAACTAGCCACAGTGGAACTGGGATATTATCATTGGAAAATGAAGAAATGGAAGATTGGTTATGTGGCAGTGATGGCATAATTTGTGGCACAATTTTGGTAAATACCATGACAAGATGGATGGAGGAGCGAGTCGTGGCCATGATAAAAACCATCGTGAGGAGCTGATACCATGGACATGTTGAGAAACACAACCATTTTGTACATTGCACACCACAGTCATTTTGATGAGCACGTTCATGGTGGATGAGATACTTTACTTGCTTCCAACCTATAACTCATCAGTAAATTTGGCTCGGGTAGCATGGACATGGCAAAGTACCACGATTGATTTGGGGCCTTTCTAGTGCACTTTGATCTTCAATTTTTCCATCCATGGTGCTCTTTGATCAACTTCAACACTTGGACACTTAATGGTGTGCCCTCTCTTTTGATTAGCATAAGTGTTAATCATTAGAGAGAAACTTAAAAGGTAAACCCAAATTATGATACAAAACAACTTCTAAAAAATTTGATTAACGTAGTATAAGAAAAGCACATGCAACTTTTTTTTCTCTCTCTTTCTCATTGGCTTCATTAACAATGTCACATAAAAGAACAACATTTTCATTTTCACAAATCATATTCAATTCCACTAAACTAGAATAAAAATCTTACTACTCATATGCATTTCAATTTACATGAATAACATGTACATGAAACATCAAACTCATTATACTACCCATCCCGGGGATAAGAGAGTATACGAACATTCTAATCTTTATAGATTATTCTATTTACATGTTCTTTGTCACAACCTCCATTGGATAGCATTATACCTAAAACATTTGAAACAATCTCATGAGACTCATATAGATACCTAGTGAGTGGATACCACCCACCAAAGCTGAGTACATGCATCATCATAGATTAAGTATAATGAACTTAAAAGAAACTTGCAAATATCAAAAAGTCTAGTAGATAGTTCTAGCATCTAATCAAATCTAGTTTAGTCTAATCAATGAGATAAGTTATTCACTTAGGCCAGATCCAACTTTGGAACATCTTTAAGGGAACTTATATGAACAAATCAGTGGAAACTACTTACTTAAGAATGATAGTCCTTTAGTATAAGTAATACTCTAATATATAAACATTTAGAATCAATACACGATGATAAAATCATCTTTGTGACACCTCACTAGTTGGACAAGGAACACATTCTGTAGTCTTGAAGATGATGTACACATAAGACATATCTACAACACAAAACTATTCAAATGAGAAAAAAATACAAAATCACAATGGATATTAAAACCCAATATCAACTAGTTGACAACATTTAAGATCATATTCCAAATCAGACTGTTAAGCATATGGAAGTAGGTTATCTTTATACAAGAATGATTGCATTCCACAACAAGAATTATATTGTACAAGAGAGGTATATCAATTAGTAGAAAAAGGAATGTAACAAGCATTCAACTCATGTTCTACATGGCTTGTCATATTTTATTCATTTGACCTAAAACTACTTGGCTTGTACATCACCAACTAGAAGCGCCACTCCTAATTCTCATGTCAAAGACTCATCCTCACTATCTTAGGGTTTAGCTGGTCACCCTAAGATATCAACAACATACCCTGATCCACCAGATGGTTTCCTAAAGAGGCTCACATCCTCATCTCGGGTATACGAGATAGGAACCAACAATTTGTTATATCATATACCACAACATTTTTCATATTTTCATGTTTCACATACTTCATCTCATTAGAGTCTATTCCTCATGGACATAGACTTTTACATTGATGATTTAGGGCTAGAGACACACAAGATGACTCACTCATAAATCATGGTGGTCTAACCTTTAAAGGTTCGATCCACACTCTAGAAATCCTTCTCATAATTCAGTGATTACTATAGGAAGATCTGTTTAATTTCCCTAGTGCGGCTCTCGAGGGAAACTCATAGTTTTCAGGGCACCTAACTAGATATTTCATCATTCCACTTGTTATTAATCCTTTTTACTTATCTTAATGAAGATTCAATATCATTTACCTTATATGTATATTCTCACATAACTAGAATAAGATGAATCTAATTGGGCTTTCAAAAAGACAATGATTAAAACAAGGAGCACAAAAAACCTATAGTTCTCAACACATGAATCTTTCCATTTTCCACATCATCTCTAGCAGTCACCATTAGTGGTAGGGTTTCTCAAATATAATAAGTGCATATTAAAATCAATCTCAACATATATCTTATTAGTTCATTCATTCTATATCATAGTTCTCAACAAGTATTCATAGAGGTATTAAAGCTAGCCATAGTATAGGCATATATACATCTTGTGTCATTCATCATACTTAGATCAGGTTCATCATGCAACAATACTTATTCCATTTGATATCTATACATATGAATAAATTTCAAAGCAAGAATGTGCATAACACACATACTACTCCTCACTTACTATTTACAGCTCTTCGGTTAGGGCTACTATTTAACGCATAAGTGATCTCATTAGAGATTCATTAGAGAAGGCCATTCTCAAAATACAAGTATCCTAACATAAAATTAAAACCCAAGAGCACATTCTTATAAACCAATTCATATCCTTGAACCTCATCTATTAATTTAATTAAACTATACTCATATGCATTCCTTAATCCGTCATTTGATATCATTTATCATTAGCATCACATATCTCATTATTTTAGTGTTAGGGTTGGATTATTAAACCCATCTAATAATTTTCATCATTTTCACTTCATTCAATATTCATTAATTTTAACTTCTTTCATTTCATGTTCACTGGTACTCTAGGATCAAACCATTTTAAATTTACTTAATATATAAAAGTCTCACTCTCACTGAAATCCTACGGAATTTAATTTTAATATATTTCATTCAATTTAGGTCAATCCACATGTAATTATGATAAAATAGACTATATACTTCATCATACACATTTCATTAGTTTCATTCTTAACTTGTCATTACCATTCAGTTGGTTCTTATCTATTTCCTTTCTTGTAATACATGAATGTACCATGTCATTGACTTCCAATGGAAATCTTGTTATTTTACAAACATCACTATGTCTCTTATAAAACTACTCACTTTCGCTTAAATAATGGATTAGGTTACATCTTCTTACATCATAATATTTAATCATCCTTCCTAATTCATTGTTATGTAGCTTGTATAAAAGGACCCACGATCATGTGAGGATTTCTCACTATTTTATAAATCATACTAAAATATATGCATTGGTATTATATCATATTAGTGGACTTATCATCTTCAATTGAAGTACTAATACCTACACCAACAACTTTCACATTTACAACATTATATACATGTTTTAGCTTTATCACTCATACTCGTCTTAATACTAAACTTTTAATATTCTCAAGAAGTCATCTCAGTTCAACACATCATAAGAATCATATTATTCACTATACTCATCAAGGTGCATAGAAATTTATTGAGTTTATTCAAGACACACGGAAACCTTAGATTTCATGCCACACAATCAACCAATCATTTACAAGCATATAATGATTTATTGACTCATTTGAGTCCATCCCTCGACATTAACCCTAGACATGGATTTCCACCATATCAAACCCTCATATATTGATCCCAATGTACATAACATATTCCATTCATGTAAGGGTTTGAAATTTTAGTTGAGAAACTCATGATTATTGGGTTCAAATATGATTACATTCATGTCCATGGAATTTCCAAGCATATTGCCTTTTGATTGGATTTTAAGAAAAATTGGTATAAATCGATATAGTTATCTATCCATAAAACATTCCATATATATTTAATAAATATATAAGGAAATAGGAAAATACAAATTAATGAGAAAGGATCTAAATCAGTGGCCTTTATTTTCCTAAAATCATCCCATTTGATAATACAATTGCATACAAGTACTAGCAATGATCTTAATTATTTTAGCAAGATGTAATTAAGATTTCAACATGATTACAAAGCTTAACAGGGATAGAAACACTCTCTTAAGGTAACAAGCACATTAAAAACATAGTTCAAACTCTAAGTTTCTAGAAATCCACCAGATTCCTAGCTATTGAATCCATTTCTTCCTCCTCGCAACTCAGAAACCCTAGAAATGGAGATAAGAGAGAAAGAGTGAGAAAAAAGGAGATTTGATATTATTTCAAATCAAATTAGAGGAGGGATGGAATCATGACATGTGAGAGAAGAATCACCAAGAAAGTCTATCCAACAAAGTTGAACTTACTTGAATACAATAATTCTAGGAAGAGAAAACCCTAGATTGCCATATTCAACACTTTCTCAAAACAAACCCTAACTCTCCATCTCTCTCTAGGATTTCATTTCTCTGGAATGAATAAAAAAATATAAGATCTCCTTGGGCTCTAGGTTACTCTTATAGTTCAATTAAGGTGCTTAGGTCAATTGTAAATTGGCCCAACTATATGCTTTCTTTAATTTTAGCAGAATATTCTGTCATACAAATGTTATTGAAAAACTTTTACTGAATAGGTCAAAGCTCCTAAAAAAATTATGTAAAATTATGATGATATCTGGAAAAACATTTCAGATCTTAATTAAAAATATCATATCATTAATAGCTATCAATAAAAAGATAAAGTTCAAATACTAGACTGCTATATCTCAACCAGAATGCATGGTCGGCTGAATTTATCCTGGAGGAACTCAACTGACACCCCTCTCAGACCAGTCTAACATCATACAAAACGTATGGGAACTTAACAAATTGTCTAAATTGATTTCCAAATTACATTTAAAATTTTAGATCAATTGGATGTTCCAATAAAAAGATAAAATCCAAATACTAGACTGCTATATTTCAGTCTAAATACATTGTCAACTGGTTTTGTCCTATGATTATTCGGCTGATAAATAGGTCATAAAACATTCCAAAATTATTCTATTTTTCAAGAACACTTAAATTTGAGTTATCCAAATTTGAAATAAATTAGAGTTGTAAATAAAAATACTAAAAATCATTAATAGACCACTACATTTATCAAATTTTGTACTCATATGCTACCAAAACCCTAATTTTTCTGATTCGGGTTTTCAATTCTCAAACCCTAATTTTTTTAAATAAAATCATATTTAGAGTTTCTCATTACATTTAAATAAACTCAAATAAAACTACCATCATTAATAAAGATATAAGCCATGATCAATCTGGTTAACAATGCAATTATCCAAGTAAACCCTAATTAGATGGCTAATTTGAATATGGGTCCTTACACTTAAGGCATGTTAGATATAACTCTGATGACTCATTGGGCTCTTCATTGGGTGTTGGTCCTTGGTATCATCTCACTCTCCTTCCATTAGTTAGTATGACTTCCTCTAGAAATATTTGTTAGATTAGGGTTTTATATCACATTAGGAGTCATTATCAAGTCATCTAAATTTTGATGCACAATATTGAACTCAGAGTTACAAAATAGGCTTAGCATACTCTTATCAAGATATTCTAAAAAACATTATTTATTGACAATATGTCTAATTATTGCATTTTATATGGTTAAATTAGTTTAGTACAAGATTTCATATCTAAACATACATCTAATGGACCTAGTATGGATTATATATCATATTTTAGAGTTATTGATGTATTCTCATAATTTTAGGTCATCATTTTATATTTACTAGACATGATACACATGTGCATATTATATTATATCACTAATATTTAAGCTTAAAAGACCAATATATTGGTTCCTTGTTGTTCTAGTCTTTTTTGGGAATTTGGATAGTTTGTTTGTATTTTTATGACAACTATGCTAATTAATATGAATTATATAAGATCAACATATTTTCTGGGGTTTCAAGGTGACTACCTTCTTAAGATTTACTGCGGCCGTTAGGTTCTTCTATATAGGTGCCCAGATCAGCACCACATCACCATTAAGGGACGTGCGGCTCTTCCCATGGCTCATATTGAGTTGGTCTGGCTTGTTTCTGGGCTGATTGGGCTCTAGGTTGGACCTTCTTGGTCTCTCTCCACTCTCTGCATCATCTCTTCTGTATGAGTCTATCATATAACTCCGTTGCTCAGCAACTAGCCACCGCTGCAAGGAACTACTCCAGTTTGGAACTAGCACTACTTTGTCCACCTTCAACTGATTATTCTGAAGCCATCAATTTTGAACACTCCTTACAAACCTCACCTTCCTTTATTAAATGTATATTGATCATATGGAATCAATCATGATTAAGTACATACATTACTTTCTTTCTTCTCCACTTCTACAAATGAATTAATCAAAGAATAGAGCATACAAATTTTCCATATGAGGCATCAAGTGCACAATCAAGCCACATGGTTTTTCATATATCTCTATGTAAATCATATACAAGTGTTTTTTCTTGCATACATTCAATTCCATATTCCAATCCACCCTGGGTGACCCACTAGGCTATGTTATGGGGGCATATAGGCTAGGTTTAACTTTTCTCTACTCACGTAGGAGTGCAAGAAGAAGATAGGGTTGTGGAAGAAAGTTGGATTGCTATCACATAGAAGCGCTCATCTTTTATTTTATTTGTTTAGATGATACATAAGAGCATCTTTTCTTTTCTTATTCCCTTTTTTCTTGCCCTTCATGTATCTTGGGAATATGGTTGTAGGAGGAAGTGTGAGAGAAATTCACAACGTTGTGAACGAATTGAGGAGGTTATTTCCATCTTTCTTTTCAAAGTATTGGTCCCAATGAGAATTTTTTACTTGTGTTTGCTATTGGATCTACAAATAAAATATATGAACGAGTCATCAATCAATTTGAAAATATATTTGATTTGGCAATATTCACATTTAATAATAAAACTCGCACTATTTTGATAAATTAATTATTGGTCGTATGTCCTAAGAGCCATTATGTGATGATTGTAAAATGATATTTTATATTTTATTTAATAATTAAATAAATTAAAACACACTTATTATGTTTATTCTAGTATTGAGATAATGAATAAACATAATAATGTCCTAAGGCTATCTTGACTCGATGACATATGGTTTAGGGTGGGGACTAAACATGAGATCATATGAGAAGTTTTTATGGGTGTTTGATTTTGGATCCACAAATAAAATATCCAGATGAGTCAATAGTTCATTTGAAATAAATTTGATTTGACAATATTGATTTTGCTTTTGATTAATAACACTCCCACTATTCATATCAAACTAATTGTTGGTTGTATGTCCTGAGTGCCATCATGCAATGATTGTAAAAGTGATATTTTGTATTTGATTTTATTTTTAATAAAAAGAAACTCCACATATTATGTTTGCTTTAGTATCGAGATAATGAAGAAACCTAATAATGTCCTGAGAATGGCATGTCTCAATGGAATGTGGTTTGAGTTGAAGATAAACATGAGATCAGATGTTTATTTAAGAGTACATATTCTTTTTATGTCCCTAGTTATTTATTATTGTGGATATTATGGGTCAACAACAATACATAAGATTATTATTTATGTTGAGTGATGATTGTGTCTCTTTAGTCATGATATTGGATATCAACTCATATACATTGGTACTTGTTAGAGAACAAGTGTATGGACAAACCCACCCTGAGAATGACACATGGAAATCATATAATGACATGTCAAAGTCATATCTCAAAGTGATAGTGGTGACTGTGATCCTTAGACTTGAAGTCATTGTAGTGATCACATGTTCTTTAGTGAACTTTGACACTAGCCCAATGTGACTCTAAATAAGTGTTGCCAAAAATGTAGTGATTGGGTATACCGTAACACTTGTGGATTGTTTATATAATGTAGATGGCATTTGTCCCTACTTTGGAGGGTGATACCCGTGCCCCTTGATAATAGAGATTATGAAGTATATGGCCATGCTCTTGTGAGCCAGTATATATGGTACTGAGCTCATAATATCTCAAATAGTATGCTCTAGTTCAAGGAACATAGATTTAATGATAACATGGTGACAATTACATGCCTCAATTTCAATTTGGATTTCTATCACAAAGGGATTATGGTCATTGTAATACTGATCACAATACTAACTTGTTCTATAACTTATCCAATTACTTGGTCATTGTCTGTGAAATTGTAATATGATTGTTGGTATCACTATTGACATAATTTAGAGCCTATAGGGTCACACACAAAAGGATGCATAGGGAAGAGGAGTATAATCATGGATATATGATCAACTGGTTGCTAAAGATTTAGGCAATTGATTAAATCATTGATGGGATGACTCACATGTAAGGTTGATTAACTGACTAGATTAAGTATGGTCGCCAGACCAGAATGTGTCCAGTAGGCCGATTAGACAAGGTTGATCGATCAATAGGCCCGACTTTGTATGCTTAATCAGACTATCTCCAACATCCTGAGTGGACCAAGCTAATCAGCCAACCGACTATGTCCAACAACCCAGTTGGACCATGCCTATTGGTTGACTGGACCGAGTTAGGTAGCCTGACCGGACTAGGTCCAACAGATTGGTTGGACAACCTGGTTGGCTAACTAGACTGAGTTCAATCTCTCGATTGTACTATCTAGGGGTGGCTCTTAGAAAACAATTTTTGTGCCTTTTTTCCATGTTTTATTAGAAATCTTCTCTGTTTTTCCTATATATAGGTATATGATGGCTAGGGTTTTGGGTACACATGTGTGACACCTTCTGACAACTCGTGAGAGGAAACTCTTAAGAGAAAAAGTAGGCACTTTTTGATGCATTTGACCATTCTTCATTACAATCAAGGAAAGAAGATGAGAGGAGAGGTTGTGCAGTACTATCACATTGTGAATTGAAAGGAAACTCCTTCCACATTGTCTGTTGGAGCACATCATGGAGTTCCCTATCATTTGTGTGGACAACATAGAGATGTGGACGCTTCAGTGGGCATGTTAGGAGAACAACCTCATCATCATTTTTTTTTATCTATTATTTTGAACTCCTTTGTTGGATCTACTTTGTGAAAATGGTATACACTCACAAACATTCCTTTCTGCTATATCATTGCTGACGAGATTCATGGATGGATATGTGGAGAGAAAATTGTGTGTACTACTTCCATTGTTTCTTCTTCTTTCTCCATCTCTCTCTTCACATATTTTGGCAGCGGTGTCACAACCACATCAATTTATGATATATCGAGTTTCAAAATTGATTTGACCAGGTTTCCTTTTATGACACTTGTGATGTTACAAGTGGTGTGAATGATTAACTGTTAACATACATATCATTTTAACTCCACACACATTCATGGAAATTGTCATGTATAAAAAGATACAATCTTTACACACACATATACATAAGATATGATGTATTTTTTGAATCATACATGTTGTCATCAAACACATTTTGTTTGGTGGATGTGTGCATGATTATGTCAAAATATCCTTTTATGTGGTAGATATGGATGGAGACTTTTCTAGTTGATATGTATTTAGTTTGCATGTCGAGCCCCATCCTTTCATTCCATATGTAAGGGTTTATGTTACTTCTTACTCTCCTCTAATGTAACTCGAGGTTTCTACATATTATGTAATAGAGATATGAATAGAATAGGAATTGAAAGACTTGTTGTGAAGAGGCAACCATGAAGATACAAGGAGTGTCCATGGAATCGTCATGCTACAAAATTCAAGTTCAAGATGCATGTAATGCAATAGACCTTATGTCGATAGTAATATTTTGTGGCTCCAAAGGATTGCATTAATGTGTACATAACCAATGTTAATGTTGAATGATTGTGATTATGGGTTGTTAATGTAATGTATATAAGCATGTAGTGTGCGGATAAAAACCCCTAAAATAAAAATTAAGTCTTAGATGCTTTCCAAAGCATTACACATGAAAATATTGATTGACAAAGTGTGGCCACTCCAAAATGTGGTGCATTGTCTATCTCGAGGAAGTGTGAGAATAGATATGTGCTACCAAAATAGGGTGTATATTCTATTTCATTAGCTTTTGGGTCTGATTTAACTTGGTGACCTTAATGGGATTAAGAACCTAGAGGAATAAATATGGTTATTTCAAAGAGTTGTGCATCCATCTATCATGAGTTGCATTAGATGCAATTGAAAAATGTTGCCTACATGAATAGTCAAGTTGTGGGTGATCACCCAAAGATGACTTGTGATTTGATAAAATATGGAACTTGTCTCACTATTAGATTATATAATGAAAATATTATAAATGAATTGTGAGGGATATTAATTTGAAATAAAATTGTACATAGTTCATTAAAGTCCAGATGAATTAATGATAAAAAATTATAATGATAAAAAAAATACAGATGAATTCATTTCTTTAAAATTGGATTTCGAAATCAAAATTAAATATTCAAATCAAATAATTGATTGTGCAAATATTTTCTATGTGTATCAATGAAAAAACAAACAACCCATTTTCACTATGATTGATCCTAGAAGAGGAAAAACTAAATTGGAATAACTTCAATGACTCATTTAGGGCACTAAGAATTATTCTCACACATGAGTGTAAGCTCTATGTCCTGACACACCAATACCTAATGAGTCAACTCTGAATGTGCTAAAGGGATGCTCACAAGAAGCATTCCAATGACAAAATGGACATCAAATGCCATATTCTTTTCGTAATGAATCATGAGCTTCAAAAGCAACATGAGATAATGGATGTTACTGAGATGATAATGCATCTCAAGAACATATATCAACAACATGAAAGGAAATAAAGGTATGATGTCTCCAAGGGAGTTGTTTAAGTGCAAGATGGAGGGAGTTAATATAGTTGGATCCCATGTACTCAAGTTAATTGGGTATGTGAAAAGTCTTGTAAGACGAATATTTCCTTTAGGTCAAGAATTGGCCATAAATGTGATTCTACAATCATTTATGGATTCATACAAATAATTTGTCGTGAAATATAACATGGACAATTTTGTTAATCAATTTATAGAGCTACTTGGCATGTTGAGAACAACTGAAGGGAAAATGAAAGACAAGCCCAATTCTGTGTTGATGGTCAGTAAATGAAAAGGAAAGTATAAGGACAAAGTTAAAGCCAAGAAAGGTTCTCAGTTTGGTCAAGTCATCTATACTTAATGCAAAAGGAGGAGTGGTGAAGGGAGAAAATTGTCACCATTGTCACCAAGTTGGATACCGAAAGAGAAATTTTCCTCTTACCATGAGGAACTGAAGAAAAAGAAGTAGGGGATAGAGATCTCCACTTTAGGTATATATATTATAGAAATAAACCTATCTAATTCTTTGGCATGGGTATTAGATATCGGATGTGGATCTCACATATTCTCAAATATGTAGGATTAGAAAAGAAGTATACTTTTAAAGAAAGGGGATGTGGTTCTATGCATAAAAAATGGAGAAAGAGTATTTTCCACTATTCTAGGAACCTAATGTTAATCCTAGCCTAGTGGGCTTGTAATAGAGATAGATAACTACTATTATGTGCCTTCTATAAATAATAGCATCATTTTTGTTTCATGTTTGGACAAGAATTGTTTTGAATTTCATATCCAAAATGGTTGATGTTTTATCTCCTAAAGATGAGATCTTCTATTGTAGTGCCCTTATGTCTTATGGTCTTTATTTATGATATGTTAAACCCATATATGTAACATAAATACTAAAAGGCCAAAATGAATCCAACAAAATTTATCTATGGCATTGTCATCTAGGCCACATATATGAGAAGCACATTTCTAGACTCCACAAAGATAGATACCTATACTCATTTAACTTGAAATAAATCAAGACATGTGATTCTTGTTTATTAGGAAAGATGGTAAAAACACCCTTTACTAGAAATAGTGAAAGGCAAGTGACTTATTAGGCCTTGTAGATACTAATGTATGTGGAACTTTTAGCACAAATTCTAGAGGTGGATACCAGTACTTCATGACATTTACTAATGACCTCAGAAGATTTGTCTATGTGTATAAAATGAAATAGAATCCAAAATCTGTTGAAAAGTTCAAGGAGTTCAAAAGTGAAGTACAAAATCAACTTGGAAAAAAAATTAAGACACTTCAGTCAGATTGAGGTGGTGTATACTTAGCACCAAGAGTTTGAGGTCCTTCTAAGGGATTGTGGTGTTGTATCACAATGGACTCCACCTGGAACACCAAAACATAATGGTGAACCCAAAAGAAGGAATCATGCCTTGTTGGACATGGTATGATCCATTATGAGTTTTGTTGCTCTTCCAAATTCCTTTTGGGGATATGCTCTAGAACTGCAATGTTTACACTTGGCCTCGTACCTTTGAAATCAATTTAAAAGATACCATATGAGATATGGACTTGGAAATGTCTGAATATGTATTTTATAAAGATTTGAGGATGTGAAGCTTATGTCAGGAAATAGCTTTCTAAAAAACTTGGACCCAAATATGAAAAAATGTCATTTTGTTGGATATCCTAAGGCAACCAAGGGACACTACTTCTATATTCAATTTAACAATAAGGTGTATATTTCCAAAAATTTCATAATCTTCTTCAAGGAATAAATTTCCATAGGAACCAATGGGAGGAAAATAGAACTCTAAGAAGTTCAAATCCAACATGATAACAAGGAACCTATGGAAGTCAATAAGGTACAAGAGGAACCACAAACTATTTAGGAATCTCAAGTTTCTATGACACATGAACCTCAAAGGTCTAGTAGGGCACATCTTGAGCTAGAGAGATTTGTATTTCTCACGACTATAGAAGACAATGTGTGGTCATTGATGATGACGAACCAACGATCTATAATGAGGCTATTGAGGACCAAATTCTAGGAAATGACTAGAAGCCATGAGATCTAAAATGGACTTCATGTATACCAGTAAGGAAACCTTGATGGACCTACCTAAAGGGGTAAAACCCATAGGGTGCAAATGAGTCTTCAACAAGAATACCGACATGGATGGTAATGTACAAACCTACAAACAGAATCTGGTAGAAAAAGGTTTCAAACAAGTTCAAGGTGTTAACTATGATGAAAAATTTTCACCAGTTTTTGTGGTTAAATCCATTAGTATCATGCTTGCCATAGCAGCTTATCATGACTAAGAGATATGAAAAGTTGATGGTAAAACCACATTCCTTAACAGGAATCTACTTGAGTATGTGTACATGACTCAATCCAAAGGGTTTATCACTCCCAATGAAGCCAAAAAGGTTTGTAAGCTACAAAGGTCAATATGTTAATCTTAGAGATATAAACTTCATTTTGATGAGACATTCAAAAAGGTAGTCTTTATACAATATGAAGATGAACCTCGTGCTTAGAAGAAGGTTAATGGGAGCATAGTTGTATTCCTTGTATTGTATGTGGATGACATACTATTGACGGAGAATGACATACCTATCCTAAAAATGGTTAAGAAATGGTTGGAAAATACCTTCTCCATGAAGGACTTGGAGGAAGCATCCTATATACTAGTGATCAAGATCAATAGAGATAGATTCAAAAGGCTTCTTCATTTAAGTCAAAATACATACATTGACAAAGTGTTGAAAAGGTTTAGCATGAAAGAGTCTAATAGAGGAAACTTACCCATGTCCCATGGGATAAGTATCTCTAGTACTCAATGTCCCAACTCCTTTAAAGAGATGGCACACATGAATAAGATTCTATATGCATATGTAATTGGTTCTATCATGTATGCAATGTTGTCTACATGTCCCTTCTCCGATGCTTTGAGCATGATGAGTAGGTACCAGTTAGTTCTTGGTAAAGGTTGGTTGACTATTGTGAAGAATATCCTTAAGTACTTGAGAAGAACTAAGGATCGATTCCTCATTTGTGATGATGAGGAAGAGTTGTATATAAGAGGTTACACTGATGGAAGATTCCAAACTGAAAAATATGTGTCGATCATAGTCATGCTTTGTGTCCTGCCTCAATGAAGGAATTGTGAGCAAGAAAAAAAATCCAATCAAGAGACATTGGATGATTATACAAAAGAGGTTGAGTACATTTTTGCCTCTAGTGCAACTAAGGAAGTTTTATGGATCAAGAAGTTTATTAATAAACTAGGAGTGGTTCCATCCATTAAAGGTGCAATAGAGCTCTACTATGACAAGAATGGAGCCATTGCACAAGAAAAGGTACCCAGATCATATCATCATTCCAAGTATATATTATGATGCTACCATCCCATAAGAGAAATTGTGTAGTGAGGATAAGTGAGGGTTTGCATAGTACCAACTGAAAGCAATGTTGTTGATCCCCTAACTAAATCACATTCATAGTTGAAGCATGACAATCATGTTAGATTGGTTGGATGGAGGTTCATGAGTGATTGGCTTTAATACATGTGGGAGACTGTAGGTTATATGACCTGAGATCCATCATGTTATGATTGTAAAAGATAGTTTGTATTTGATTATTGTTAATAAAAGGCAATTCCACTTATTATATTTGATTTAGCATTATGATAATTGATAAACCTAATAGTATCTTAAGAATGTCTTGACTCGATAACATATGGTTTTGGTTGAGGACTCAAACATGGGGTCATGTGCATATTTAAGAGTGCACATTCTTGCTATGTCCCTAGTCATCTAATGTTGTAAATATTATGGGACAACAATTGTACATAAGATTAGTATGAGTGTGAGTATGTCTCTTTAGTCATGATATTGGATATCAACTCGGATACATATGTTTTGTTAAAGAACAAGTGTACTGGATAGACCCACCTTGAGAATGAAACATGGAAGTTGTATAATGACATGTTAGAGTCATATCTCAAAGTGATAGTACTGACTATGATCCTTAAACTTTAAGTCACTATAGTGATCACATGTTGTTTTGTGTACTTTGACGCTAGCCCAATGTGACTTTGAATAAGGGCTGCCAAGAAGGTAGTGATTGGGTAGATTGTAACACTTGTTGATTATTGTGAGTGATATAGATGTAATTTTTCCCTTCTTTGGAGTGATGTCCTTGTCACTTGATAATTGAGACTATGAAAATGCATGGATATGATCATGTGAGTCAATATATGATATTGAGCTTACAATGTCTGAAATAGTCTATTCTAGTTCAAGGAACATAGATTGAATGATGAGAAGATGACAATAACATGCCTCAATTTGAATTGGGATATATGTGACAAAGGGATTATATGATCATTGTAACATTGATCACTATACTAGGTTGAGGTTGTTCTCCAACTTCTCCAAATATTTAGGTGACAATGAAGTGTTACTAGATACCAATCATTGTCTGTGAAATTGTAATACGATTATTGGTATCACTACCGATGTAATATGGCACCTATAGGGTCACATGCAAAAGGATGCACAGGGAAGAGGAGTATAATTGTGGGCATGTGACTAATTGGTTGCTAAAAGGTTTAAACAATTAATTAAATCATTGATGGGTTGACTAACATGTAGATCGGCTGAATGGACTGACCTGGTCACCCAACTAGACTATGTCTAGCAGCCCAAGTAGGCCAGGCCAGTCGGCCGATGGGACTATGTCCAACAGCCGAACTGGATCATGTCAATCAACTAATTGGACTAGTCTAGTCACCTAACTGGACTACGACCAATGTGTCGGATAGACCGGGGGTGGATTTTTCAAAATGGTTGTTGTGCCTCTTTTTTTCCCAGGGTTTATTAGAAACCCCACTTGCCTTTCTTATATATAGGGCTAGGATAGAGAAGGTTTCTGTTAAACTTGATGTGACACCTTTTAAAAACTCGTTTTAGTCAAAGGAGGAACCTCTGAGAGGCCTTTGACCAACCATCATTACCATTAATGATATAAAAGGGGAGCAAAGAGGTTGTGCAACACTAGCATGTTGCCAACAAAAAGGTAAATCCTTCCACATTGTCTCTTAGAGAGCAATGTGGTGTTCTCTATCGTTTGTGTGTATGACATAGAGATGTGGATGCTTTGGTGGCCATGTTAGTAGAATGCCTTGTCATCATCTTCATTCTATATTCTTATAAGTTTTGTCCCCATATCTAATCTGCAAAAAAACATATAAACTCACAAACCTTCCTTCCATCTATATCATTGTTGATAAGACCCACAGATAGATACATGGAGAGATAGATTTTGTTTACAACTTTTGTTGCACTTGTTGCTCTCTCTCTCTCTCTCTCTTCAGATTTCTACTTTAATATCTCTTGCTATTAATTTGGAGGATTACAATGAGCAATATTCTAGTGAGACAAGATACATAATATATTAAGTTATATGACTTCTCATAACTTAACTATGAAGGTAGTCAACATTTTCCAATTGCATCATACACAACTCTTTGATAGATGGTTGCACAACTCCTTGTCAATAATTCTTCCTATGAAGCATGTTCCATCTTTATGCCTCTAGTTACCTTATCCAGTTAAGATCACCTAGTGAAGTCTAACCCAAAGACCACTACAATAAGTGATGCACCCTCCTGAGAAGATATGCATACTTATTATTATGCTTCCCAAGATAGATGGTGCACCACACTAAGAATTCCCATTTGTAATTGATCAAGATTTTCCATCTATTTCACAATGGAAGGCATCTTAAACTTTAATATTATATTGAGGGATTTGATATTATAATCATATATATCTAATCACTGTTGCACATACATTATCGTATGTTTCATAGACTACAACAATCACTGCAAGCAATAAAAATATGATATGGCAACTTTTACAACATTTTGAACCAACAATAGTTCTAGAAAAATAACTAATAATTCACATCTAATGTAACCCTAAACATGCCTTAACATGGTCTTCAAGTCACTAGTTGGTTCCCTATTTGTAAGGTGTTTGATTGTTGGAGTCATCACTTGATCTTCATCACAAACCTTCCAGAGGCCTTCCTTGTTGATCACGTCCTTCTTTCCACCATGATCCATTGATTTATGTCATTACATCAACTTATCAACGTTAAAAGAAATACATTTTACAAGGAGAATGTAGAAAGAGAGGCATGGCATGCAAGCTATATGCATGTTATATTGTTTTGGAACACAATCCAAAATCATGAATTACATATTTCACATCATAAGCATTCATCATGACAACCTATTTTCCATATCCATATACACACAAAAAATGATTTCAAAGGTATCACATTGTTTTGTGTAATACATTGTATCACATATGACAGTTGGTAATTATTGAGATATATTTTTATCTTTAGTTGTTTATTCCCTTCAACTCTATTTTTTCCTTTTCACTTAAGTATTATGTAATATGGGCCTAAGTATAATATGCCCATTGAGGTTTTCTATGTGCTTCATGTTGTTTCCCCTCCTTTTTATAGAAAAGGGAAATACTCCTTTCTTAATATAAAAAGATGATTGTTCTCCATATTAATTGATGTGGATACATGTTGCACATGTTGTCAATAACAATGTTTTGCACTTCAAAACTTAAAATGGCATAGAAGGCATATGATGTTGGTTTTGATATCATTATAGGATTTTGGGAGGGCACGTAGTAGAAATACAAAAAAATCCCAACAAAACTATTAGACAACAAATCATTCATAGCCATAGAATATTTGTATATCAATGACAAACAAGGTATATTGAATATACTAGTTATTGCACGTGCTTTGCACGTCCGATGATTGAAAATCAACTAAAGCAATTGAACTATCCATATCGATTCTTTGTATTTTGGTTTTCCAAGCCTTTATTGCTTGCAATTTTACTTTTTTTTTCTTATTACTAATTTTTTTGAGGTGTTGGCATGTATATTTTATTCATTTTCACATGTCTTGATTAGGTTTTTCTTGTAGTATGTCTAACATTTTCATATACAATATATTATAATCCCCATTACCAATGTCATGTTTGTTTGTGACATATTTCATTCTTAACCAAATTATATGACAAATATTTTCCAATTATTTTGCATTAGTATGGTTCATTACTTAAAAATGAAAATAGCAATTACAATAAACATAGTTCATCTTTTTATGAAACCTACCATTTTTAAAAAATGACCAATAATCACTAGCGCTGGACAGATGAACTTGGCCTTAAGATTCAACCAGGATATGGCAAAAGAAACCATTGTCTTACAAGTGAGCCTGGACACCATTCTTAGAAGAGAGGAGGCTGAAAGTCAGCAAAAAGCTTGATGCAACTGGCTAAAACTTGGAGACAACAATACTAGATACTTCCATTCTCTCACGAAAGCTCGACGATGACGCAACAAAGTCTCCTGTTTGAAGGACGATGACGGAGTTTGGCATGATGATGAGCACGAGATCCGGTCCCTTATTGTAAATTTCTTTGCAAATGTTTATCAGGAATCCAATGCAGTCGTTAGACAAGCAAGGACTGCTACCTTTGCTGGTGCATTCCAGCCTTTATCTACTGAGCAATCGGCAAGGATGGAAGCAACTCCGGATGAAGACGAAATCAAACAAGCTCTCCACGCCATGTCCCCGGTCAAGGCGCCGGGACCTGATGGGGTTGATGCTGGTTTCTATCAAACAAACTGGAAGCGCATAAAATCTCAACTCTGCACCTTCATTCAGGAACCGTTCCAGGGAACCCCTTTACCTGCTTCATCGACGGACACATCTATCATCCGCATCCCGAAGACAGCCACGCCAGAGCAGTGTTCTCAGTTCAGACCAATCTCTCTGAACAACATTTGCACAAAACTTCTCTCAAAAGTGATTGCAGCACGCATCAAACCGTACTTGGAAGAATGGATCTCTCCTTTCCAATCCAACTTCGTCCCAGGAAGGAGGATTGTGGATAATATCACCCTTGTGCAGGAAGTCATTCATTCTATGGAATCCCTTTCAGGTGCCAGGAGGTACCTTGCTCTCAAGCTGGATCTAGTTAAAGCGTTTGACAAACTAAGTTGGCACTTCATCCATGACACGCTGATTAGAACTTCGATTCCTAGAAATATCATTCATATCATCATGCAGATCATAAGCTCTGGCAAGTCCTCTATTCTTTGGAATGGTGAGATCGCTGGCTCTTTCTATCCTTCCTGCAGAGTAAAACAAGGAGACCCCCTATCTCCTTACATCTTCGTTCTTTGTCTTGAGAGATTTAGCCAATCTATAGCCCAAGAGGTTGCAGAAGGAAACTGGAAACCGATTATTATATCTAAAGCTAAGGTGCCGATCACACACGTGAGTTTCACGGACGACATCATCCTTTTTGGCGAGGCTTCTATTCACCAGGCTAAGACAATAAGCCGATGCTTGAGAAGGTTCAGCGACGCTTCAGGCCTTTTCCTCTCTCACGAAACGTCGACTGTGTTCTTCTCAAATAACACTAACAGGAGGATTCAGAACCAGATAGGAAGGAAGCTGGGATAGCTGAGACCAGCAACCTGGGCCGCCACCTAGGTGTGCCTATCATTGACAAGAGGAAAAGCAAAGAGCTCTTCACATCCCTTATGGAAAAGTTCCATAAACACATCAACTCCTGGCAGAACAATCTCCTCTCTCTAGCTGGTCGGATCACCTTGGCAAGGTTAGTTATACAATCACAGGCCAGCTACATCATGCAAGAAATTCAGCTCCCGATAGCTACTTGTGATAGGATCGATCAAGTGATGAGAAATTTCATCTGGAACGGAAACAACCCTTCACGCCATCTTAATCTGGTGTCCTGGAAGCATATCACTTTACCAAAACAGCAAGGGGGGCTGGGGTTGAAGAAAACGAGACATTTTAATTCATCTCTAATCATGAAGCTAGCATGGGACTTCTTACAAAGCTGAGAAATTCCCTGGGTGGAGGTAATGTATGGAAAATATCAATTCAGAGGACAAGTTAAAGCAACTGGTTCTCATCTTTGGAGAAGTATTAGAAGTCACATTCCATTCTTATTGCAGCAGTCCTACCATACTACTATCTCTGGACATGAGACTTTGGTATGGACTGACGAGTGGATCTCTGGCGGACACCGCCCCCTTCTAAAACCAGGTCTATATCCACCAGAAGACCTATTGGACCTAAAGGTAACTAGCCTTGTCAAAGAAGACGGATCCTGGGACATGGAATTCATAAACTACTGGTTCGTCGTGGAGTCTGCAAATTCTATTGAGGCAATGCCTACACCGAGGATCTGTTATGGAGAGGATACTCACATCTGGCGACCTGATACTCACAGGAACTTCACTGTTCACTCAGCTTACGTGATTCTTAACCAAAGCCTACAGAATGCAAATCAACCTCTCTTCGGTACCATTTGGGTGCAGATTCTACCGCACCATATCAAAACTCACCTATGGCTGCTTGGACATGATCGACTTCTTACGAATGTGCTTAGGAAGCATAAGAAAATGATGGAGGACACCAAGTGTACCAGATGTGATGCTCAGGCTGAGGATATCATGCACGTAATGCGAGACTGTAAGGAAGCGAAAATGGTTTGGAACATCATGCTTCCTCCTGAAGCCACACAATTCTACACTAGCCCAGACATACTCAGCTAGATGGTCTATAACCTCTTGTATCTAGGGGCGGAAAGCTGGAAAACGACCTTTGCTGTCACCTGCTGGAGTTTGTGGAAGAATCGGAACACGGCCATCTTTGAGCACAAAGCAATTCCTCACCGGGTCCTAGCGCTGATTTGTAGAGCTGAAGCGGACATTATCCAACAAGCATTAAATCCACCCTTTTCTTCCTTAGCGGATGCGAGAGGAGATAGGATGTCACTTATGCTCCCTAAGGAATCTACTGTCATCCATGTTGATGTGGCCATATCGTCAGCTAGCAACCAGTCGTGCACTTGTGCGATTGCAAAGAATGTAGAAGGGGACTGGATCAAAGGAGAAGCCAAGAAGAACCCATGCACTAATGCGATGGAAGGCGAACTGAAAGCTATTATCCAAGGAGCATATCTGGCTATATAGAGTTCTCTGCAAATGACGACCATCATTACAGACTCACAGAACATTGTTATGTGGGTAGAAGACACAGTCAAGCCACCGCGGAAGTATCTCCTTCTAGTAAGGAAGATACAGGAGCTTCTCCAGCAAATGATGCTGCAAAGGCTAGTGCACCTGAAGAGAGACCAGAATAAGCTAACAGACATGCTTGCGAAGCATTGTCTCAAGAAACCATCCATGTCAACTGAATGGACCTCGTTCCCGGATCAAGCTGCCGCAACCCTTTCCAAGGACAAGGAGCACTTTTTCAATGTCTTAGTTCTCACTTAGCCTTCTATGTAACCGATATTTCGGTAGGTAATAAAAAAAATTATGAAAAAAAGATGTAATAGTACCAACATATTTAGAATATAATAATTTTCAAATATTATACTTCATACACATTACTTATTACTCTTTTTCATTTCATTTAGTAGTAAAATCTAATTGTAATACCAAAAAAATATTTTTACATCAATTATCATTTTTATATTGAGAGAAATATGCCCAATTCAAAAGAAGAATGATACAATACTACTTGTTTCATGGAAAATATTATTGAATGCTTCATTTGATCATGCATCATAAACTAATTTTAATGTAATCTCTTCCCATAACCATAACATGGAAGTTATTGTTTTTTATGTTTTATTTACATATAAAAATTATTTTACATCAATTATCATTTTTATATTAAGAGAAATATGCCCAATTCAAAAGACGAATGATAAAATACTACCTGTTTCATGGAAAATATTATTGAATGCTTCATTTGATCATGCATTATAAAATTATTTTAATGTAATCTCTTTAAACTCTCCCTTGAAAGAATTACATATATCACTTTTAAAAGTATTACAATATATTGTTTCATATCATTTGTCTTGATTTGTAAGATACTATAAATATGACTCGTAATATTTTTTAGTTGGCCTTCATATATGATCGATAATATTGTTTTCATATGACACAATATTATTTTCATATCATTCATCATGATTTGTAAGATTGACCCATATCTTGTATTCATCTATTATTAAGGTGGTATTAGATAAGTCATATCACTTATAGGAATTAAAACAAAGTATTATTATTGAAACTAATTCAAAAAAATTGAAGGAAAAAAAATATACAACATGCCTATGGGGGTCTCATAATTTCCTACATAGACACAACTATAGAGAACAATTTTGACCCTCTATGAATGTAGAAATTGTCTCAAAATTTTAAGTATGCAACCACTCAGTCACATCGTTCATGAAATATAATGTAAATATGCTACTTAAATAAGCAAGGATACCATGGCATAATAAACTAATTAATTTTGAGAAACACAATTCTCACATGTACCATAATAGCACTATGTTTTCTCATATATAGTGTTAAATAATTCCCAAACTAGATAACCATGTCAAGATGACATTTACTATGATGTTTCAACTATCACACATGGAGAGTATATTTTTAATTTTCTATATGGACCATCATATAGCTTGATATAAAATGATAATAAACCACTACTGATTCTTGCATGGTAGGAACATATATCTCTTGGAAATGCTTTTTTATATTTGACTATGGCAGTATGAAAGTTTTATTGATTAAACATATATAATTTAAAGACTATGACTAATCACCTTTCTAGATATATGTATCATGAATATTATATATACAAATGTTTTAGTTTAGGTTGAGTTATAAGTGAATTAAAGTAGAACAATTGAATGAGTGTTCTTCCTCCCAACCCCTTCATAAGCACAATGTCTCACCTAATATCATAGTGATGCCTCTTTGCTATTCCAATGAATTAATTGCCTTTATCAATGTTGATAACATTCTTGTGGACAAAATCTAGAAACCCTAGTTATTTATTGTGCATTTGATTGGTTACATAATTGTGTAATATACACTTAACTACACATGTTCCTTGGATAGTAGAGAAAGTCCACTATTTTCTTCCAATCATTGTAGACACACTTACAACATATTTTGACTAATATTATAAAATAGACCATCTTTTCTTCCAGACTGACATGGGTAAAAATAAAATGTATTTGAAGTTTTTGTTTTTTATCTTTGAGTTTGTAATCACACACTTACAATAACTTCAGTGTTTTTATCATTCATGCTAAGAGTATCAACCATACATTATTCTATATTGATAAAAACTGGTATCATACCTGAAGACAAGTGAAATATATGTGACATGCATTTGCATATTGGAATCTAAGTTAATTGCATTAAGAGGGATTTGAATTCATAAGGGAATGTGCTACAAACATAAACTAGTTCCAAATCAAACTTGAATCATAAGTGGCAATTCGATAAAGACGGTTAGAATCCTTATCTGTTATAATGATCATTTAGTGAACCACATAAGCTGGAAGCAATCCCAAGAACTGATATATAGAGTTGAAGTATTAAAATTGAAAAGAAAAACAAAACAAATTGATGATGTACCTTTTCTCTGTGTCCCAATAAATGCTCGGTAGCTCCTTTTGGGTCATGGCCATAAATGTATTTCATTTGGCAGTAGACAAAATCGTCACATGGAAGAAGGAAAGTCGTCGAGGCTATGTGGAAGTTAGTGAGAGTACAATCACCATCACCATTGTGCAAACTGTTAGGATGGCTATCGACATCCATTAATTGGAAGTGTCACAAAGTTTCCTATGATCTGCCACCAACTATGCCACCTCTAGGACATCCCTCCATATGTATGTAACTCTGCTTGGGAATGCGATGTCACACAGCTGCAGCATAGGGGGTCAAGCTGGAAATGGAGCCAGGCCAAACTAGATGTAACACAAAACACAAAATTTAGAAGCCAAACACCTAAAGTGTCTATAGGACAAGAAACGAGAGATCCAAAAATACCTAAGATGAGAATGTGCAATGTGAAGGTCAAGTGCAATCATCCCCAAATGGAATTCCAAGCTGTTCCACACGATATCAATTATTTTTCTGCCAGCTAGCCGTTCTGATCAACTTTAACAGAAAGTCACAGCATGCCAGCCCTAATTCATCGATCTACCATTGTACAACTTGTCCCTCTTGCCAGCTTCCTTGGCAAACTTGCCCAAGAACGTCTTTTTCTTGCTCATAAAATTTGGTGCTTTCTCACTCCCCTTATATATCTAGTCCTCCACCTTTCAACACCCTCATTGTGCTGGCAATATTTGTAGTATTGTAACATCTCAACATCTCACAAATATAATTTAGAGCTCTTAATGGAGTTTTATAATATAAGTTAAAATGAACTTAATGGAAGTAGACACAAAATTTCATTTGATTAATGAGAAATAATATATCTTGTTCCTTTATGTATTATATAACTCACCATTATCCTGATATGGAAAGAAATGAGATATAACTCCTTTATTTTCTCTCTCTCTTAAGATGATCCCTTCAATCACGCATAAAAGATAATAGAAATTCCTTAAATAGGTGAAGACTCTCATTTTCAAAACTTAACTCAACTAATTCACTAAACAAAGGATAATCTACTTTATTTCATATTTAATACACACGAAGATAGTGACCCATATGAATTCAATCAACAAAATATGAACAAAACCTAAATCTAAGTGGATAGGGAGATTCTATACTCCTTGATTAACCTATCATTCAAATTTGAAGTCATTAGGACTTCGTTCTACCATCCAAATCAATTAGTATAGTTAGCATACAGTTTATATTAAATATTAATTGAATATTGCATTGTAGATTTAGTAATGTTCTATTTTAATTTTGCTATCATGTGCTTGATTTTCCACTTTTCCCTATGTTTCTAGTGTCATGCACCCTCTATGAACCCAACTCCCATATGGGCCCTTAGATACAGCTCTGACGGTCAAGTGAACTATCTTCTTACTTGAGTTATAGTTTCACTAGACTCACACACTGCTACCCCTATTCCCTTTTTCCCCTTCAATATTCTCCCTCTTCTAAGGCCTGAGTTGAGAAATCTCTCTGCTAGTTTCTCCTAGCCTCTTGGTACTTCAAATCCCAGCTTTTATAGGATTCTTTGCCCTAGAATCAGTGAACAACAGGACTCATCTTTCCTTCCCATGTTCCACCTCCTCAATTAATTGTAGCCACAAAGATCCTTTCTCCATATAACAAGATCCCCAAAAACCATCCTTGACACCCCTCAAACCAGATGTTGTCACTGTACCACCCTTCTTCATCCACACTCAGAGAACATATTTTATTTATCTATGACGTCAAACTCCAACAACTACATAGACAACTCTAACCTCCTCTCCATAATTTCTTATAAGAATATCACCCATGTATCCTTCTCTTCCTTTGTTGGTGAGTAGCATACCATGGTTTTAGCCTCAGTTTCTCTAACCTGAAGCTTGCCTTCACACTCTATTTTATGATTTCACCATGGTTGTTTTTATGATTTTGTCACCTTGGTACCCTTGGTCTGGATTCTTCTTGACCGAAAGAAGTCAACAAATGCAATGTGACTATCTCCTAGTTTTTATCACTAGTGGATTGTGAGTTTGATTCACACATCGAGCTTCTGAATCACTACTTCATCATTCAATGGGGAAGAAGGTCCCCATGGGTGACTTATTGTTTCTGCCTTTTTGACTTCTTTTTTATAGCTGGTGCTTGGGCAAAAACATAATTTCATGTGTTTCTTCCGCCTTAGCTATGAGTACTGGATAAGTAAACCTGGGCCAGCTGGTTGTGTCGTATTGGGCCACCTCAATTGAGTTGTAGGCCATGGTTATGTACATGTGGATTTACTGAGTTTTCTGATTGGTCAACATTATAAAATATATATCTAATTAACTATCAATCAGAAAAATATGCAAAAGTACTCATTGGAAAATATTTTTAATACAAAATATGGATTTGTAGCTTTAAAACCTTGTTTTGATATCCTATTTTAGTGTTTTCATATGGAACCCTAAACCCCTATTTTAGTGTTGAGTAACATGTTGAATAATTAAACCTAAATTAGTGATGTTCAAACCAAGTTTTCCTAATTGAACAAATCTAATTATTGACTATAACTTTAATTGCAATGCATCAAAAACTAACCCTACTTTACCCATGCCCTAATCAACCCTACTTCAATTTAGGATAAAAACAAATTGATTTATGATGTTTAATGGTTATTTATAGGTGTTTAGAGTCTAATCAAGTCAATGAGAGGTTTGACCGAGGTGTCTTTGCTCTAGGTAAATGAGTCATGCTGTTGTTCATGGTTCTTCATGGCTGATTGAAAGTTATGTATAAAGTAGAAATTATTATTTCAAGACTAATGTTTAAAATCATGTTCGTTATATCAACTTCTTGATGATTGTTGTATCTTATGTCTTATGGTTACCATAATTGCTAAGATTAGATATTACGATTAATGATTAATCAATATAAAGTTAAAGAGGGAGAAATCCCATCATGTTAAATATTCAAGTTCAAAGATTATGATAATGTTCATATTAAGAATCACATTATAAGAATTTGATTAAGTTGTATATTTTATCAAAATCATGGGTCTCTGGTGGTCATTATGGGCTTTCATACCCAATCAAGGGCTTTCCTATCAATTAATGGGCTTTCCTAGAATTATGTTCTCTTAAGTGGTCAATTCATATAGAGATGTATCTTTTACTCATTCAATTCCTATTTATGTCTAGAATTTATTTCAATAATGCTTATGTTAGTGTTCAAGTCATCTTTTCCTTCATGCTAGGTATAGTTGCTGTAATATCCTCAAATTTTGGTAAAAATTGAACTATAAATTATGATGCATGAATTTATTTGATAATTCCTCAATGGTTTTATTGGTGGAATACTAATGTTAATTGCCTTTTTCGCACAAGTGCTTTTAGCACAAGACAAATAGATAAACAAAATCCATGCATTAATAAATAGTAATGACTTTTGATATTGATAAATGTTTTCCAAAGGAGAATAAAGTTAATGATGTGGTAGATAGTTAAAAGAATACTTATATTTCCATTATTGGAAACACAATGGTTTAGACACCAAATAGTGTTACCTTAGGTTGCCTTTTTGGTATGTTGAAGGATAATTACAAGTTAAGATAATGAGGTAATTTGTCAGATAATCCAAGATAATATGTAGCTTGGATAATTGTTTAAAGGATTATCCACCTTTTTCTTGAAAGCCAAATAATGGAACAATATGTAAGTTTCCTAAAGAAAATAGGAAGCTTGTTTTAAAGAAAAAGAAGAAATAGATTCTCCTTCGTGTTTCCATAATATTAGATGGTGCCAATTATCAAATAAAGAATATATCTTTGAATAAAAGGGATATCCTTTAATAGTTATGGAAAGGAAGTAATCATATACTTTTGGAAACAATATAATATGACTTGTCTATTTAGATTCCTTGAAACCCAAGGAGAAAAGAGAATAAAGAGACGAAGAGGGAAGATATAAGAGGGAGTCAGTATACATATGTATGGTGATCTTGAACACAATTACGCTACCCCTCTTTTCCTCAACCTTCACCCGATCACCGTCTCTGTCACGCTCTTCCTCTCTACATATAAGTAACCACGATGGTGAAGTATACCACCACGACGAAGAGGATTTGCTCATGGTAACCGAGGCGGAAACATGGTGGCTGAGGCAGTAAGGAGCGATGGAGTATCAAGCCTAGACCTCATTGGAAGACGACAAAGGCAGAGTGTGCGGATGGCACTTCGCATCCCCGCCCTTCCTTCCGGAAAACCCTACGGTAGGCGGAGGAGCTGCTGCATTCCAGACGCCTGCCGCCTTAGACCAGCATCGATAGGAGATGAGACCACATCGTAGATCTAGGTCTCGTGGCCGAATCTGTAGGGAGGAAGAAGAAGGACGGGATTGGAAGGGGGTCGGGGAAGGCGATTATGCCAGCAGCATGGCGGCGAGAAGGAAACTACCCTTAGCTTCTGACCACTGCGACGCTAGCCGGAACTGTGGTTGCACAGACGATGCTCGTGAGGAAGGAGGATGGCTTGCACGGCTGGGGTGGTCGTTGCTTCCAGCGGAAGGGCCGCGAGGGTGGGGGGCGGCAACGCTGGACCTTGACTTCTTGGCTCGTGGGAGTTCTGACGACCAGGTCGCACCGCTTGCAGAACCTGCGATGGCTACTTGTACGCAGATGACACACGGGGTAAGGTCCATGCACCGGTGGGAGCTAGAGGGGACGCTTCGGGCCAGGGCAGTGGACGGAACCGGGTCTGCCGCAGGAGAAGATCTGAGGAAGGAGAAACCTTCCTTACAGCTATAGCGAGGGTGGGAGAAGGTAGAGAGAGAGCCAGCAGAGGGATCTTGGTGGCGACGCGTGAGGGAGGGAGGGCACCTCCGGCAGCGCTGGCGTGGAGCTGCGTTCTGCGGACGGGCGTCGGGCATGAGCGCCAGGCCAGGCGGGCCGCTCTGCGCAACGTAGAGGGAAACAAAGCCAAATGACCAAACGACCCATTTGTTTGTACATGGAGTACAAGGGCAAAAAGGTAATTCATCTCTTTCTTAGGCTCCACACATGTTGCAAATAAAAATAAGATATTTTGAATATGTGTCAGTTCTCTATTGGCCCAATTCTAGTAATAGTGAATTAATGATAACTAATTAATGGCAACTCAGATGATAGCAAAAGTATATATCAAATTGATCAGGAGAACGAGAGGAATCCAAATAAAATAATAGCAGAACCTGATTATGCTTCCTGTTCTAAAAATATGTACAGTAAATGTCCTAATGTGTCTAATGAAAAAGAAAACCTAATTTTGTTTAATATGATGCTTAATTGGGTATATTCGTTTATGTTATGTTCATACGTGATCTAGACATGTATAATGAGGAAAACCTTGATAAAGATGAATAATGGACGATTCTAGATTAGTTATCTTATTCATGTTGTTTAAGGTTTTACAACCAACATGAACATCTTGCTATGATCTTAATGATAGTAATGTGATCTAGGTATCATGAGTAGTCTTATATGTTTAAGATGATGATTAGGGTTTCACCTAATATGCATAATGGAATTGGTAACCCTAACTTATAGTCCAAACACGAGATAGTCCTAAACCCTAGTATAGGAGCGCATCTAGATCTGAATAATGTAATGTGAATACATGGTGACACACACGTAGTATGCTTTGTTTCAGATACTTGTTGATTACGTGCTTGGTTGATTGGATGTTTGGATTGCATTCCTAAAGTACATAAGATGTTCTGCATGGTTTCTGTGATGGCAAAAGGTACGTGGTTACACTTATGATTACATGTATCGAATTCCGAGATTTCTGATGTTTCTCGATGAGATTGAATGACAAATAAAATGCTTGCTTGTTTATTTAGTTCTTGCAAACTATAAAGTTCATATGAGTATCATGTAAAGTAAATAACTACATTCTGAACCCTGGGTCAGACTGATCTTAAGGGTAATGCACACGAGCCCCGGAGGGACAGTGATTACACCTGAGGTAGTGGACCAGATAAGGGTTAGACTATGAAAATGAGTTTATATTCAAGATAAAGATGTTTGCTTATATCTGTACTTGTGATTATTGTTTGAATCCACGTACTAGTATAGAAATATACTGATCGCGTATTTGTTTGTCGGCGTTTTAGGTATCAGATATACTTGATAGCGTGGACATGAGGGTACAGATAAAGATGTTGAAGACACTACAGTTTAATCATGAAGGTTTAGTCTTAATGGTTTATCTTCACACCTGTAAAAGTTAATTCTGTTTAAAAGTTATGTAACTCCTTAGAGGAGCTTTTTATCTAAACATGTAAATATTTGATCATTAATGGAAATTGTTTACTAATTTGTATTATTTCATGAATCTGATCCTGGAAATTATGATTAACGATCTGCGACTTTAAGGTCTTTTAGACACTCAAAAGTGCGGGTCGTTACAGTTACTTTGTTTATAATTTAAAGTGTCACTACCATTTACTAATGTGATTGTTTTTCCCTTTGCATAGATGGGGACACATTGTCCATAGGTATTGGAGCAACTAAGGACTAAAGACGAACAACCCAAGGATTAGAAGACCTTCACGTATAACCTGGTGGGGTACCATCTATCTTAGATGATCCTAATAGTTAGAATGTCTCCTTTTAGTTATTCTATGTTTAGATGTTAGATCTTAGATTTGATGAGGAACCTAGTTGTAGTTTTATATCTTATGAAGAATGTATGAATATTTTTATGACAATGTATGATGATTTATTTCTTTAGTTGCAATGACTATCATAATGTGACATCCCCTTCAAAGTTAATGCTTCCACTCAGTTATTGTATGTATGTGAAAAGTAGGGTGTTACAAGTATTTAACATTGATGATATTGTTGTTTAGTCCACTAGTAAAGTCAACAACTATTACAATATCTATAATTACTGCCACAAGGACTTGGAGAAAGAAGATGATGATCTAGTTAACAATTGATTCATGTATTTCAAGCCCAAAATTTTTGAAAATATATCATTATGGAAATCTATGAAACTTAATTTAGGGGGTAAGTGAAACCCTAAGCTGGGTAGTGTTGACCTAGAGGTTATACATTGCCCATATTTTGATAATGACTTAACCATTCCATTCATATGTATCTAATATGTGTATTCAAGATTGATTTTAGGTGTTAGGTACATGAAAAGGATCAAAAATCAATCTAGCCTCCCTTTCTTCCTTTTTCGGCCAAGGCTAACCATAACATTTTAGTAAATGACCCGTATGTTTCTGAGTAGGATGCCACTATCATTGCTAGCGTTACCCCAACATAATTTGTCAAGGGGGATGCCCGGACTTGGTTCATTGCTTTTCCTACTAAAGATGAATGCCTCCCCATTGTTAGGGATGCTAGCCCAACCTTCAGGAGTTTGGTCATCGACTAGGGTGACAACAATGTCATCCTTGGATGTGAGCTTAGCACCTTGGTGATGCTTGTTGCTCGACATCTTCCTGGGTGGTGGGTTGCTTTGCTTCTTCTTGTTTTTCTTGTGGATGACTTTCTCACATCCACCGTCGTCTTCGTGTGTCCCCACGTCAGATGGGTTTGTTGTATCCTGGCCAGCCTTTGCCGCTTCTAACATTGCTTTATGTTGTTTATTCCCTCATTCACTTCTCGATTGGTCCTTTTGCAACTATGATTTCCTCACAGGTTTGGGTGCATGGATCGAATCTGAGTAGGAGAAGGGTGCACGTGGGATGATGACAGTTGAAGAAGAATCTTCCTCTGGGGTAAATGACTTGGCAAAGGAGCAATCTGCATCTGTATGACTCAACCTACCACAACGTAGACGCAACGTTGAGAGGTTTTCATATTTAATCTGGTAATGAACATTATTCAGGAAGATTCTGAGAAGCAGGGGTTGGGCGGTGTTGACCTCCACTTCCAGGCAGGTGAATTTGCCCTAATCTCATGTAGTTGTAGTGGCATCAATTTTGATCATCTTCCCCACTAGGTCTCCTATGCTAGATAAGATTTGGTTTTGGTATAAGAAGACAGACAGATCCACTACCCTATGCCAAACCATGAGATTGTGGTGTATGGGGTCTGAAGGGCGGAACTTGGCCGACCATGACTACACTGAGAGGTAATTTCCAAAGATGGTCCAAGGGCCCTTCATCATGGCGTTGATGAAGTACTCTTCATTTGCCAATTGGACAATCTAGTATCTAAGTTCAAGGTCAATAAATCTAAAGCAGTATGTGGGTGCCCATAGAAGAACAAGCCGATTAACTATGGTTTGAAACCCTATGTTACCTCCAATGAGTTTCATGATGACTGCATGTTTCTAGGGCTCCAAGAGTGGTGGAAGAGAAGCAAGATTCACAATGATTTCTAGTAGAGCGCCGCCGCGGTCTACCATAATATCCTCAGTGCGTAGGGTGTCTAGTGACACAACTTTGATGGTGACGGTAACCTTGCAGCTCGTCATTGCATCTTTATATGATTTATCCTATGTCTCGATGCCGTCGACCACATCCTATTGGTTTTGTAGGATTGGTGCATCAGTAGCGTGTGGGACTCGGGTGTCATCATTCCTAGGCATACTTCCATGGACTTGACTTCCTCCTTGTCCCCTTCCTCTGCGGCTACGGCCGCCCTCGCACCTAAACCCTAGGCATTCCATCCGCACCCAAACCCTATTTGCACTTCAGGTGTCTAATACATCTTTCCTCTATTCAACTTGATATTTTATTTCATTTTTGCAAATACATATATTATAACATTTTTTTCTTTTCTTTTATGCACATTGGCATTCTTTTTTGGCGATACACCCTATTACATAGATAGGGGTATAGAAGAAGAAGGTATAGAGAGAAGAAGAGGCATGCCACCCCAAAATTTGAGTTTGGAATCTTTATATTTCCTTTCATTTGTTATTGGTGGATGAGAGGTAAGAAGATGGAATAAGAAGTGTAGAAGAGGTTTTGGATCATATGCAAGATTTATTTTTATGATAAAGTACATTGGGTTATTCATCTAGTTAAATGCACTAATGGCAAGACAACAAGATGTATTTTTTTTGTAGATATGATTCATTAATAAGTAGGAGAAATGCCATGTTTGATCCCTATAAGTTCCTCTAACACCTGCCATTCTTTATAGGTACCATGCTGCTTATGTTCATTGGCTACAAAGGGGATTTGTATGAAAATATCTATATGAAATGCAAGCATGAATAATTAGGCCAACTAGATAATGTATTGACTAATAATATAAGAATTATGAATTGAAATGAGAATAATTTTAATATACATGCAGTGAAAGTAATATAAATACAAGTGACACATGTAAATCTAAATATATATATTAGGTCTTCAATACCTTTATTTGTTTATAGATTGTATCACTCTAGTGATTTCCCACCCTTTTTAAATTCTCAATACCTTCCAAATAGTTTTGTGGTGAGGTTCTCAACCCCTGAGTTTTAATGAGATGAAGGTGGGCATATATAATTTTTGTCTCTAGTGTCCCTATGATGCGTGTATTCACAGTTTTTTATTGTATGCTTAGTAAATGATTTGCACATATTTTAGATATGCACATTAATATCTTTTATATAGACATGTTGTGTCTTGTGTTACATATGAACTATGTAAAATTTCTAAATGATAAATGATAAGAAAGGGCCTATAGTTTTGCTTGTGTAAAGTAAACTTATTGGATGTTTTATTAAAATACATTCTTTAAAATCATATTCAATTATGATATTTGATTTGTTTTGAATTTAGGTTTTGGGTCACTATGTGGATTACTTATCCTTTAGACATGCACTAACCTTAAGGTTGGGTGCTACAATTATGGACTTCAATGCGTGGGACCCTAGCCTCCTCCTAGTTAGATTGAAGGTGGCTATCAATAATATACAAAATTCTAACTCTGAATAGCTTCAAAGATACTCATGTCATTCATTTGTAGTTCACATTACTTACAGAAGCACCTTTTTTGAAAATTTGAAAGAAAATATTGAATATATGAAACCAATATAGTCCTATGATTACTATCAACCAATTCAATCACTCTATTTTAGAAAACTGCATAGATTACACTATAGTGAGGCTACCAAATTGAATAGAGAGAATATTTTTAGGACAAAATCACCCCTCTAAAGGAAGGGAAGTAAGTATTCACACATGAAATGTTTTCTTACTTCAAACCTCCCTATAGATTGAGAAACTTTTGAACTTAAAAGTAGTGACTTACGAATTAAAGATATATGACTCATTGATAGATATATCAATAATAGTGTTTAAGTTACACTTTGCAATTCCTAATTAACTCTCAAATATATTCTTTGATTTGCGGGGCCCAATATACCTGCCTAGTAAAAATTCTTATATCCATAGCCTTACTAATTCAGTTAAGATATAATCTGTTTACTAAGTAACTTTTTTCTTCATGATACTTTTTCATTTCATAATATCAAAATGGAACATACCTTTTATTGATACTTGATGTGATATATTATAACACAATACATTCACATATGAGTAAGTACAAAATTTCCTCCTAATATAATGTTCAATAGTCAATATGCCCAAGAATATGGGTCTTATCACAATATAGCTTTAGTATCAAACCCAAAGCACAATCCTTTTAAGAACAATTCATATTTAGCCTAACTCTTAAAAAGTGAAGAGGATTGATGGATTGATGTTTGTTCTAAGCAAGAAAATAATTTAAACAAAGTAAGAAATGCCTTTTTAATACTATGATAAGATGACTCAGATGGCATGTTTCACAACCACTAATAGTATACCTGGTCCCCCACATTGCATCACTCGAACATATGGTTTCTAGATTGGGATTAACGATATTTCATATCCTTCCAGAGTATTAAATTCACAATAATAAATCTCCAGACAGGTTCGAGGTCTCATGACCTATAGATTCTAAATATGTCACCCTAGAGAATGCCATTCCAATGCATCATCTGGGATTCAATGATAATTATTGGTATTCTAATATGAGGCATCAACATCTCTACTTCAAGGATCATATTATACATACAAGACATTGATCAATCTATAAGGTGTACATAAAAAACATATATCAATCTAATAGTTCATATGAATACCAATTAACAATTCAAGATTATAGATACGGGTAGAGGGGATAATCCCCATGCCCCATTAGATGAACTACTCCCTAATCATGTTTATGATACAAGTAGAGAGAGGAAAGTAGAATATCATGGATAATGTAGTATATGAAATCACCCTTCAAATAACACCTGTAGTCTCCAATCACTTTCTTTGGTAAAGCACATCTCCACATAGAGCCATCAATGTTTGCCTCCAGCTCTCCCAATGACAACTAGGGTGGGATGGGGGATTTATGGAATTAAAGTCACAATTTTGGAAGTCCCTCTAGTATTTTCATATCATGCCCATGGTTTCAACTTGATTTGACATCATTAAATGAATGTGAGAAGTTTTTTTTGTAGATTTATGATACTAGAGAAACATGCAATTTTAGGACTTTTCACCTGATATGAGGTGGTCACTGAATATACTTGTCTGTAGATAGTTGAATTATGCATCCAATGGTTTTTCAATTTCCCAATTTGGATATCATATGTGAAATGTGAAGTGGTTTTACTAGCTGGGTACATTTTAATGATCTTCTGTCCAATTGATAGAGTTGGGGAATGATGAGTTAATGTTTTGGTTTATTTAATATGAATTTCATAGAGAATAAAATATTTCTCCTCTCCTCCTTGCATTGTTGTTTAACTTATCTATTAGAAATTTAATAATGATTTTATGATTTTTCATCTTCTCCTTGCATGAACGTACAAATTAAACATATAAAATGTAAATACAAATAAATTGCATATATTACTAGACATCTAAATTAAGTGAAATTTCATGTTAAATGCAATACAAATATGAAAAACTAAAGATTAAATACAACTAAAAGTATCATAAATAGACATTCATCAAACAACCCCGAGCTTGAATGTTGCTCATCCTTGAGTAACACAAAATAAAACACTATCCAAATAAATAATTTTGACTAATTTATGTGTCATACTCACACCATGCTTGAATCCTTACCAAAGAAATTACCATGCCAGCCAACCTCCTAAGATCATGGAATATGGTTAGCCACGTCCTCATTATCGATGTTATTTCAAAATACATTTTCCACACCACAATCCCCAATACCACACATGTTTAAGGATTTATTAAAAAATTAAAGAATCCCACAAAACCACAAGTATGCACACAATCCAACACTAGAATTTTCCAAATGAATATCAATAGAGCATGTAATGTGCCACTAGGTTGAAGATTTAATGAATGGAGATTTATCAGGAAGAATAAAAATCTTTCCTCTATTCAACTTGAGATTTTATTTCATTTTTGCAAATACATATATTATACCATTTATTTTCTTTTCTTTTATGCACATTGGCATTCTTTTTTGGTGACACACCCTATTACATAGTGAGGGGTATTGAAGAAGAAGGTATAGAAGAAGAGGTGGCGTACCACCCTGATCTTAAGGTTTGGAATCATTATATTTTCTTTCATTTCTTATTGGTGGATGAGAGGTAAGAAGATGGAATAAGAAGTGTAGAATAGGGTTTGGATCATATATAAGACTTATTTTTATGATAAAGTACATCAGGTTATTCATTTAGTTCAATGCACTACTAGCATGAAAAGGGGATACAACTTTTTTTTGTAGATATGATTCATTAATAAGTAGGAGAGTTGCCATATTTGATCCCTATAAGATCCTCTAACACCTACCATCCTTTGCAGGGACCATGATGCTTATGCTCATTGGCTACAAATGGGTTTGTATAAAAGTATTTATATGAAATGCAAACACGAATATAATTAGGCCAACTAGATAATGTCTTGGCTAACAGTATAAGAATTATGAATTGAAATGAGAATAATTTTAATTTACATGTAGTGAAAGTAATATAAATACAAGTGATGCATGTAAATCTAACACACTGAAATTATAAAAAAGAAAATAGAAACAAAAATGTGAGTGGAAATGAGTGCATACCACCCAACCTCCAACCTAATTTTAGAAATGTACTCATCCCTAAGAAAACACTAAGACCAAGATGGAGCAAAATATGTCCACAATGCTAACCCAGGAGGCCATGCCAACTCGAAAAAGGTACAAATAAAAGGAATATCAACAAGGGTTGGATTATATGAGATCATGTGGTTGTGGTAGCTCAAAGGTACTGTCAGAATGCCTAAAATATGAGATCGTGTGGTCTTTTACCTCATCCATACATAATGATGCACCAATACTCCTCCATCAATAGAGGTAGTGTAGCTAAGGTAATATTTTCTGAATAAACACTAATGTTTTAAGCTGCGCTAGATCAGGTGGAGCATCTAGATTTGCCTTTTTCTACTCTCATAGATTTGCATGTAGAAGATGTAGTGTTCACTTTAGAGTAACCATCTCATTTCTAGAATAATTTTGTTAAATGTTATTATGTAGTTTTGTGTCCTTTTCCTATTGTGGATGTACCACATCATATGAAACAACTAGATATGTAACAAAAATTGATTGTTCATCTTCTATAATAGACTCAAACAAGATTGGTTCATCATTGTAAAAATCTATATCTGGGATTTCTATAGGGAAGGATGGTGAATCCTTAAACTTATGGAAGAATTTGTTGTCATTTGAGCCACTCAAGACTTCAATCCTTTTGTTCATGGCCTCCTAGTCAACCAACGTCCTCTCAAAGGCATTCAACCTCTCACTCTCACTCTAAGACTAATTGTTTATTAAAGACTCATGTAGCTAATATCAAGATTCTCATATTTCCTTATGAGCAGGTGTCTTGATATCTTTAGAAAATTTGTCTACCTACATATTCACGATGTGAAAAATTGTATGATGAATCAATACTCATCCATCTAATTATTTTTCTTGAAATGTACACCAATTAACTATTAGGTTTTAGAGAAAACTGTACCAATGAAGGAAGATATATGATTCATATTTTGAGTTGAAAAAAAAGAAATTATCAAAATCTAAATAATAATAACAACTATAAAAAATCCAAGATATTTAAAATAAAATTTAAAACCAAATTAAAAATTACAAATCAAACTAAGAATTACAAAACAACTAAGGAATTAAAGAAAACTATAAATCACAAAAACAAATAAGAAAAAAAATCCACACTTTATCTTAAAAGACTAAAAATCCAAAACTTCTTGTTGTCCCTGGAAATGATGCCAAAATTGGTTGTGATATACTATATAAAAAAACCCACTTAGGGATAAATCCCCATATTTTTTAGCTAATCTAACATGCAATAGTTACCACCTGTAAGAAAATATGTCTTATCACAATATAGCCTTAGGATTGAACCCAAAGAGTAACCTTTCTAACAATAATTCAAAATTTTAGCCTAATTAAGAAAAAAATAATTAATGAGGTAGGATTGATCTAACATTTTCTTTAATATTTAAGTAGTCAAATAGCAAGAAATGGATTTAAATACTATCATTTAATTTTTGGGATGACGAGTTTCACCACCATGAACAACATATCTACTCCTTCCATGGAATTTCTCAAACATATGGTTGTTAGATTAGAGTCAAGGAGATATAATATCCTTTGAGAGTATGAAATTTATAATGACTGATCTCTCTAGAGGCTTAAGGTCTTATTACCTGTAGATCCAAATTCTATCATCCCAAAGAATGCCCTTCCAATGTATTATCCAGGATTCAAAGATAATGGTTGATATTTTAGTCTTGGATTTCAAGGTCTCTACACCAAGGAAAATAATAGAAAGACAAGATAGGTGATCAATCTATAGGACACACATTTAGTAACTATTTTTTTCTTCTAGAAATTGGTAAATATATTGCCCTGAAAAGGTTAACGTATAGCTTAGCTATACACTTACAAGGCCGTAGTCCCATATACAAAATAACTATATGGGATGCTATCTGCAAATGCCCCAATATAGTTTAGCATTGGATCAAACATCATTTATAAGGCCTTTCCTGGCCTTTTTAACATGGATTAACTGTCTATTAAGTTTCCTAAGACCATCATCCTCACTACAAGTCGTCTTCACATGAACCCTACTGTTTCTCTCCTCCCATATGTAATAGAAAAACACAGTGAGACACAAACCTCCACATCTCATCTCCCATTTGTCCTTCAAATTGTTGAGAATGCATTATATACCTTCAACAAAATAGGTGGTCGAGTTAGGGCCCCATTCATTCCCTAGGCATATCTCAGCCTAGATGTACTTAGAAAACTTACAACCATAGAATAGTTGGTTATGACTCTCATTTTCTCTATGGCAGATGGAACATATAGAATCCACACTTAATCCCCATCCATGGTCTATCATTAGTCAACAACTTGCCCAAGATGGCTTTGTAAGTCATGGTGCTCCATTTAGGTGTGTGGGAGTTGTTTAGAGAATTTTGCTCCAGCTGACTTTTGTCTGTGGTTTAGTGTTGATCCATGGTGTGCTCTAATGGTTGATCAACATGAGCATACCATTTCCATCAACATTGTACCTGTGTTTAACCTCAGTCCACCTCCTACACATGGTCTTCCAGATCTTGGATGCACTATCATCAACAACTTCTGGTATGTGCCAATATCTCCTTGTCATCCACTCTGTCCACACGTTGTCCCTCTATGTGATGAACATGTGTAACCTCTTTAATTAGCATTCCTCACTATGTCCTGCGACAACCTCACATTCTAGCCACCCATCTTGTATGACCTCACCATTGTTTCCTAGGATACTCCATGGTGACACCGACCCCAAGTGAAGCTAACTGTGATTCTCCTCATGTCCTCATCCACCACCGGTGGTACCTCACATACTCCAACCTAGAACCTTAATTTTCTCTATATAAAAGACCTAAAAAGGACCAGCCTACTGGTGAGGACAACTTTAGCCCCCCCATCCCTCCACTTTGATTCTAAGGTCATCCAAGCACATTGTGAAATCCTTAGATGTGCCCCTTCCTCCCGCAATGGGTGCGCCCAGGTACCTGGTCGGAAAATGACCCCTGCCGACTCCAATTGCTCACCTCAGCCATCCCCTTCTAATGTTGCAAGACTTAGAGAAGAAGACTTTAGATTTAATATCACTAATATAAAGTCCAACCATCTAGCAAAGCTAGTCATGATCTTCTTATACCTCCTCAGGCTTTTGGCATGAACAACTAAGAGCAACATGATATCATCCACAAATATCAGATGAGTGCTGACTCTAGTGCCTTTGATTGTGAATGGTCTGATAGCGCCCCTTCTCTCTACCATCTTGATCATATTTGATATGCCCTCCATGACTAGGGTGAATAGGAGTAGGAAGAGGGTATCCCCTTGTTGTAGTCCATTGGTATCCTTGATCATCCCAGACGACATGCCATCAATGAGGATAGAGAACGAGGTGGTCTAAACACACTATTGCATCACATGTATCCATCTTCTATCAAACCCCTGGGCTTTAAGGATCTTGCACATTGTATCACATCTGATGTAGTCGTAAGCCTTGGTGAGGTCAATTTTGACACAGGCTTTGGCATTTGACCTCTTGATGTTGAACCCTATCAAGAAATCTACTACAAGCAGTGTGCTGTCTGTGATCCTTCTCCCATGGATGAAGACACTTTGCTCCTACAGACTAAGAGTGGAAGCACCATCTTCAACCTACATGTAATGACTTTCAAAACAATATTATACAAGACACCACAACAAGCTATGGGCATGTAGTCACTAATATTCTTGGCCTCCCTTCTCTTGGGTATCAGCTTGATGAAAGTGTGGTTAGTAGCCCTAACCATGGTTCCCCCTATCATGACCCATTTGATCGCAGTGACAACACCATATTTGATCATCCCCCAACACACTTGGAAGAACTTCCCATTGATTCCATCTGGCCTAGGGGCCTTGGATGGATTGATGGAGAAAGTAGCTTGTTTGATTTCTTCCTAAGTAGGTTCCCTACAAAGGTTAGCATTCATGTCTTGAGTGACCCTACTGCAAGGGAGGATGTCATCATCAATACATGGATATGTGGGGGCTTGGTTGTAAAGTAGCTAGAAGTAATTGACAACATTTATTACAATGCCCTCTCTATCATAAATAGCCTACCCATCTTAATTGATGATCTCATGGATAGTATCCTTCATTTCCTTCTTCTTCATAGAGGCATGGTAGGCCTTTCTGTATAGATCCCCATCATTGATCCACCGAATCCGACTTTGCTTCCAGTAGTAGACCTCTTCTGCCTTCTTTAGTTTCTTTAGCCTCTCCTCTGCCTCCCTTTCTTTCTCAATAGAAGAGGGGTTGAGAGGAAATTGCCTAATAACATTAGTAGCTTCATTGTACTCCATCCTAACCTTAGAGAGCATGTTTTGGAGGTTGACTTTCTCTTTGTTCCATTTCTTGACTTCTTTCTTCATATGGTGTTACTTATTGATAGCAATGTACATTAGGTTTCCATCAACATGGATGCTCCATCCTTTCTCCACAACTTCCTAGAATCCCATCCAACCACACCACCATTTCATGAACCTAAAAGGTTGGGGTAGATGAGGATTCTTGATAAATTCCATCTTCATCCAATTCTGGCCACTCAACGGATTAGCCCCCAGCCTAATCACCGCATTAGGCCATATATCCAACCACTTCCCATTCACTAGTCCCCTATCAATGGCACTAGATATCCTCCTCTCAACTCCCTATTTATTATACCAGGTTGTTAGGCTACCAATAATGTTGAGCTCCATGAGACATGTGAATCCATGGTATCATGGAATGCAGCAAGCACTCTGTTCAGGACTTTAAGGCCCCCATGCTTTTCAAGCCACAACTCTTCATTATGTGTTATGTCCCTGATTGCTCATCACATCTTTTCTCTATTTCTTTCCAAGTTCTCTCCATACACCCTTGATATGATACAAGGCCAACCTCCTCTATTACAACATCTGATTGCTGTAACTTGATTTGAGAAGTTAATGGGGTCAATCTCCTAGATCAAAGGATTACAGCCAATTGCTATTCTGCCTCCATCTCTTTGTTCAAGATTGGATAAGGCATTCTAGCCAGGTGGAAATAGTGTAGCAACTCTTTCATTAACTATCCTTCCAATCCTAGTTTCATAGCATAGAACCAGTTGACTTCCTCCTCATTGATGACCTTCCTCAGGTCCCTTTGGCTTTCTACATGGGAAGCTCCTAACACATTCCATGCGTGGACAAACATTACTTCTTCTAGGTTGTCCCGCTCGCTTCTCTAGAGATAGACTTGTCCTTCTTATTCTTGGATGGGCTCCTGGTCTATCTGGGGCTCCTGCTACGGTTGCTCGCATTGTCCATGACTTCCTCCTGGACCCCATTGAGAACAACAATTGATTCCCATTGATTTCCATCAATGTCTCATTTAGTTCTGCAAGCAGCTGCTTCATTGACTATGGCAGTTCCTTCCTCAGTCTGCACCTCCACCTCACCACCAGTATTCCTGGTGACTGATCTCTATAGTTCATCCACAACCATCACCACTTTTGTAGAAGTAGGAGGGCTCCCCTGGTCTGCCAGTGTTGCCGCACCCTAGTCAGGAACCACTAAAGAGAGAACAATAGAAGCTTGTTTCTAAGGGGGATATGGTTCTCCTCCTATCTTCTTGTCCATGTTGGTGGTGGTCTGGATGTCCCTCCTCTCTTGGTCTGCAACTCAGGAACAATGGGTGGTGAGAGACATACCCCATTGTGTGCTCCAGGGCATTTTCCCATGTCGTGGCCAAACACCTTGCACATAGTGCATTTATCAGGTAGGGCCCCGTACTTGATCTTCACCTCCCACTCATCTCCATTGGGGAGTTCAACCATCACCTTAGGAAGCAACTTAGAATCGACTGAGATTTCCACACAGGCCCAGGTGCAACCTTGCACAATGCCATCTGATCTCCTATTGATTGCTCAAGACTCCACAATGGAATATGCAATAACAACTATCGACCTCTCCGTCTAGTGCTTCCCCACATCCAGTAGTATCTAGATGGGTGCCATCTTTAGCGCTATCCTCCTCATATTAGCATAAGGTGTCTACCTTCTGACCAAGACCAGCTAGTCATTAAAGAACCATGACCCCTTCAACAAAGCATTCTTAAGGTATCCACATTGGCAAAGCGCACAAGGAAAAGGCCACCATCAAGGGTGAACATCTCGATCTTCCCCTTGGGTATGCAACTATGAATCATCCATCTTTTGAGTTGCTGAGGATGGCTCTTCCTACCCAAAATATGCACTATATCTGACTGCATATGATAGTCCTCCATCTCCTCCATAATTGGGTTAGTAAACTTTGTTCATATCTATCTCTCCCCCTCCATGTGGAAAGGGGTCTTCAGATCCGTTGCACAAGTGCCTCTCAGCTTCAGTGATGGTCCGACAACTGACCTGACCCAGTCTCTGGGTATACTAACATCCGGCACCAGTGCAAACCAGTCATCCTCAACATCGTTAACTCTCTGACTAGACGGGGTGTTATTGGCACAAATAGGGGGGGGGGGGGGGCGAGCTCCCCTGCCCACCATGGCTTCGCGCAAGCCCTAGAGATGGATCTGAGCTCACACCTCTCTCTCTCTAGAATTGGTCACTAAAACATAAGATGTCATTTAGCAACTAAATATTAATAGAACAATTCTTACAAATAATAATTGGCAATGCAAGATTCCAAATATGGGCAATGAGGCTAATTCCCATATCCCAGTATATGAACTACTCTCTAAACATGTTCATGATACAAGAACAAAGAGAGAAGAATAGGAATATGATGGATAGTGTAGTGATGTAGTTGAGAGGTCTATGTTTGTGAAACCACCTTCCAGAGAGAAGTTACAACTTTGGGTTGCTTTCTCTAACATAGCATGTCTCCACGTCAAGCCATCGAGTTTACCTATAGATCTCCCTAATGACTATTAGGGTGGAATGACATTGTATGGAATTAAATATCATTTTTTGAAACTCTCCTTGATATTTTTATAGCATGCCCTAGGATTTCAAGTTGATCATCATCCATTGGATGCAAGTAGTTTGTTATAGATATTTGAGACTAGAGAAATGAGTGATTTAAGGACCATTTTCCAATTAAAAGTAGTCATTGAATATAATATTTATATAGATAATATAATCAAAGATCCAATGACTTTTGACTCACCCAATCAAAATATTAAATGTGAAATCTAGAGTGCTTTTACTGACTAGGTACACTTTATCAATCCTCTCTCCAATTGATAGAGTTGGGGGAGTTAGTATTGAATGTTTTGGTTCATTTAGTTAGAATTTCATAGATATTTAAGAGTTATCCTCTCCTCCTTGCATCAATGTTTGACTTATTTATTGGAGACTAAATAGAGAGTTTATGAAATTTCATTTTCTAATTGTATGAACCTATAAATTAGACATAAAAAATTATTTTAATATCAAACAAATTGCACAAACTATTAAAAATCTAAAACAAGTGAAATATAAAGTCAAATGTAATATAAACATACAATATATATATATATAAAAGATGCAATTATAAACATCATGAATAGACATTCATCAATACCATGGTAGGTTATTATTTATTTTTTGTAAATCTGGTTGGGTATACATTACTACTTATTAGTGATTTGATTTGTGTAGTATAGATGCTAATAATTCTTGTTACATAGAAGTTGACTTATTTATCTATAGGTTCAAAGACTAAATGCATAAAGTTACCTATTTACAAAGAAGAAATTGTGTTCATGACTTCTTACACAAAAACAATATTTTTCCAAGTCAAAAGAAAAAATGTAGTTTCCATTCATCTATTCATTATTTCATCTCTTATAAATTAATCATTAGTAAGCATGTTGCATTTCATAAAGGTTCCAATAAATATTATGTGGCATACCAGAAATATTTTAGTTCACAACTCAAGGTATATGTCATTAAAATTTGAATTTTATCCTCCTTACATAATTGCATTACAAGAACATGATTCTCTTAGTACACAAAATAGATTATTTGTTGAGTTAGTTGATTCAGTCATAAATGCTTCGACATAATGCAAAAGTTTCAATTAAAACCATAATTTTACGTTAGAAGAATGCATTTATGTACATTGAATATTTTCTATCCATCATATCAATGTGAATCTAATGAACTTTCTATTATGAAGTGATACATTTAAGGTAGACCCACAAATAAATGAGAACTAGATAGATAATACTTGGTTATCAGTATTATGGGAAAATATTGTGATACGAGCAATGCCGTCTCTATGTCTAGTTAGACATGATACTTGACTAGGTGGAAGTTGTATGGAAGATGTGATGTTGATGAAACCCTAATTAGAGACCATTTCATTAAGAGAAATATGATTTTGAGGATGATCCATTTAAGTCTGGTTGAGTTGTAACATTCTAGTGTTTAGGATCGAAATGTACAACACTATACTTGAACTCTTTGATTCTTGTATAAAATCTATTTTCAATTGAAAGCATCTTGTGTGGTAGTTCAAATAAACATGATTTATCAATGGCTCGGTTGAAATCATCTACTTCGGCATTAATAGCAAGTCTTATTCCTTTTTTCTCAGCCTGTAGCCGCACTGTATTAAAATCACCAATGACCATCCATGGAAGCATAGCCTATTTAGAAATAGAAACCATAGTGTCCCATAGTCCCATTATCACTTTGCCATCATTGTTCCCATAAACAGCTATCAACCACATATGCAAGCCTCCATTATTAACATAGTCCACTATAACATGTTGATCTGACATATGTACCACTGAAAGCTGCCATGCATTAGGCTTCCATGCCACACACACCCTAGCAACCTTGCCACAATCAATGTTGGATACGTGCTCACAGCCCTGCGGAAATAGATATTTAATACTATTTTTATTATGCACCTTAATTTTCGTCTCCAGCAATGCAACCAGAGAATGACTGCTAGCAGCAATCCATTCTCTAATTTCCTTCTTCTTGCTCCTATCACACCTCCCTTGATATTCCATAAAAGCATGGACATATCAAAGATTTTTGTTGGACCTGGTACGCCTAGGAGGATCCTTCTCAGCATTCTTACCTTTCCCTTTCTGTTCCTATTGCTTAGTCGCATTTTCCTCCTCAGCATCTAATTCATATAGTGCCTCAAAGTTATTTGTGGTATCCAGTATAGAACTGACACCTTGGTTCTTAGGAATGCATGTCTTTTTTACCCCTTTCCTACGTGAGCTTGACACAAACTCACCCTCTTCTCTACTATTTGTTTTCTCCAACATGGACTCAGCCTGCTTCTCTTTTCCTTCCTTCTCTTTGCTACTGTTTATTTCCTTCCCTTTTGGCATTTGTTTCTCTTTGACGTCACCTTTGGACCCCTCTTTCTCATTACTTTGGTCAACCACAAGAAGGTTGGCAGGTGTGGGTGCAGGCACTTCTCCCTCCAAACATGCCCACCTTCATTGTTGTTGTCCGTCACCGGCTTCCGGTCACAGTAGGCGTTTGTGTGACCAAATGCTTTGTAGGTGGTGCACCTCACCAGGACGTGGTCGTATTCCACCCTCACTGGTATGGGTTCCCTGCCCTTCACATTCAGCATGACTTTCTGAGGTGTTGGCTTCTCCACCCTGAGCTCCATGATGACCTGGGCTTCATCGGACTCGAGCGACTTCTCATCAATGTGCAACACTGTCCTGACGTCTCTAGCAAGTCAGAACAGTGGAGAAGATCTCCTTCTTTAGTTTGTCACTATATCGATACTTCTTCACAATCACCAGTTGTGAATCGAACCACCAGGGGTCGGCGTTCAGGGCGATCCTTATCGGAGGTGTTTGTGAATCTTACCAGGAAGATGTCGTTGTCTCTGGACAAGAGTTTGAACGTACCCTTCGGTCTCCACTTGTGCTGGATCCAGGCCTTGAGGTGAGGGTAGAACGGCCTCCTCCCAAGGACGTACAGTGAACTCCCAGACATCGTGCATCCAGTCAAACTCCTCTAGCTCAAGTTCCACATGTATCTCACCTTCTTTCATCATTAGCTTTTGGAACTCCATTATCTCTTTTCCATCCGTCGCTGGCTTCGTCAAGATTTGGGACCAAGCCAAGCGCCCATTTTCTGTACCCATCGCTTCTGCCCGACTAGGGTTAGCCATGTCTGTCCGTCTGGTTTCCTATCTGCTGTTCGTCTTGTGGTTAGGGTTTACGATGGAGGCATATTGGGTGGTGTTGATGGGTGGTGTGGGGTGGATATTACCATCCAGAGTGGCCGGCAATGTGGATGCCATGTCGCAGATCGACGGTGGTTGCACATAACTAATGAATCGTTAGAGTTGGACCAGAGGGAGGCATGTTATGTATGTATTATGGTATATGTGTATGTATGTATTTATGTATATATGTATGTATGTATGGGATTAAGAGAGAAATATTTCTCCCCCCCTCCCACGCCCGTGGCAGAGGCCGAATGCCCGGGAGGGTGGTAAATCAAGGCGACAACTGGGATTTGAACCCCGGTCCCTTTGTTAGGGGACACCGTTCTTGACCACTTGAGCCACTCCTTGTCGGCAATGTATGTATGTATGTATGTATGTATGCATGTTATGTATGTATGTATGTATGTATGTATTTATGTATGCATGTTATGGGATTAAGAGATAAATATTTTCCCCCCCTCTCCCATAACTCGTGGCAGAGGTCGGACGCCCGGGAGGGTGATAAATCAAGAGATGGTTCTCCGTGTGGTTTCGAACCCGGGTCCCTTCATTGGGGACCAGTGGAATTCGCCAACCAGGCTATTCCCTTGTCGGCTTATGTATGCATGTTATGCATGTATGTATGTATGTATGTATGTATGTATTTATGGGATTAAGAGAGAAAGATTTCTCCCCCCTCTCCCATACTCGTGGTGGAGGCCGAATGCCCGGGAGGGTGGTAAATTAACGTGGCAACTGGGATTCAAACTCAGATCCCTTTATTAGGGGACACCACACTTGACCACTTGAGCCACTCCTTGTCGGCGTATGTATGTATGTATGTATGTATCAGAACTTTTGGTAATTTATTCCGAACCCAAAAGGGACAAAGTTACAAACTACACCGAAATCGTGTAGTTCACATTACATGCAAAGCAAGCAAAGAAAATAAAGATTAACCTAAGAAAAGGTCAATCAATACACATGAAGATCCCAGTTCCTGACCAGGTTACAAGATATATGGCCTAGATTATGGTGATGCGCACGATAGTGCATCTGAATCTCCTTCTCAATCTTTTTGAAAGCTTGTAACTCATCTTCTTGTTTGCCTCCATGACGAATGGAATTTCTAGTAGTCCAAATTGTATGGATAGTGAGTGTGGCAGCCCAAAGTGACAACACACAATCACCTGAAGTGATCCTAGAAATAGACTTGAGGCAGTCTTCAAGGGATTGCTTGGGGTTGAGCCCTAACTTCAGAGCAGAACGACCCCAAAGGTACTTCCACCACTTGCAAGTGGAGGTAAGGTGCAAGGAGCTTTCTTCTTCGAGGTGACAAAGGCCACAGAGATTGACAATGTTTGGATTCCATTTCTGAATCTTCTCAAGAGTCGGCAGGAAATTCTTGAGAGCTCTGTAAGATGTGAAGCTCCATCTTGGGTTGTGCTTAGACATCCAAAGGGTGGAGGCAGCTACATTAACTTCCTGTTTTGAACGGCAGATATCCCAAAGGGAATTGTCATTAACATCTTGGCATCTAGGCCAGACTTCAGTGAATCTTCTCCAGGAGGTTGAGTAGCCCCAACGATGGGAAGGGTGCTGAAAGTTATTAGTATTATAGCGTTTCAACATCCATTGAGCCCATACAGAAACACCAAGAAGAAGGCTTCTAAGACGCTTCATAGTATGGAAGTCAGCTAGCTCCTCGAGATTTTTCAGACCAAGGCCACCTTCTTCAAGAGGAAAGGAAAGACGTTGCCAACTAGCCGGATGAATGGAGGATCCCCATAGGAAATCACTAAGGAGAATCTCCATCCGTCTTAAGGTAGACTTAGTAAGTTCACCTTGACTCATCCAGTATTGAATGAGTCAAATAGAATTAGCCTTGATGAGGACAAGACGCCCAGAGAAGGAGATCTTGTTACCCGGCCACTTAGTGATCTTGTCTTTGCGCTTGTCGTGACAGTGGTCGAAATCTTTTCTCCTGAGATTTCCACCAGCTAGAGGGTAGCCCAGGTAGGTAGTCAGAAGAGTACCTAGCTGGACATCAAGTTCATCAGCTAAAGACGATGGATTGGGAACATATTTGGAGAAGTACACAATGGATTTCTGTGTGTTGAGCTTCATGCCAGATTCTGAGCCAAATTCATGGAGAAGGTCTTTCAGATGCTTGATGCTCCTGGAGCGAGCTTCACAGAAGATAAGAACATCATCTGTAAATAAAAGATGGGATAGGATAGGGACACTTATAATGGTGTAGGTCCTGATCCTCTTTTCTTCAGTCGCCTGAGCTAGTTTCTTGTTGAGGCCTTCCATTACTATGGCGAAGAGTAATGGAGACAGAGGGTCTCCTTGGCGGAGACCGTTAGAGCTTTTAAAAAAACCCTTCGGAGAACCATTGAGCAGAATCGAGAAGGAAGGAGTAGTAACACATTGCTTAACCATGTCGATCCAGTCATCTCTAAAGCCTAGAAGATGAAGACAGCTCCAAAGGTATGACCATTGAACTGAATCAAAGGCTTTTGTAATATCCAATTTGATACAAGCAGATGGAGTGCTTCGAGCAAGGTTGTAATTCAAAGTGAATTCAGCCGCTAATAGAGAGCAATCTTGGATGTTCCTGCCTTGAACAAACGCACCTTGATTGGGTGAAATGATCTTTGGCATAAGAACAAAAAGCCTTTTGGTGATGATCTTCGTGATGACCTTGTATAAAATAGAACAGCAAGCTATAGGCCGAAAGTCTGCAGGTGAGGATATGATGTCTTTTTTGGGGATCAAGGCCAAGAAGACATGGTTTAGCTGCCTCACCATGTGACTACCGTTGAAAAACCACTGAATGGCTTCAATCAGTTCCACCTTGATCGTAGACCAATTCTGTTGGTAGAAGAAGCTGTTGAATCCATCAGGGCCTGGACTTTTTGAGGCACCAATAGACTTGACAGCATTGTGAATCTCATCCTCATCAGGAATACGGCACAGAAGATCGTTATCCTGATCAGTGATGACCTTCTCCCAACCATGGTTATCCATAGGGAAGGAGGTCCAATCTTGGTTGTATAGTTTATCGAAGAAGGTTGTAGTCTCATTGGCAATGGTGACTTCATCCTGCAGAAAGGTGCCTGATTCATCGTAGATCTCCGTGATGGTATTAATAGCATCCCGCCTTTTGACGGCAGATTGGTACAAATGAGTGTTCCTGTCACCATTAGCAATCCAGTCCATGCGACTGTGCTGCCAAAAGTATTTCTCTTTAGCAAAATCAAGGGCTTTAATACGATCATAAGTGACCTTTTTATCCTGGATGAGCTGATCATCAAGAGGATTCTTGCGCAGAGCTCTGGAGATGTCATCCATCTCCTGATGTTCTTTCGTAAGCAGGTTCTTGAGATTGACGTGCTTCCTGGACCACTTTTTAAGTCTTGATTCGTGTTCTTAAGTTTCTGAATAAACTTAAAAAGAGGATTTCCATCTACTGGATCATTCCAGGCATCGTGGAGGATTTCCTTGAAGCCGGACCATTCTTTCCAGTAGTTGAGAAATCGAAAGGGGCGCGCCTTCCTTGGAATATCTCTGAGGTTGATGTTAATGGCAAAATGGTCAGAAAATTTAGAGGTAAGAAGTTTGGATTTCGTACCTGGAAACTTCGTAAGCCAATCATCATTAACAAGAGCTCGATTGAGCTTGCAAGCAATACGCTTAGACGCAGCTAGCTTATTGCTCTAGGTGAACATTTCACCACCAACAGTTGGGAGTTCAACCAGGCCAGAGTTGTCAATGGCCGAGTTGAAGGAGCTGAGGACCTGATTAATGACATCGCGCCCACCCGCTTTCTCTTCCCTTTTCTTGGTGTTGTTGAAGTCACCGATGACTATCCAAGGATCATGAATACCCGAGGATAGGGATACAAGCTTGCTCTAGAGATCAGTGCGCTGACTCATAAGGTTTCTAGCATAGATGCCAGTGACCATGAGCCGAAGACCTCCTTTGTTAATCACATGTGCAGTGATCTATTGATCATCAGAATCAGTAACACAGATGTCCCAGGATCGAGGATCCCATCCTAAGCAAACACGTCCATTATCAACATGTTGATGATTGGATGTGTGCTTCCATCCATTTGGAAAAAGCTTCCGAACGGACTCTTTATTGAACCTTTTGATTTTTGTTTCCACAAGAATCACTATTGAGGCCTGAATGTGTTTGATTGCAGCTCGAGCCTCCTTCTTCTTCCGTGGCTTCCCTGAACCACAAACATTGGCCATGTAAATGGTCATTTATTGGATTTCCCAGACGAGCGGGTCTTACGCTGACCCTTCACACTGGATTCACCCTTCTTGTGGCCATCAACATGCCCAAAACCTTGTTTCTCCTTGCCTTTCGAAGGACCTTCCTTACTAACTGGTTCTTGCCCTGGTGTTGCAGACTCTTTGGTCGTTTGTGCCTCCTTGCCCTTAGAGGGAACACCTTCGCTGAGGGAAGGCTCCGACACCTTGGAAACATCCGAAGACGATCCTTGTGTCTCTTTGTTTGAGTTAGATACATTGTTGCTAGGATTAGACGCAGTCATCTATTCTTCCTCGGGAGCGGAATCCTTGTTTAGGGTTTCCTCAGAATCCAGAATCTCGATCGTATCCTGATCACTTTTATTGGTTTCAGCATCCGCAATCGGCTTGGCCTTGCCCCCGACAATCTTTTGCCATTGTTTCTGTTTTGGAGGAGCCTGCTTCTGTGTGTCTTTAGGTTTCAAAGGACAATCGTCATCGGAATGACCAAAGACCTTGTATGTATGTATGTATGTATGTATGTATGTATGCATGTATGTATGTATGTATGTGTATATGTATATATATGTGTGTGTGTGCTTGTGTGTGTGCATATGTGTCCTGCCCCTACACCTCTATTGTGCTTGTGCCTCTATGTGTATATATATATATATATATATATATATATATATATATATATATAAATTGACCTAGTCTAGAATACACTGAAGTGTACATATTGTGTTGTAGAGTCAAGTATTTTTAACCTATCTAGATCACTTTTCTATAAAATCTAAATCCTTGATCTTCATTTTTATTATAAAAATAAATCATACATAAGATTGAGCTCATTTGGATGAGTGTAAGTCACTTGTCCAATGACAACAAGATTGACTTACATAACTAATTTCAAGGGCATCTCAGATTTTATACATAGGTTATTCGTAAGATATTTAAGAAGATCGATGATTTTGACTTAAAAATTGATGTTGCATGGTGGAAAAAGATGTGAGTATATTGTTTAACTAATATACTTGTGCATATTCTAGAATGACTCTTTCTATATGTATCTCTTTCTGTAATATATATATATATATATATATATATATATATATATATATATATATCTATGTGTGTGTGTGTGTGTGTGTATGTTTGTGAGTGCACATGTGTGTGTGGTTGTGTGTGTTTGTGTGTGTATACATATATATACCATATATGTTTGTGTGTGTGTGTTTTATATGTTTTTATATATACATATACACATACATATCTTAATAAACAAAAATGTTCATGATATAGCCTACCATTCAGTTTATCATTAAATGGAAAGAGTGATCTAACCCAAATTTAATTAATATCATTCATTAATCTAAGATTGTTTCTTGATCCACCGAACCTAGTATTATCCAAATGAAAGCAACTAGAGTTATCAGAACAATTGCAAGTAATGCACATTATTTATTAAATTATTTTATACCTAATGCAACTAGTATTATCAATCTAGGAATGATATAACCTATACTTTTTTATTAGTATATTAAAGTAAAAGGTGTATATTACTGAAGAATAGAACCGATACATATTGAGTCGCACAAGTGTAATATGTCCAACTATTAGTATACTTTCCAATATAAGGCATATCATGATCTAACTTCATGAATGTACTAAATGGTTTGCCATGCATGTGAGTTCTAGGATTAGTAAACTTTAAACTAGGTTTTAGGCATAACTAAATATTATTCATAAAATATAATTAAGGATTCAATGATATAAAGTTATCTTTACTTCATATTTAACTAATCCTAGACAAAGTCTGGTTTGTCACAACATAGATTTAGGAATAACATATAACTTCTTATTATACTCTCATTCTAATTTCAATCATCTACAAATGAGTGTATTATGGTATGTTTTGTACCTCATGTGGTGGTTACTTAGGTAGTAAGCCACTATCATCTAATTCATGATGTTGTTAGCTAAATTTGATATTATGAAACTTTCTTATTTGATTGTGAAATAATTTCCTAATTGTGTTTCTAATGTGTGGTTAGTGTTACATGTATTAAGGAATTATTAGAGATGATGACATGAACTTTATTGAACATCTTGCATGTATAATTGATCAATTTATACTCATTGTATGTCGTTCGTATAAGGCAATATACATCGTACTAGATTTCATGTAAAATCAAGATATGAGTCAACCTCAACTATCCCAAATCCATTTTCAGACTCATATTAGGTCTTTAGGATAGTTAGGTTTGATTACAAAAAACATTTAATATGGTTTTTAAAAAGTAGGATGACATGTTAAGGGGTCTTTTTCATTCGAACTCTTTTTCAACTGATAATGTGTTGGTCTAGCAGGATTTGAGTGATAGTTAGTTATTATTATAATTTGGTCATAGTGAGCCTCTAGATCAAACTCTTTTTTTACTACAGTCAAGATCGATCAAAAAATAAATCGACTGATGGGTTGTATGCAAACAATTTAGTTAGTGCACAATTACCTATATATAGACATTGTGACGTCCCCAAATTTTGTAAAACTTAATCAGATGTGAGATGTCTAAATTGAAGCCCTCACCTTAGCGAGAATCCCAATTTGAACACCACACACTAGGCTAAGAAGAATAAAATCAGAGGAAGTCATAAGGAAACAACAGTAGCACATGAACAAAAATAAAACCATACACCATATTTCACCATTCAACATATAATTACAAAATGAAATGTTACAACATTTGATGTTACATATTGAAAGGTAAACGTATACATACACAAGTACTAGTATCTAAAACATGATCTTAATACAATAGGTCCACCTTTACATCAGCTCACCACACAACTCTCAACTATCCATGTCTTCAAGATCATATGTCCACATCACCTAAACAAGAGATTACATGTGGTACATGTCAGCACAATATTCAAGAATATTGTACTGAGTACAACGACGTGTTTTTTTATATACCTCTTATTACTAAGATTTGCAAATAAAACTAATACTTGGTAGTTATAATGAAATATAAGAAAAATCATATACTTGCACAAAGATGTTCATTAACAAAAGAGAACACATATTTTAATCTCATTTCCCATTCTATGTAAAGTTAATCAACCACATGCACTATTCTACCAAAGAGATTTAGTGCTCACATGTACTATTCTGCCAAAGAGATCTAGTACTTTCATAAATGCACTATTCTGCAAAAGAGATTTAGTGCTCCAATGTACTATTATGCCAAAGACATCTAGTACTTTCATCAATGCACTATTCTGCCAAAGAGATTTAGTGCTATCATATAATGGATTAGATACCTTATGTTTCATGTGTTCATTTCCATATAAGTATGGAAAATCAAGCAAGTTATCATATAAGAACAATAATTTCATCCAATACCATATGCCAAGTTTTTGTATACACATAATACAACTGTACTATATAGTAGACCAATTAAGAGGTAAGGGCATACCTTCAACTGAGGTATGCTAATCATCACATATTCCTTATGTCAACTACAATGTTGGTCAACCACTGATTAAGACAAGATCATGTACTATCATCAGATTCTCATCATCTTTACCCTAGTTATAATTCATTAGGATTTGCTTAGTTCATTAGGATATCTAGTTGTTACTTGTCTTACTCTTCTTGTTATCTGGGATTGATGTTACCGAAGTTGTATTCCATATTATAATTAGTTGCATGAACATTAGTCTTCATATCATTGTTTGTATGTATTAACCCTAGATTATATACATTAATCCAATTAGGGTTTTCTCATCATTATAGGATCCTTAAACGTGTAACCTTATTTATATGCATAATTATGATCATATAAATATATATTAGCTTTCGATTACTAATATAAGCTTACTCTACAATTTTCAGGGTTTCTTGAGCATGTTTGTAATTATTACACCTTAATTAGGGTTATTAGCCCTAATTAGACACATGGATCAAATTACATGATTTTTTGCATCAACATCATAATCACTGACCTTAAATGGATTATGAACATGAATATGGATCATATGACATATTATCATAATTTTAGACCACCGTTTGATATTTATTATCCATGAAATAAGCATTTCACAACTTACATGATATTCCTAATATTAGTTCATCAAAAGCATGATATTATACTTTTATAATGTTCTACACTATTTTTTTGAGAATTTTGGTACCTTATTTGCAATTTTTTGATAATAGATCTAATTTCTATGAATTATCAAAGATCTAGGGTTTAATTGGTATTTTCTTACATTTGGGCCAATGACAGTCTGTCACGTGGCGCCAGCTGGCGTGGATCCTTTGCTTTTTGTGGCCTAATTCTTCAGTTGAACCGGGTGGTCTAGGCATCTGGACCCGCCTAGTTTAGTGGTTGGACCAATTGGTCATCCATGTTTCTCGTTCACACATTCTTACAGTCTTGTCTGGTGTGAGTTCACGAAGCCGCCACCGCACTTCAATAAATTAGTGAGCAATTCAACCAAAGACATGGTTCCTTGTCATCCCTACAGCTCACCGTCATCTTTGGTGAATTCGTCTGAACCTCCACTGCTACACTCTCTTTCCATTTTCAGCTTGGGCGCAAGCGGAGGCTCTATTCCTTCATAAAACAGTCGCTGCCACCTGGGAAGTCCTCCAACAAGAAATCATCCATCCTTTAGGGTTCCTCATGACATGATTAATCTCTCCTGAGCTCTGGCATCACCCTATGGCCTCGCTCAGGTGCTTGGGACACCGCCTACAAATTTGAGTCATTGTGACTGCAAGCTCCCCGCCACTGACAACCTCTACGACATATCCAAAAGAGGAAAAATGCCTCGGATCACACCTGCTAGATATGAAGCTTCCAAAAGCTTCACAGAATCTCCTTAAACTTTATGGATATGTCTAAACATGAAGGAAAGCACTCAAGAGCCTCCTCCCATCTCATCTTCTTGTGCCGAGGGATATTGGTTGGCTGACAATGAGAACCATTACTACAGGGCATGAAACATTGAAACCCAACTTCTCTATCCTCTCTCTTGGTTTGTAGTTACTCTTATCTCCTCCTTCAACCTTTCTCTTCAATTCTTACTCTCACATTTCCTCTTGATGGAGATGGAGAGAGCAGTGGGTGTTTGATCTCTCTCATTGTTTGGTCATTTGCTGAGTCCAAGGGGTCAGTTAGACCATAATGAGAAGCCACCTCTAACTCATCGATTACCTTTCCCCCTCACCCCATGATCTGGGCAAGTGGTGGAGGTGAGGGTTGTGGAAAGAACTACTCCCCCACACCTTGCTCTAAATACAGGGTAGAAGAGAACTCAACAACCCTTGATCTAAAATCCAAAGGTCTAAAATCAACGACCATCAAGGCAGATCCGTGACTGACTCAAGTCAAAGGTTCCAACCACTAAATTAGCTTCAAATGGCCAGGATCTATCTACGCAGGCCACCCTCAACCAAAGGGGCGTGTGACACACTATTAGATCAGCAACTTAGGCTATATAATCCAGACTTTATTAATCAACTACATCAATTTTCAAACCCATATAACTTTCTCTACGAATATTTAATCATCTTGAAATTTTGACCATAGCTTTATCACAACTCAATCTACATACCATCCAACTTTGGCATAAAGACTCACTTATTTGACCACTCAATTTAATACTTCAAAAAGTTATGAACTTATGAATCATAATCATATTACCAACATCAAAAAACTTCTTTGATTAGTCAAAACATTTATAACTCTAAAAAATTATTCAAACACACATGAATTCACTTATTTCATTGAACATTTAGGGATTCTAAAATTTCATTCCATCACATCCTACACAACTTAAAAGTGATTTCATCCTTGAAATTATGACAAAATCCAATCGTTCGTATCATGTACATATTAAAAGAAATTTCATCCTTGAAATTAAGCCATACTTGTACTCTAAGGAAAAACAAAGCATGTCTTTATTCACACCTAGGGCACTATTCTATGAGCAACATTCCCATAAACATCATGCATATAACATACATGTACCACTCCTAGGAGGTTTTCAAGCATCGTTGGTGCACCATCACTCCATACAAGGTTGAAACAAGGGATTATAATCTTAGGTTATGCCACAACATATTCCATATTTTAGGATTTACATCCTCTTTTTACCCGATCATTAGCATTCTGACATCACTTTAACATATTTGGGGGGGGATTCATTATAATTAACCCACTTTATCCATCTTGACCAAAACAAGGTGCCACCATCATTTTTGGTTGTGCTAATGTTCCAACGATATTCAACATCCTTATTAAGTATTACATTAACACCACAACTAAGAAGTATCATTAATATGATGTCATTTCATTCACATATTTGGTTACAACCTTTATTGGTGAATTCAACACATGATTGCTAAACTATATCACATTATCATTATTCATGTACATGGTTAATCATCTATAAATAGAGAGGTATTAACCGTCTCTAGGTTTTCCATCATGTCATGCCTACTATCATATCTCAATATTGGATCAAATTCTTACATATCTTATAGCATGGTTGCGCTTAACGAACTTATGTGAGTGGCTTAATAAACATATATCAAAGTAATATCCAGTCCAATTGAGGTTCTCATGACCCGTATCGTGAGGGTAGTGACAGGCTCAGTCTCTTTGAGCTCACTCAACTCAATGAGTATCTCATATGCACAAACTTCATCTTCCTCTTTCGTCTAGGGTTACTAGTTCTACCTCATTGGCACTGGTGATTATCTTTACAAGATCTAGACACATAAGTACAAACTAAACCAAAATGTGACACTCTTTTCATAGGTTCTCTTCCCATGAGATATGCTTACCCAAAACTTTTTTATATACGCAACCGCTGGATTCCTACAAGTACCATCAACCCGTGCTTGAGGCTTTACAGAAACTAACACATTTACCTCCTTTAGGGTCTTGGGAGTCTCTCTCTCTTACCTATATGGTAGGTACTCATACTCATATTCAAATATGCACATATAACCAGCCTCTCTCTGACTCTAGGGTTTGGTCCTTCCAAGGACATCTAAGGTTCAAGACATCTAGGAATAATGCATAAAGAAACTCATCTCAATCACACAGGAGTATTCTAATTTAGGACATATCATAACACATATTTTTCATAATTATCATATCTTGGAGTTGAGGTTCTCTGACCTTCTCCCTACAAGTCCCACTCTCTCTAGAGTTTACCCTAAAATTGGTCCCAATACTAGAGGTCCTCCTTTGTAAAAGAGATTAAGTCTCATGTTGACTCACATCTTATCTTAACTTATCTTATCTTATCTTACAAAAACATACATACTTTCATCATCAAATCCTATCTCAAATCCTCAAATCTAAACTCATGTCCTCAAGGACAAACATTGGTCATCATGAACCAACTTATCTTACTATATAAAACTTAGATCACATCATCTAAATGTATATTATCTTTTCCATCTATCACATATTCTAACAAGGCTTTAGACATCTAATAGAACTACTCTCTCTTATAGACTGATGTCATTCACTTTCACTTAGGTTGCATGACCACCTCCTACTCATACATGTGTGTGGATATAATAAAATATGATATAGTTTTTCTCTGATAAAACATGCTTCAGAGAAAACTATTAAGGTTCCATTCGATTGGAATCAAAAACCAAATCCACAAACTGAGTGTCCCACACATAATAGAGAGTACAATGTCATGAAAACTAGTGAAAAGGGTGAGAACATGGTGTAGACTAGAGTATCTACTCTTAACAATGAGCTCCATATGTCTAGGGTTTCTCTTCCCTTGATGCACATTATCTCCAAATAATGCAACGTCCCATACTGCCACATTATTAGGAAATAATGACATGTTAGGACTCTCTATATGACAAGCACTAGTCTAAACCTAGTTCTCAAACATCTAGGTGCTAACCTAGAGGCTAGGTCAGATTTAGTCTCTAAGAGATGACTAATCTAACCCTAAAGATTTTTAAAGTTCAAGGTTCTTGAGTTTGAGTTACATAATGAGCAAATGTTAGGATTTGATATTGTTCATGCTCTGATACCACCTGTGACATCCCTAGATTTTCTAAAACTTAATCTAATGTGAGATGTCTAAATTAAAATCCTCACCTCAGTGAGAATCCCAATTTAAACACCACACACTAGGCTAAGAAGAAGAAAATTAGAGGAAGTCATAAGGAAACAATAGTAGCACATGCACATGAACAAAAACAAAACCATACAACATATGTTCACCATTCAACATATAATTACAGAATGAATTGTTACAACATTTGATATTACATATTGAAAGGTAAACTTATACATATACATGTACTACATTCTAAAATAGGATCTTAATACAATAGGTCCACCTGTACATCAGCACACCACACAACTCTCAACTATCCATGTTTTCAAGATCATATGTCTGCATCACCTAAATAAGAGATTGCATGTGATACATATCAGCACAATATTCAAGAATATTGTACTGAGTACGCCTATGTATGTTTTTATATACCTCTTATTACTAAGCTTGGAAATAAGATAAAAATAATACTTGGCAGTTATAAATAAATATAAGAAAAAGCATTTACTTGCACAAAGATGTTCATTAACAAAAGAGAGCACATGAACATGCACTATTCTACCAAAGAGATTTAGTGCTCACATGTACTATTTTGCCAAAGAGATTTAGTACTTCCATAAATGCACTATTCTGCCAAAGAGATTTAGTGCTCACATGTACTATTTTGTAAAAGAGATTTAGTACTTTCATCAAGGCACTATTCTGCCAAAGAGATTTAGTGATATCATATAATGGATCAGATATCAATGTTTCATGTGTTCATAGCTATATAAGTATAGAAAATTAAGCAAGATATCATACAAGAACAATCATTTCATCCAATACCATATGCCAAATATTTGTACACACATAATACAACTATACTATATTGTAGGCCAAGTAAGAGGTAAGGGCATACCTTCAGATGAGATATCCTAATCATCACATATTCCTCATGTCAACTACAACATCGTTCAACCCCTGATTAAAACAAGAACATGTACTATCATCAAATTCTCATCATCTTAACCCTATTTATGATTCACTAGGGTTTTCTTAGTTCATTAGGATATCTAATTGTTACTTGTCTTACTCTTCTTGTTATCTGACATTGATGTTACAAATGTTGTATTCCAAACTATAATTAGTTGCATGAACATTAGTCTTCATATCATTTTTTGCATGTATTAACCCTAGATTATATACATTAATCCAATTAGGGTTTTCTCATCATTATATGATCCTTGAACATGTAACCTTATTTATATACATAATTATGATCTTATAAATATATATTAGCTTCTAGTTTCTGATATAACCTTACTCTGCAATTTTTAGGGTTTCTTAAGCATCTTTGTAATTATTGCACCTGAATTAGGGTTATTAACCCTAACTAGCCACATGGAGAAAATTACATGATTTTGTGCATCAACTTCATAATCATTGACCTTAAATGGATTATAAATATGAATATGGATTAACTAACATATTATCATAATTTTAGACCATTGATATTTATTATCCATAAAATAAGCATTGCAAACTTACACGATATTCTTGATATTAGTGCATCAAAAGCATGATATTATACTTTTATAATGTTACATAATTTTCTGAGAAATTTGGTACCTTATTTGCAATTTTCCGATAACAGAGCTAATTTTTATGAATTATCAAAGATCTAAGATTTAACTAGTATTTTCTTACCTTTAGGCCAATCACGATATACCATGTGGCTCCAGCTGATGTAGAACCTTTGCTTTCTACAGGCCGGTTCTTTAGTTGAACTGGGTGGTCTAGGCATCTGGACTGGCTTGGTTTAGTGGTTGGACCAATTGGTCATCCTTGTCTCTCATTCACACATTCTCGCAGTCACGTCCGATGCGAGTTTACGAAGCCGCCACCACACTTTAGGAAACCGACGAGCAAATCAACCAAAGACATCGTTCCTCGTCGTCCCTACAGCTCACCATCATCTTTGGTGAATTTTTCCGGACCTCCACTGCTACACTCTCTTTCCATTTTTAGCTTGGGCGCAAGCAGAGGCTTTGTTCCTTCATAAAACCACTAGTGCCACCTAGGAAGTCCTCTAGCAAGAAATCAACCATCATTTAGGGTTCCTCATGACATGACTAATCTCTCCTGAGCTCTGGCACCACCCTATGGCCTTGCTCAGGTGCTTGGGATGCCGCCTGTGGCTCCAAGTCACCATGACCACAAGCTCCCTACAGTTGACAACATCTATGGAAAATCCAAAATAGGCAAAATGCCTTGACTCATACCTACTAGCATTTGAAGCTTCCAAAAGCTTCACAAAACCTCCTTAAACTTGATGGTGGTGCCTAAACATGAAGGAAATCGCTCAAGAGCCTCCTCTCATCTCATCTTCTTGTACTGAGGGATATTGGTTGCCCAAAAATGAGAACCACTTCTATAGGGCATGAAACACCAAAACCCAACTCCTCTATTCTCCCTCTTAATTTGCAGTTACTCTTCTCTCCACCTTCAACCTTTCTCTTCCATTCTTACTCTCACATTTCTTCTGTAAGATGCAATGGAGATGGAGAGAGCAGTGGGTGGTCGTTCTCTTTCATTGGTTGGTCATTTTCCCAGTCCAAGGGGTCAATTAGACTGTAACAAGAAGTTGTCTCTAATCATCAGTTACTTTTCCCCCTTGCCCCTCGATCTGTGTGAGTGGTGGAGGTGAGGGTTGTGGAAAGAACTGCTCCCATGTACCTTTCTCTAATTGTAGGGTACAATAGAACTCAACAACCCTTGATCTGAAATCCAAAGGTCTAGAATCGATGCCCATCAAGGCAAATCTGTGACTGACTCAAGTCAAAGGTTCCAACCACTAGATTGGCTTCAAATGGCTAGGATCTATCCATGCAGCCCCCCCTCAACCAAAGGGGTGTGTGACACCCTATTAGATCAGCAACTTAGGTTATATAATCCATACTTTATTAATCAACTACATCAATTTTCAAACCCAAATAACTTCCTCTACAAATATTCAATCATCCTGAAAATTTAACCATAGCCTATCACAACTCAAGCCACATACCATCCACCTTTGGTGTAAAGACTCACTTCTTTGAACACTCAATTATATACTTCAAAATGTTATGAACTTATGGATCCTAATCATAATACCAACATCAATTAACTTCCTTTCTTAGTAAAAACATTTACAACTCTCAAAAATTACTCAAGAACACATGAATTCACTTATTTCATTGATCATTTAGGGATTCTAAAAGTTCAATCCATCACAGACACATCCTAATGTTTTTCTATAAATAGGATAGTTTAGGAAGGATACAAGTACACTTGAGAAAATCTAGAACTGCTACATTGCACTTAGATATTGAATTTCTGTGTCCTACCAATAAAATTTTCGAGCTCCACTCATGTGCTTTAATGCACTGCAATAGCTTTTGTCCTAATCCTAGTGGATTTTCCTCATAAGCTTTATTATAGGATCATTTTAGTTGCTATGAGATGAATTGTTGTTTCCTTTATCCAATCGTGTTCCCATTGTTCATGTTTCTTCGGAATTGCTTCTTATGAGAAGGTCTATCTAGAGGCTTGAAAATAGGAGTCTTTTTATTGGTTGTCTTCTACAACCTTCAAAGAAGAGGTAAAGTACTTGTTCTCTTATACATCCATTAAAGAAGGTGTGAAGTGTTGGTGATCTTCTATAGTCATTAAATAAGACTTTTAAATAATTATATTTTACATTTGTCCTTGGGAGGTAAATAAAGGTAAATTATTGCAAATCCTAGTAGGTAACTACTAGGGAAGGATGTGCACCCTTTTCTATTGGAACCACCTGAAATCTTATGTATCTTGTGGTGGTTGATTACTCACATTTCATTTAATAATTCACTTGTATTTGATGATCTTTTATGGATGAGAAATTGATTTTTTCTATGCACGCCCAACCCCCAGCTCTAGAGGTTTCATTCATCATGTCTTCTAGGATTAAGATAGTGTATTCGTATATGTTATTAATACATAAGTATTAAACAATAGTACTTTATTTATGTTTTATATGTATGTTGAGAATATATTTTATAATGGAAAACATTGATTTTAATTTACATAGATACTTCTAAGCATATTTTTTAGATAATAGTAGCACTAGTAAACATGGGGACTTTCTATATGACAACATGCAAGTTAGTACTATATATTATAATATTGGTTAAGTAAAACCCTTACCTTCCAAGTCTAATTTGTTTCACATAATTCTTTGAAAACATATAAACAATCATTGTACATGAACATAATTTTATCTACAAAAATAGAAACTTATAAAGCAAAAACAAATATGCCACCTACAAAAGAATTTTTCTTATCAAATCTCCAACTAAAACTTTTAGCATCTCCCACTATCTTCATGTTTGGTCCTTGTGTTTTCTTCCTCTATTTACATTAAAACTTCATGACTCTTTCATGTATCTCTTTAGGGAATTTATTGCACGAATGCAAAGGGTACTCATCTACAACAATGACATGCACACAACAAAAGGATCAATTGAAATTTCACTAACTATTAAGAATTTACAAGGTGTATGAAATTATAATATAATTTATATAGTATCAACAATGCATAAAAATGTCTTTTGATCATCAAATATTATCCAATGTTGTCTCATCTGATGAAACTAGTTATGATAACATTTTATGAAACTATATTTTGAGAAACAAGAATTTGTTAAATTTAATTCTTAGTAAATTATTTTACCCGTGGGAATCGATCTATCGTCAGTCTATTTGATAACATGAACACCCAAATTTAATGTCATTTTACTAGAGGGGACATTATACCCTACTATATGCATATTTGTAGAAGCATGACTATCACCAATTAGAAGGTTAAATTCCTACCTACTTTTTATAAGGTCAAAGTCTTGACTTTTATGTCAATACTAATTACATTCCATGTTAATCCAAGAACAATATAATTTGTGTTTCTAAAGTGGAGGATTGAAGGTTCATGTATTTTATACTCCACAATTAAATTCTACAATACATAATTCCAACAAATAAAGATATATAGAAATAAATCTTTAGTTAGCTGACATAATGTGTTGGGTACTTCCACCAAGTGAAGTCCCCTACACAAACACAATGTGGTTCACTCATACTTGGCATGTTGAGTTGCAACTGTTGTACATAGACAAGGTCAAATAAAACATGTCGCAAGGGTGACATGGTGTTTATCCTTAACAAATGTTAGAACTTGGTTGTGAATGAATGGGGATTACATGAGGCAGCTTGTTTCTTTGAGGCAAGGTGATGTTTGATCTCCTCATTTTTTAGTGATGCACTTCAAGACAAAAAGCATGGTCCTATTTGATAGAAAAACTTTATTTTCTTATTAAGCATCCTAGTGTTGGGATGATGGAAAGGACTAAAATGAGGAGGATATGAGGAGTGGTTGACAAAATGTTGGTTCCATGATGTCACTAAAGATGAATTAGAGTTTTGTGGAGATTCTTTATGGGTTAGAACTTGTTGCTAGATCAGGACACATGCATAGGCTGTTATGAGGGGTGTACATATATTTATGTATTCTTTATGGGTTATAACTTGCTTCTAGTTGTCATCGCGAAGAAGAGACGCTATATTTGGAGGCAAACTAGGCTTGTTTTTGTGTCCCATTAAGTTTATGCAAGGGTAGGTTACTTGGTTATAAGACCAATAGGAAACATAATATTCACTTTTTTGGAGAAGAAGTGAGAATTTGTTCATAGTGTTTCTCTTTGGAACTTGTGTTAGAAACTATCTCAAGTAGACAATCTAGGCTTGTTTCTATATCCCTTTAAGTTTTCACAAGGTAGGTAACTTGATTATGAGACTGGTAGGAAATATAATATTCATTTTTGTGGAGATACAAGTGAGAGTATGATGATAGTTCTTCTCCTTGTAACTTGTGATAGAAACTATCTCAAGATTGAATAAGATGGCTCCCTCTAAAATATTTGATTATTTGATCTCAAATGGATGGCTCACATGCTGAAAATTCATTAAACTAAATATTTTTAATAGTGTTCAATGGAATGTAAAATGACTTTAATACAGAGCATAGGTTTATATCTCAGTACTTTGCCCATTTAAATTTTAGTTAAGAATGAATTATATAGGGATTTGGGAGGTTTTCTGATGATTCTAGAGGAAAAGTTTCATAAATGACCTATGCTATCATGTTGTATGTCTGATTGGCTCATCAATAAAAATAATTTCTTTTTAAAAAATAAATTCCAAGAAATGTATATGAGTGAAATTCAAATTAAAAAAAATTAGAATATTTCAAGTGAGATTGAAAATGGTCCTCCCCTTTCTGATCTCTACAAACCAAGGAGCTTTTGTTACAGGTAGAAACATTAGTGATTGTGCTCTTCTGGCTGGTGAATTTCTTCTAGACTATAATGTCATGAGAGATAGTAGGAAGGCCTGTCTAAAACTTGACGTTTCCAAAGCTTATGATAGTGTACAGTGGGACAAACTATGGTGGATCATGCAATAGATGGGATTCAATGAACAATGGATTGGCTGGATGAAACAATGTGTTGGGACCACTAGCTACTCAGTTATGGTGAATGGCACATCTACAAGTCTTTTTAGAGGGGGCAACAGACTGCGCTAGGGTGACCCTCTATCTCCTCTTCTCATTGTGATTGTAATGGAGTATTTTACAAGGAAGATGCTAAAAGATGAAGAAAGGAAGGAAATAAAGCCTTACCCTGTTCACGGCACAAAGGTAATGACACATTTGATTTTTGCATGTGATGTCCTGGTGTTCATTGAAGACAAACAACAATATCTGGAAAATCTTAAAAGCTTACTGGGAGATTTCAAGGCGCAAATGGGGCTGTGTGTTAATGCAAATAAAACACATATTTTCTTGTCAAAGAATTTCCATCAGGTGGATGACAGACTCATGAAGGCAATGGGAGTGGAAAGAGGCACGTTTCCAACCAAGTACTTGGGATTTCCGCTTGCAGGTGGAAACCTTCACGTCAAAGATTTCACGGACTGCATTGATAAAGTGGAGGAGATGATAAATAGATGGCCTACACAAAAGACCTCCATGGCCGGGCACAAAACCTTGATTAAAGCTGCTATAGAGGGCCTTCTCATCTTCTGGGTACAACAAGGTGAAATTCCTGTATCTTTTCTGGATATAATTGAAATGAAGATTGCTAACTTTCTTTGGGGGAGTGAGCATCATCCTATGAAGTACTCCAGGCTGGCTTTTCCTAAAGATGAAGGAGGGCTGAATTTGAAGACCTCTAGAGATATTACTAGATGGGGATCCATGAGAAGGCTGATTGCATACCAAGAAGGCACATCTACATTGGGAAAATGGATGAGAGACATATATCCTAGAGGGCTGAAGTTTATTCTGAAAATAAGAGAAGGGTACTCAAGATCCATTAATGTCATGAGGGGAATATGGCCACAAATTAAACACTTGTTTGATGCTAATAATTCTGGTGGATGGCAGTTCAAAGACAAGAAGACAAACTTGTGGGAGATTTCTCAGACCAGAGGTGTGAAGGACCCAGTGGGAGAACAAATATGGATGGATAGGTATGTGCCAAAGTGGAGCATGTGTGTATATAAATTTCTGCACCATATCCTTTCCACTCTTGATAGAATAAAGGGTTGGAATTATGATATATCTACTATATGCTTGCTATGTGGGGAGGAGGAAGAAAGTCACAATCATCTCGTGGGGGAATGCAAGTTTACAAAGGAGATTTGGGAGCATTTATG